>CANXME010002087.1:600000-922500 GCA_948144175.1 Closterium sp. NIES-65 | reverse complement strand
TCCCGTCTCCCTTACCCTCCGCCTTGGCGCCCCCCCTTGCAAACCAACTCACCCAGGCGCTTGAGCACCCCCAACTTGCGTTCGCCCAGAAGGTCGCTGTTCTGCACGATGACAGACTGCATGATGACAGACTGCACGATGACAGACTGCATGATGACAGACTGCATGATGACAGACTGCATGATGACAGACTGCATGATGACAGACTGCATGATGACAGACTGCATGATGACAGACTGCATGATGACAGACTGCATGATGACAGACTGCATGATGACAGACTGCATGATGACAGACTGCATGATGACAGACTGCACGATGACAGACTGCATGATGACAGACTGCATGATGACAGACTGCATGATGACAGACTGCATGATGACAGACTGCACGATGACAGACTGCATGATGACAGACTGCATGATGACAGACTGCACGATTACAGACTGCATGATGACAGACTGCACGATGACAGACTGCATGATGACAGACTGCATGATGACAGACTGCACGATGACAGACTGCACGATGACAGACTGCACGATGACAGACTGCATGATGACAGACTGCATGATGACAGACTGCACGATGACAGACTGCATGATGACAGACTGCACGATGACAGACTGCATGATGACAGACTGCATGATGACAGACTGCACGATGACAGACTGCATGATGACAGACTGCATGATGACAGACTGCACGATGACAGACTGCATGATGACAGACTGCACGATGACAGACTGCATGATGACAGACTGCACGATTACAGACTGCATGATGACAGACTGCACGATTACAGACTGCATGATGACAGACTGCATGATGACAGACTGCACGATGACAGACTGCACGATGACAGACTGCACGATGACAGACTGCATGATGACAGATTGCACGATGACAGACTGCATGATGACAGACTCCATGATGACAGACTGCACGATGACAGACTGCACGATGACAGACTGCACGATGACAGACTGCATAATGACAGACTGCATGATGACAGACTGCATGATGACAGACTGCATGATGACAGACTGCATGATGACAGACTGCACGATGACAGACTGCACGATGACAGACTGCACGATGACAGACTGCACGATGACAGACTGCATGATGACAGACTGCATGATGACAGACTGCATGATGACAGACTGCATGATGACAGACTGCATGATGACAGACTGCATGATGACAGACTGCATGATGACAGACTGCATGATGACAGACTGCATGATGACAGACTGCATGATGACAGACTGCATGATGACAGACTGCATGATGACAGACTGCATGATGACAGACTGCACGATGACAGACTGCACGATGACAGACTGCACGATGACAGACTGCACGATGACAGACTGCATGATGACAGACTGCACGATGACAGACTGCATGATGACAGACTGCATGATGACAGACTGCATGATGACAGACTGCATGATGACAGACTGCACCATGACAGACTGCACGATGACAGACTGCATGATGACAGACTGCATGATGACAGACTGCATGATGACAGACTGCATGATGACAGACTGCAGACTGCACGATGACAGACTGCACGATGACAGACTGCACGATGACAGACTGCATGATGACAGACTGCATGATGACAGACTGCACGATGACAGACTGCACGATGACAGACTGCACGATGACAGACTGCATGATGACAGACTGCGTGATGACAGACTGCGTGATGACAGACTGCATGATGACAGACTGCATGATGACAGACTGCATGATGACAGACTGCAAGATGACAGACTGCATGATGACAGACTGCATGATGACAGACTGCATGATGACAGACTGCATGATGACAGACTGCATGATGACAGACTGCATGATGACAGACTGCACGATGACAGACTGCACGATGACAGACTGCACGATGACAGACTGCACGATGACAGACTGCATGATGACAGACTGCACGATGACAGACTGCATGATGACAGACTGCGTGCTGACAGACTGCGTGATGACAGACTGCATGATGACAGACTGCATGATGACAGACTGCATGATGACAGACTGCATGATGACAGACTGCATGATGACAGACTGCATGATGACAGACTGCATGATGACAGACTGCACGATGACAGACTGCATGATGACAGACTGCATGATGACAGACTGCACGATGACAGACTGCACGATCACAGACTGCATGATGACAGACTGCATGATGACAGACTGCATGATGACAGACTGCATGATGACAGACTGCATGATGACAGACTGCATGATGACAGACTGCATGATGACAGACTGCATGATGACAGACTGCATGATGACAGACTGCATGATGACAGACTGCATGATGACAGACTGCATGATGACAGACTGCATGATGACAGACTGCATGATGACAGACTGCATGATGACAGACTGCATGATGACAGACTGCATGATGACAGACTGCATGATGACAGACTGCATGATGACAGACTGCATGATGACAGACTGCATGATGACAGACTGCACGATGACAGACTGCATGATGACAGACTGCACGATGACAGACTGCATGATGACAGACTGCACGATGACAGACTGCATGATGACAGACTGCATGATGACAGACTGCATGATGACAGACTGCATGATGACAGACTGCACGATGACAGACTGCAGGATGACAGACTGCATGATGACAGACTGCATGATGACAGACTGCATGATGACAGACTGCATGATGACAGACTGCATGATGACAGACTGCATGATGACAGACTGCATGATGACAGACTGCATGATGACAGACTGCATGATGACAGACTGCATGATGACAGACTGCATGATGACAGACTGCATGATGACAGACTGCATGATGACAGACTGCACGATGACAGACTGCATGATGACAGACTGCATGATGACAGACTGCATGATGACAGACTGCACGATGACAGACTGCATGAGGCCAAGTCAAACACCAACTTCCTCTACCCTCCCCCCACTTGCAACCCACACAGCCGCTTGAGCACTCCGGACGTGGAGCCTTTCAAAAGGTCCTGGTTCTGCACGATGATAGGCTGAACCAGGCCAAGTCAGGTCAGACCCCAACGTCCCCTCTCCCTCTCCCTCCCCTTTCACCTTCTCCGCCCCCTGCCCCCGCCCACTCACCCAGCAGCTTGAGCTCTCCGAACGTGGAGTTTTTCAGAAGGCCGGGGTTTTGCACGATGACGTACTGCACCGTGATCTCCTCGTCCCTCGTGAGGTTCTCAAACAGCACCACGTACAGCCGCATGTCAAACAGAGGTGCGCCACTGCTGTCCAGCCGCCAGGTGCTCACATACGCGTGCCACAACCACACCTGTGCAGGAGCAAACAGGGCATTGGGGTGGAAACACAGAGGGATGCAATGAATGGGGAGCAAAGCATGAGACCAACAGCACCACGTACAGCCGCATGTCAAACAGCGGTGCGCCGCTGCTGTCCAGGCAGCACCCACTCACGTACGCGTGCCACACCCACACCTGTGCAGCAGCCAACAGCGTTGGGGATGGCAAAGGAACGAGTGATTGAGAAAGTGAGTGCGTGTTTGAGGAAGCACTTAAGGAAATGCGCCTCAAACCCCCTCCCTCCCCCTCCCTCCCTCTCACCTGCTCCAGATTAATGCACTTCTTGAGCTTATAGGCGAAAAGACACGTTCTCAGAGACGACCTGCGAGTACTCATCGCTCCGCTCCACGCCTCATATTGTGCCCCACTCCCCAACCCCTCTCACCTGCTCACCTGCTCCGGATTACTGCACTTCATGGCAAACACCTTCCTTCATGGCGAACCCTGCAGACACCTTCTGAGAGACAAGCTGCGAGTACTCGTCGCTCCACTCCCACGCCTCATATGGTGCCCCATTTCTCAACTCAACCCTCTCAACTGCTCCCACTCTCTCACCTGCTCCCACTCTCTCACCTGCTCCCACTCTCTCACCTGCTCCGGATTGATGCATCTCTTCAGCTTATAGGCGAACGCTTCAGACACCTTCTGAGAGACAAGCTGCGAGTACTCATCCGTCCACGCCTGGATCTTGCTGTTGGCGCACAGCAGGTCAAACTCGTAGAACTGATTGCTCCCCGCACACACACACGCCCCCGGCCCCGTCGGCACCGCTACATCACCCGCAGGCGCCGCTGCTGGCCCACCACCACCGCCACGGCCGCCAGCACGATCACCACCAAGAGCATCAGGAGCCGCATCGGGTGGACCGGCACTGCCAGGAGGGAGTAGCGAGCTGGGAGAAGACGCTTGGGTGAAAGACTCAGCAGTGGCAGAGGCAGCAGCTGCTGCTGCGGCAGTTGGGTCAGAAGGGAAGAGCGGGGCGGTCATGGGGCCTTGCCCGTAGATGCAGTTGGAGGGGGGGTAGGCGTTGAGGAAGGTGGGGCGGTTGATGTACTGCGTGGGGAGGCAGCGCTGGTTGAGGCAGAAGGGCGTGTGGGTCCACTTGCACGAGTTGTTGAACTGGCCGCTGGTGGATGACAGGTTGAGCGGGCTGCCCGTGGCTACGTTACAAATCTGTGGGTTGCCGTAAAGCCTGGTGGGGGTTGGGGGCGGGAAAGGAAGACACAGGTGGAGAGGGGGAGAAGAGGGGGAGGAGGGTGGGGAGAGGGAAAGAGAGGTCGAGCAGGCAGCCTCTGGCCGACTGTGGGTTGCCGAACAGGCTGGTGTGGGGGGAGAAGGGGGAGAAGAGGGGGAGAGAGAGGGGAGGAGGGGGGGTGGATAGATAGCTATGAAGGCGGTTTAGTGGCCGCCCTATCTGTGGCCACGTCGCTGATCTGTGGGTTGTTGTACAGGCTGGTGGGGGTGGGGAGGGGAGGGGAGGGAGAAGTGGGGAGGGGAAGGGAGAGGGAGGCGTTGAGGCAGAAAGATGTGCGAGCCTATCTGCAGGAGTCGTGGAACTGGGAGGTGTTTAGCTGGCCGCTGGTGGACGAGAGGTTGAGGGGTGGGCCTGCCTGCGGAGATGCCACAGATTTGTGGGTTGCCATACAGGGTGGGGGGAAAGGGAGGAAGAAACGGGGTTGAAAGGAGGAGAAGAGGGGGAGGAGGAGGAAGGGGGGGAGAGGGAAAGAGGTTGAGTGGGCGGCCTGTGGCCACGTCACAGACTTGTGGGTTGGCTGGTGGCGGGGGAAAGGGAAGGAAGAAACGAGGGAAAAAAGGGGGGAAGAGGGGGAAGTTGGGTGCTAGTTAGTTAGGAGAAGAGGTTGTGTGTTGCCGTACCGGCTGGTGGGGGGGTTGCGAAAGGGAAGGATGAGACGGGGGGGAGGAGGGAGGGAGGGCGGGGAGAGAAGGGCCACGAGCCGGGTTAGCTGCTGGCTTGGCTCGTCCACTGGCTGGATCGCCACAGCTCGGGGCAAGGCAGTTTGGCTCGGACACTTGCACATTTATTCATGCTTAAAGAAAAGGAGTATACAGTGTTAGAGGACGGCTGTGTGCATGTCCCATCTCAAACGCATGCCCCATTCCAACTTCCAAGGCATGCCCCATTCCAACTTCCAAGGCATGCCTCATTCCAACTTCCAAGGCATGCCCCATTCCAACTTCCAAGGCATGCCCCATTCCGACGCATGCACTTACTCAAGAGTAGCCTTGCCGGCTTTGGAAGTGTTGTCCACAGTCGCCCCCACGGTGCGCAGCGACACCATGTTCAAAGAGGCGGGCGCCTTGGCCATGTTGGGCACCGTCTGATTGGTCAACCAGTTGTTGCCTAGCAGCCTGCAGGCACGCAGGGGGGGTCACAAAGGCATGAGAGTTACCAGGGGGGTTGGGGAGGGGAGAGGGATGAGAGGCAACAGCTGGGTAGACGGGGGTGGGCGCCTTGGCCATGTGGGGCACCGGCTGGTTGGTCAGCCAGTTGTTGCCCAGAAGCCTGCAGGCAGGGGTGGGAAATGCTTGATATCTCTTTGAGATTCTTCTAAATCTCTCGACAGCATGCCCAGGGAGGCGGGTGTCGGGTGACCTTGGCCATGTGGGGCACCGGCTGGTTGGTCAGCCAGTTGTTGCCCAGAAGCCTGCAGGCAGCAAGTGATTCAGGGAGGGGGGTGTGGCAGAGCAGGCGGCAAGGGGCAAGAAGCACCATGATGCGACCGGTACAGGCGTGAGACACAAGCGGCCAGTAGAGGCGTGAGACGCAAGCAAACAAGGGGCCGGAAGAGGAGTGAACGCAACAGGCGAACGGGTTCAGAGGGGGAGAAACTGGAAGATGAAACGGTGTCTTCGGTGTACGGCAAGGCATTTAAATCTGCAGACTTGAGGGGGTGGAGTGGAACCCACCACATGCCTGCTGTTGGACCTTGTTCTTGCAGCATCTCAAAAATAAAACCACGAAGTTAACCAAACGATTTCGAAGCAGTGCTCGTCTACGAGTCTGCAGGGTTCTTACAGGACACAGAAGTAGAGTCTACAGGGTTCTTACATGCCCTTCAACTCTGGCATCGAGAAGAGGCCTGCTGGCACAGGCGGCCATATTTGATTGTAGCTCAAATCTCTGCAAGTGTTGTGATGGCATGGGTGATACATTGCAATGAATGCAACAAAGAGGGTAAACACATACTGTGTACAGAGAAAAAAAAAGTATATTTGGATCGAAGGAATAAAAATGAGAGGGCATGTTTTCTTAAATTGTTACACAATGTGTATGTTTTTAGGATGTTACACTCACAGGTACTTGAGGTTTCTCAGAGTAGTGATTGCATCAGGCAACGGACCTGAGATGCTGGAACTCCGAATCACCCTGCCAGGGGAGCAGCACATGCAGAAAACCAGCACAAAGAAGTTGTTACATAAGAGGACAGGGGGTGAGTGCAGGAGAGAGGAAAAGGAGTGAGTGCAGGTGAGAGGAAAGTGGGTGGTGGTGAGTGCAGGTGAGAGGAAATGGGATGAGCGCAGATCAGAGAAAAAGGGGTGAGTGCAGGTGAGAGGGAGGGGGGGGGTGAGTGCAGGTGAGAGGAAAAGAGTGAGAGAAGGCGAGAGGAACAGTGGTGCGTGCAGTAAAATGAATAATAGTGGTTTTAGGTGAGGAAGAAAGTAGGTTAATTTTCAAACCGTAGTACAGGCAGATTGCGACTGACAGGAATTCAAGGCTTTTGAATCTGGAGATGTCGCGAGGCAGGGAGCCAGAGAGTGGCATCTTCAGCAGATTGCTGCACCGCACAGCGCAGGTACACGGCAAGGGGAATGCGGGCAGAGGGGGAAGACGGGCAGAGAGAAAAGGCAGAGAGAGGAGGAAGGCAGGCAGGTGGGAGGAGGCAGGGAGACAATGCACGATCAGCACAATGGATCCCCCAACTCTCTTCCCCCCTTTTCCAGTTTGCTTCATCGTCTGGCCATAGAGAAGACGCGGGGCAGCAAGGACTGGAAGGCTGATAGAAGTTCGATTTAGAGGACTAAATGATGGCAACGCAACGCCCATTGCTTCAACTCGTTGAGTTTATGTTTATCAATGCCTAAGTACTTTTGAATTATCGTACACGATCGTTTGTTGAAAATGGTGGTGTTCCTTTCGCGCAAACTTTGATTCTGGTCTGGTTATTGCAGCACACGAATTTCGCGTTGTCTTTACACGCACATTGCTGTGATGGTGGTGTTGTCTTTACACGCACATAGCTGTGATGGTGGTGTTGTCTTTACACGCACATAGCTGTGATGGTGGTGTTGTCTCTACACGCACATAGCTGTGATGGTGGTGTTGTCTTTACACGCACATTGTTGTGATGGTGGTGTTGTCTTTACACGCACATAGCTGTGATGGTGGTGTTGTCTTTACACGCACATAGCTGTGATGGTGGTGTTGTCTTTACACGCACATTGCTGCGATGGTGGTGTTGCCTTTACACGCACATTGCTGTGATGGTGGTGTTGTCTTTACACGCACATTGCTGTGATGGTGGTGTTGTCTTTACACGCACATTGCTGTGATGGTGGTGTTGTCTTTACACGCACATTGCTGTGATGGTGGTGTTGTCTTTACACGCACATTGCTGTGATGGTGGTGTTGTCTTTACACGCACATTGCTGTGATGGTGGTGTTGTCTTTACACGTGAAGTTGGTCCACCCAGAGCACAGCAGAGGCGACGACCACACGAGCGCGCTGCTGGGGTCCAGACTGCTACCCAGCAGCGCCAGAGACTCGCCTGCCATGGCCAGGGAGGGGGGAGGAGGGGGGGAAGTTTGAGTCGATTAGAAAAAGGACGGCAGCGGCGACGACCACACGAGTGCACTGCTGGGGTCCAGGCTGCTCCCTAGCACCACGAGAGAAACACCGGCCAGCCATGGTTGGGAAGGAGGTGTGGGGCGCGAAGGGAAGTGGAACGTTGAGAAATGAGGGTGATGGGTTGCAAGAGTGGTCCACGGTCCACCCAGAGCACAGCAGCGGCGACGACCACACGAGCCTGGTGGGGTCCAAACTGCGCTGCGAGAGACACGCCTGCCATGGCCAAGGAAGAAAGGGGGGGGGGAGGAGGGGAAGTTTGAGTCGACTCAAAAAGGCACAGCAGAGGGGGCGACCACACGAGCGAGCTGGTGGGGAACAGACTGCTGCCCAGCGCCGCGAGAGACACGCCTGCCATAACCATGAGTTGAGAGTGGTTGGGATGTACGTGTGTGGTATGAGGGAAGTGGAGGGTGGGTGAGGTGAGGTCCAGAATGTGGCGTCGTGAGGCGAAAGCCACGCTTGGGAAAAAGAGGATCGCTGAGAGGAAAGGGAGAGAAAGGGGTTCAGACTGGAGGTGGAAAAAAAAAAAAAAAGTGGAGGGAAGATAGAAAGGAAAATGCGTGCGTGACTATTTGCAACGTGAAAAGTGCGTATATAAGGCAAAAAACTCCTCGGATGTTGAGATGTGACCTGATTCAATGTTGCATCTGCACTGTTGTTCCTTTTGGAGGGTTCCAGCAGTAGAGCTGGAATCTGGCTTTCTCTTCTTCCACGAAACGAAAGAAATCAGCACCTTGCATCTACGCTATAGCAGCCCGCAACCCTAGCTCTCCGTAGCGGTCTTCCCGTCGTTGTTTCTATTCGAGTCATGTATCAAGAAGAGTGGTAAGAGTCGTCAAGACGGCTGACGGAGTCATCACGATGGCTGGCAGAGTGGTCAAGACAGCTGACGGTCTCATAACGATGGCTGACGGAGTCGTCATCGTGGCTAACAGAGCCGTCAAGTCGGCTGAAAAAAACATTCACAGCGGCTGATGGGATGCGCAGACGACTGACGGGGTCAATACGACGGCTGACAGATTCGTCAAGAGAGTTATCCAAGCGTCATGGAGCCTGAAGAGAGCTGGCACCACCACGTCTTCAAACTATGTGCAAACATTTGACACGTGAGAGCCCTTTAAACTTTGAGCTTCTATATCCACATGCTACCGACCGTCTCGTATTCACCTCACACGCTACCGACCGTCTCGTATTCAACTCACACGCTACCGACCCTCTGCTCACATCCCGCTTTCGGAAAGAAGCACGGACGATGCTTCCGGGAAAGCACTCGAAGAATTCCAAAAGCCACGTTCATGGATTTCATATTCGATTATTGACGAGGTTTCTAATTCGACGGGTCGAAACGCGCACAGCACGTTATGGTTTTTTAGTCGGCTTAAGGGTCACCGCATTATTGGTCTCACGTACGGTCGTTAGAGGCCTGAGAGTCGACGGGTCGAAACGAGCACAGCAAGAGCACCACGACAGAGAGAAGCACTTGCGAGCTAGCAGCGGTAAGAAGCTTCCAGAGATGGCACGGTCGCGTCCTTGGCGTGGCGTAGCGTCGGTTTGTCAAGTCGTGCGTTTCTACCGACAACGGTCTTCTGCTTCCGTTATGCCGTTGTCTGATGCGTTTCAATAATTTACAGGAAGGTAATGAAGCTGTGGAAGCTACTAATTCCCGGCTGGGAGTACGGAGATTATTATCGAGCAGAGCCATGGAAACACCTCTAGACGAACGACGGCACGGGACGAGACCTAATGACACAGAAGTCGGCAAGTTACGAAGCGCGAGTCGGCAGACGGATTAGACAAGTTAGGGTTGTGACTACTGGAGCTAAGCTAAGAGTATGTGGGTTGTGTCTGTCCATAGGCTGCCAGCCGACGACGCTCGTCTCCACCACTATCCGTCCCTTATGTGAACGCCGCAGTCAGCACCGATAGCTAATGTCAAGGCTCAGCTACTTATGCGTGCTGCAGTTATCAATAATTGCGCGTGCATCTCCTGCTAAGCCTAACATACATGCCTCTTGTGATTCAGCTATGGCTTGCGGGTATGTCTCGTTTTGTGCAATTCATGTGTCTGCCTTCTACCTTGTGCCTGCCTTAGGAACTCCGTTGACAGAACAGATGCCCTCCGAAACCAAACCACCTTCCGAGCCTGCCGCTCTGTACTGCACAACCATTCTCCGGGCCCTGATTTCAGGACGCGTCACAAGTAAAACGCCGACCCTGCATAGAATCGGTGCTTAAGTGGTTACATAATTTCGTTTATTTTCGTTAGCGTACAGTTGTCCCTTCGGAGTCAGGCGATCGATGTGCCCTTGTCACACATCGATCGTGCAATTTCGTCCACATCGGGCAACTTTGCCCCATGTTTTTACGATCGTGTCACTTGAAACTTGCAGCGGGCCCGCGATTGCAAAAAGCAGCCCTGGCACACCGATATGGCGATCGGTTTGGCAGGTTCGGTGAACAACCCCGACCCTTCCTCGGTATTCTACTTGTGACGCGTCCTCAGCTTTGGCACGCACCCGCGTTGTGGATTCGGGTGTCTGTTCTGGTTTGCGGGAGAATGCCCCGGTGTTCCGTGCCTCGATCCAGACCAAACCACGCGTCGCTCACCCAACCAGCGCAGGCAACACAACCACCATCTGTGACTGCACGAAGAAGCTTGATGTAACCAGACGTTTGTTCACCGACCGTCACTGTCACCGACAATTATTCAAGACCTCACTAAGGCGTCAGTCACACGTAGACTAGAACACTTCGCGTAAGATAAGGTTCAAGTGAAGGAAACAATTTTTCCTTACTTCATGTAAGGAATATTCATTGTCCTTACTTCACATTCACACCCCTACTTAGGGCATGTTACATTTTTCCAATTTGACCATCCGGGCTGCTGCCCATCCGGATTATTGTAGGGTTACGTAATTCGTTAGAATCTGTCGTCAAAACATATGCAAGACGAAAGTGGTTACCCTACAAGTGTCAGGACAAACAGCCCTTACCGCGTACATGACTGTTCCCGCCAAAAGTACCCAGCAGTAAACCGTTACCACTTGCGACACTCGCCTCGTCTACTGTTCCTGCCACTGTTCACACCGCGACCCAACCTCACAGCTCGGTTGGTAACTCGCACACCGGTCCTCCGCCTTGGCAATTCACAACTTCGGCGCCAAGCCCGTCGCACACCCCACAATTCGCTCGTTACCGTTACCACGCTCGCTTGCTATTTGCCATTCGCTCATTCCTTCGCACAATGGACTGTTTTGCTTCGAAAGTGCAATCTTCATTCGCTTACTCAATTGCACTCGTAACACTTGGTATTCATAACCACGACCGTGTCAAACTCATATGGTGCATGTTGTGTAGGCTGTAGTGGGGTAGCCCATATGGGGTACAACCCAATGTTAGGGTTAGTACTTGTACCCATCCTGCTGCTAGTTCATCCATTCTCGTGTTTTTGACATGGTTTCAGAGCAGGTCCTCTCCTATGACCGTTTTCTTTTTAGGACCCACCGAATCGCGCTACCCCACACATCTCGCCGCCCTGTTAGCACCGCGCTGCCCTGCCCTGCCTTGCGTCACGGTGCCCCACGCACGCCCTGTGCTGCGTCGCGCTGCTCACGCACGCCCTGCCCTGCCTTGCCCGCGCGCAGCTCGCCGCCGCGTCGCCTTGCCCGCGCGCCGGTTGCCGCCGCGCGCCCTGTCCTGCCTGAGCGCCGCTCGCCGCCGCGCCGCCTGCCCTGCCTGCACGCCGCGTCGCCCTGCTCGCGCGCCGCTCCTTGTCGCGCGCCCTGCCCGGCCCGCGCACCGCAAGCCGCCGAGCGTCGTGCCCTGCCCGCGCGCCGCTCGCCGCCGCGCCGCCTGCCCTGCTTGCGCGCAGCTCGCTACTGCGCCGCCTGCCCTGCCTGCGCGCCGCTCGCCGTCGTGCGCCCTGCCTGGCCCGCACGCCGCTCGCCGCCGCGCGCCCTGCTCTGCCCGCGCGCCACTCGTCGCCGCGCCGCTTGCCCTGCCTGCGCGCCGCTCGCCGCAGCGCCGCAGCCCTGCCCGCGCGCGGCTTGCTGCTGCACGTCACTTGCTGCCGCGCGCACTGCCCTGCTCGCGCACCGCTCGCCGCGCGCCGCCACCCTGCCCGCGCACCGCTCGCTGCCACGCTGCCCTGCCCTGCCCGCGTGCCGCTTGCCGCCGTGCCACCTAACCCTTCCCTGACCGTGCGCCGCCCTGACCTACTCTAATGCCTGCTCGCTGCCTTGTCTTCCCTGCGTGCGGCCGTGCTGGTCGCACACCTCCTTACTTTGCCCGCTATGACGTCTCTTCGTGGTAGCGGTGGGAGTGGTGGCGACGGTGGTGGCGGCAGTGGGAGTGGTGGCGGCGGCCGTAGTGGCGGTCTCGGTGGACTTGTTTGGTGGGGACTTTCTGGCGTTGGCCAGCTGCAGCCCCAACGGCGTCCGCGCAAGACCCTCACACCCCAGCAGCTTCGTGAGTGGTACAGTAGTTGGGGTAGTGGCGGTGGCAGTAGTGGCAGTCGCCATGGAGCTGTTCAAAGGGGAGTTTCTAGCGGTGGCAAGTTGCAGCTGCAGCGGCGTCCACGCGAGACTCTCATGCCCCAGCAGCTTCGTGAGTGGTTCACTCAGCGTTGGGCGTCTCGGAGTAGTGCCCCCTGCCCATGTGTCATTCGCAGAGGTGATCGGGCTGGTCAGACTTGCGGAACAGTTGGTCACGCACAGTCCCGCTGCTTCTCCTGTTTTAGCGACACCTGGCGTGCAGAGTTTGGCAACGCCGCTGAGCTCCCCCGCTGGCTAGAGCTGCTTAGGTAGGGAGTGGATATCTTTGCTAGACTATGACGCTATCCTCATTGCCGTATATGCTTTGACTATTAGTACTCAGGGTGACTGTTACCTGTATGTGCCGCTAAACCCTGGTATAGAGGCTGCTGCTCTAGGTGCTGGTGAGTCTGCTCTAGGTGCTGGTGAGTCTCCTCTAGGTGCTGATGAGTCTGCTCTCTCTGGTACTGCGCCTGCTGCGGCCTTACACACCTTCACGCTTGACTCTGGTGCTTACCGCTGCTTCTTTTGCGATAGCACCACAGTCACACCACTCGCAGCACCGGTTGCAGTCTCTCTGGTTGACCCCTCTAAGGGACCGGTTCTTGCACGTTCCTCCACTGGTCTCCCGTGTCTGGCGGTTCCGTTTGGCTCGCTGTCAGGTCTTCACATCCCCTCGTTCTCCACGAACTTGGTGAATAACGTTGGCCTTCATGATGCTTGAGTTGATACCTTTACCCTTGGAGGACAGCGCATGGCGATCTGCACATGTGCACGGACGGGCCGTCACCTGGCCACGTTCACCCGTCAGTCTGGGTCCAGCCTGTACACACTGACTACTGAGCTACCTCAGGTAGCTGCGTCTTCATCTGCGTCAGGTCAGCTTGCAGCCCCTTGCTCGTGTCACGCCCTGTCGCACCAGACTCTCCTGTGGCACCACCGCCTTGGTCACCCCTCCCTGCCACGCCTTTGTGGCATGCACTCTCGTCTCCTGGTCTCTGGTCTTCCCAGGTCTCTGCCTCCCCTCCCACCCTGGCCTGCCCCTCCTTGCCTTCCCTGTGTTGAGGGGCGGCAGCGCGCCGCTCCTCACTCCTCCTCGTTTCCCCCGACGACTGCTCCCCTGCAGACTCTCCACATGGATGTGTGGGGTCCAGCCTGCGTCTGTGGACAGGGCCGCGATATTTTGATCCCTTGGATCCGCGCCGCCCGTCTCTAGCTCCGCGAGCGGTTCGACACGGACCTTCCGGTCCTACGTCTGCACTCTGATAGAGGTGGTGAGTTCGCCTCTGACCTCTTGCGGGACTTTTGTCGTGGGGACGGCATCACCTTATCGTTCACGCTTCTGGCCTCTCCGCGGCAGAATGGGGTTGCTGAGCGCCGCATTGGCTTAGTTATGGAGGTTGCTCGTACGTCCATGATCCATGCGGCTGCCCCCCATTTTCTGTGGCCGTTTGCAGTCTGGTACGCTACACATCAGCTCAACCTCTGGCCCCGTGTCTCCTTGCAAGAGACCTCGCCGACATTGCGTTGGACGGGAGAGGTTGGCGATGCGTCAGTGTTCCAGGTCCGGGAATCTCGTGCCTTTGTCCGCGATACCTCCGCAGACAAGCTCTCCTCCCGCGCCATTCCCTGTGTCTTCCTTGGTTTTCCCCTTGATGCGCCTGGCTGGCAGTTTTACCACCCCACCTCGCGCCGTGTCCTTCCCTCTCAGGACGTCACGTTTGACGAGTCGGTTCCTTTTTACCGTCTCTTCCGCTACCGCACTGCCCCTCTCCCCCCCCCCCCCGCGCCGCTCTTCCTCGCACTAGGTCCTCCTCCGGTACACCCCCTCCCCCCTCAGGGTCCTGCTCCCTTAGGTGTGTTCCATGTAGACCCTGTTGAGTCTGTTGAGGTAGCTATCGACTCTGGTGCTACTAGGGGTGGTGCTGTTAGGGGTGCTACGTCTGGGGGTCCTGAGCCTGAGCGTGCGGAGCCTGGGGGTGCTGAGCTTGGGGTTGCTGAGTCTGAGGGTGCAGAACCTGAGGGTGCTGAGCCTGAGCGTGCAGAGCCTGGGGGTGCTCAGCCTAGGGTTGCTGAGCCTGAGCGTGCTGAACCTGTAGGTACTTTGTGTGCTGGTCGTCCGACGGGTGCCTCGTCACGCTGGGACCCTCTCTCTCCACCGCAGCTACGCGAGTGGTTTGCTCAGTGCTGTAGCCTTCAGAATGGTGCTACTCGAGCTGGGGGGCGTGCCGCTAGAGGCCCTAGAGCTGCTGGTCCTGGAGGTGCTGGAGCTGCTGGTCCTGGAGGTGCTCGTACTGGAGGTACTGGAGCTGCTGGACCCGGTGGTACTGTAGGCGCTGGAGCTGGAGACCCTGGAGCTGGAGGCGCTGGAGCTGGAGGTACCAGAGGTACGGGAGCTGCTGGTCCTGGCGGTGCTGGAGGTCCTACGGGTGTCCCATCACGGCGGGAGCCTCTCTACACCGCAGCTCCGCAAGTGGTTTGAGCCTTCGGAGTGGTGCTGCTGGAGCCGGGGGGCCCGCCGCTGGAGACCTTGGCACTGGAGGCACTAGAGCTGCTGGTCCTGGAGGTGCTGGAGGTGCTAGAGCCGCTGATCTTGGAGGTGTTCATACTGGAGGTACTGGAGCTGCTGGAGCTGGAGGTGCTGCAGGAGTTGGAGTTGGAGTTGGAGGCATTGGAGCTGGAGCTGCTGGACGTACTGGAGCCGCT
Organism: Closterium sp. NIES-65; assembly: GCA_948144175.1. NCBI lineage: Eukaryota > Viridiplantae > Streptophyta > Zygnematophyceae > Desmidiales > Closteriaceae > Closterium > Closterium sp. NIES-65. The sequence continues at coordinate 907,020 of CANXME010002087.1, read as the reverse complement.
GGTCCCGGAGGTGCTCGTACTAGAGGTACTGGAGCTGTTGCAGCTAGTGGTGCTACAGGCGTTGGATCTGGAGACCCTGGAGCTGGAGACCCCGGAGTTAGAGGCATTGGCCCTGGGGGTGCTGGCGCTGGGGGTGCTGGAGCTCTCGGTACTGGTGCTAGAAGCACAGTGCAGCGGCGACTGCTTTTCGTTCCGTCGTCACCATGGTCTCTGCCGCCACCTTGCTCAGCACTTCGCCAGGTTCTTAGTCTCCCGTCTTCTATTGGTCTTCCTCCTCCCTTACTGTGTCCTCCGCCTGACCAGTCGCAGCCACAGCTACAACCAAACTCCACACTGCCTGCTCCTTCTCCTTACACTGAGCAATCATACTCCCTTACAGAGTGTCGTGAGCCTACGTCTCGTCCTGCCTCGCCTGTTCGTGCTGTTCGCACTGGTCGTCGTGTTCCGAGTCAGCGTCCTCCTCCTGTCCCCGGCACACAACATATGGCACTTCGTCCTTCCTCTGTTCCAGAGCATGTCCCCCTGCCGTCTCCTCCTACGTCCTCTCTTGCTGACGGGCCAGACCCTGAGTCTGACTTCCTTCGTGCTGCTAGTCCTACTATTACACGTCTTCTGGCCATTGTTGTCACTGACCCTTCGTTTGAGTCCAGTGCTGCGTCTGCCCTCGTTGATGAGTTTGTTGAATTTGCTGCCGCTTGTCGTCTCGACTACGCAGCTAGTCTTGTTACTGAGCCTTAGTCTGTCTGTCCTCCATCTGTCGGGGGTATGTGTGCTCTTGGCACAGACGTCCTTGAAGATAGGCAGGAGGACTTAAAGTGTTTTTTAGTTGTTGTACGTCATCTCGTGTCCATGCTGATTGCCCCTAAGGGAGACCCGGATGCACCAGACATCCCGACACAGCACTCTTACGCAGAGGCGACTAAGGGTCCCTACTCCTCTCAGTGGCAGGCAGCCATGGATGCACAGATGGCATTCCGGAAGTCCACAGGCACTTACATCGACGCAGTTCCCCCTCCTGGGGCGAAAATAGTTGATGGCATGTGGATTTTCAGGGTGAAGCGGCCGCCGGGTTCTCCGCCTGTCTTCAAGGCTTCAGTCAACAATAAGGAGTTGACTTCTTCCAGGCCTTCTCCCCTACCCCAAAGATGACCACTCTTTGGGTACTGTTGCACGTCGCTGCTCAGCGTGACTACGAGCTTCACTCTCTTGACTTCAACACATGTTTCTTACATGGCAGCCTGCACGAGGAGATCTGGCTGCGCCGCCCACCTGGCTTCACTGGGTCGTTTCCTGCAGGTACCTAGTGGATCCTACGGCGGCCAGTCTATGGTCTCCACCAGGCGCCTTGCAAATGGCACGACACACTGAGATCATCGCTTGCAGCTCTTAAGTTTGCTCCTTCGATTACTGACCCGTCGCTGTTTCTACGCACCGACACTTAGCTGCCGCCTTTCTACATCCTCGTGTACGTCGACAACTTGGTCTTTGCCTGCTGACACTGAGGACTGGCCCACGTGAAGTTGGAGCTACAGAAGAGACAGACGTGCACAAACCTGGGTGAGTTGCACAGCTATCTTGGCTTGCAAATCACCCGGGACAGAGCACGGCACACCATTACCCTGACTTAGTCACACATGGTGCAGCAGGTCCTTCAGCGCTTCGACTTCCAGTGTTCCTCGCCACAGTCCACTCCTCTGCTTACGGGTCACTCACTCTCAGCTCCACCTTTGGATGTGTCCGTAGAGTCGAGTGGCCCATATCCAGAGCTTATGGGCTGCCTCATGTACCTAATGACCTGCACTCGACCTGACCTTGCTTACCCTCTTGGCATCCTGGCTCGCTACGTTGCGCCCGGGAGACACCGACCAGAGCACTGGAAGGCTGCTAAGAGGGTGTTGCACTACTTGTGCAGTATGTCGGGCTTGGGGCTCGTGCTTGGAGGACAGGGTCCAGTTGTCCTCATTGGACACGCAGACGCGTCTTGGGTTGACGACTTAGCTACACAGCGATCGTCACAGATTTTCAGCCTTGGCTCCGGCTCTGTTTCATGGCGGTCTACCCGCTCGTCTTCTGTTCTCTGTTCCAGTTGTGAGGCTGAGATCTACACAGGGGACATGACTGCACAGGAGTTACGCTGGCTTACCTACCTGTTGACCGAGTTGGGAGAGCCGCCCCGTTCTCCTCTAGTTCTGTACGTCGACAAGCCTTGTGTTAGGAGCACAGAGTGGAGCACAGGACGAAGCACATCGTTCTGCGCTACTTCCTTACTCGAGAGTTGCAGCAGCGTGGTCAGCTTCGTCTTTGTACTGGCCTCTCGGGCCAACACTGCTGATATCTTCACCAAGGCACTTTAGCCTTGTGATCATCAGCGTTTTTGTACGGTTTTAGGCCTTGTGCCTACTTGGCCTCACTTGCTTGCTTCTTGACTTTGCTTTTACTTGTACCTGCATGCTTACACTTGCTAGGTTTTGATCACTGTACTATTGTTCTCTATTATATAACTATGCATGCGAACTTTTCTAGTGGCTGTTTGCTTGTGCTCAGAGTGGATGGTGACTTCGTGATCCACCCTGAGCTTGCTTTGCTTTTTTTGACTGGTCTTGTGACCTCTTGTTCTCCCCCACTTTGCCTATGGGGGTGTGTCAAACTCATATGTGTGTGCATGTTGTGTAGGCTGTTGTGGGGTAGCCCATATGGGGTACAACCCAATGTTAGGGTTAGTACTTGTACCCATCATGCTGCTAGTTCATCAATTCTCGCGTTCACATTTTGACAGACCCTTCTCAGCCCGCACTCACAACTTCGCTTCTCATATGATCTCAATTTTGTGAGGGGGGTAGACGTCTCTTAGCGACAAAGCACCACTGCTCGTATGCTCCCTCGTATGCACACACAGCCGTGACCGAGGCTCTCGCTGAGCTAGCCCGACACCCCCGCCTTTGACAAATCCGGCTGTATTCCACTCGCAACTTTGACGCACGAGCGTCTCGACGAACGTATGCGTTAGCTGGAGGGATCAACACTCGCGACACTCACGGCGGAGCGTGATTCCACACGGTAGCAATCAACAGTGAATGCACTAGCATAGGCACCAGCAAATTCACCTGCACAATATGAAGAGCCAATCATAATCTCATTTGGAATGCCATCGCAACATGACAGCGTGGGACAACGCTCAAGCGCAATCAATGATGGCGCCGCCCAATCTATGCCGAGCATAGAACGGACCAGGGAGGCACCGGGGCGTAAACATATCTCGCACCTGCTCCTACCCCTTCTATATCTGTTCCCACATTGCCTCTCCCCACCAGCATTCCCCCCTTCCCCCCCTCCGAAACCTGCTCCATCATCCCACACCTCCTTCAAACTCCCAGCTGTAGCACAAAGGTAGCGTGACTCCCATTCGTCACATTCCCACCCATCATGACTACTGTTACTGCAACTTCACGCATTGACATATTCCCTCATTCTGCTGAAGTCTCATCAGGAACAGCAACACAACCTATCATCGCCCCTCTCACTGAAACCTCCTCTCACCCTCAATCCTCCCCCCAGATCCTGCTGGCAGCCCAAACAGCCACGCTGCTGCTACTCCTCTCCCTCTCCCGCTGCTCCACCTTCCTCCTCCCATCCCCCCTCCCCTTCCGCTCTCCCCTCACAACAATTACCCCCCTTCACCTGCCTCAGATCCATCTCCCTACCCCACACCCTCCCCTGCAAACTCCTCCTCACCCTCTTCCTCGCCCTCATATGCAAAACCCCCCTCCCCATCATCTCCCCGGTAGCCAGCGTCTTGACCCCTTCAACAGCCACCTTAGCTCCTTGTGGCCTCTCAACATGGGGGAGAGGGCACCTGCACACTCTCCTAGAAGAATGGGCGCATGCACAAGCAACTGCAACAACATCAACAGAGCAGGCGTGAGCATTGGGGTTGCTGATAGCACAACACGCGGTGCTGCCAGTGTCATGACATCCTCTCTCCTCCCATCCGTGGACTTTCTCTCTCTCATTGTGTGCCACTCATTGTGCCACCTTTGATGGTACCGTTGAGGCTTTGGGCGGCAATGCTTGGCAAGGAGCGGTGAAGGCTCTTCTAAGGCGAGATGATGAGGAGGAAGAAGAGGAAGAGGAGGAAGTGGAGGATAAACATGAGAAGGAAGAGGGTGGTTGAGCAATCAGGGAAGAGAAGAATAGGAGACAACCAAAGAAATTGAAGAGAGAAGCGGCGAGGTTGGATGCGATGCAAAGGGGGATGAGGGAGGGAGTAGTAGTGATGCTGCTATGGATGCTTTTCCAATTCTCTAGCCCTTGCACTAGTAGCAGCAGCAGCACCAACAGCGGCGGAAGCACCCTCTTTGTCGACCGCACACTACTCCACTGTGCTCCTAGTCTTCTTTCCGCTGGCTTCTTTTTGGGCCCTGCTGCTTTTGATGGTGGTGCTGGTGGTGGTGCTGGTGGTAGGAGAACGTTCAAGAGTAGGGGTCGTTGTGTTGAGGAGAGTTTCTGGAGGGTTTTTGCAGCTTAGGATGCTTACACCTCCTCTTGCCCTCCCTCACGCTCTCTTTTTTCCCATGCACACTCACTTTAACTCACAACCACACCCAGCAACAGAAAAACACCCATTGGCTGACAGGTACATGTGTCGGGTCGTCACTAGCCGGCGTAGTGATGTTAGCGGTCGACTCATTTGTGCTACACCGGGTGGCACACCGTGCCAGACTGGCACTTTTGCAGGCGGTAGCAATAGATATCAAGAGGCTAGAGTGTGGCAAGAGATTGATTGTGGTGCACCGTGAAGAAAATATGATTGTGAGTGCGGTACTTAGAGGCCTACAGTGGAGCCCAAAAAGCCCGTTGATGCTCCACCATGGCAGAGTACATCCTCATGCCTCCATTGTATTCCATTTTCATTTTCTCTTCAATTCGTCTTCCCCATCCCCATTCCACGCACACTTCCTGTTGTGCCAACACATTACATTGGCACGGTCATCGCACTCCCATTCGGCCTACAAGCCTGCTCAGCTTCTGGAATTTTGTGGGGAGGTTGTTCAAACCCTCAAAGTTTCAGAGTTTTTGAAGCAGTTACCAAGGCATGACAGCATTTTATGTTTCAAGACTTATGGCATCCCGGAAGTGTGTGTTACTCCTTTTTTTGTAACACCCGAGTTCACCATTTTGGCTGCTGACTCGTCTACGAAACTCTGATTGGTCTGGAATTCGGTCTTGCAGTCCTTTGCTCCATTGTGCAGGTGGTCACTAAGTTTCAGAACTATCCAACATCGGAGCATTGCGTGACAGATGTCGAAAGTTCCGTAGTCATGGTACACTGTTGGCAGCATTTCCCTTGCCACCCTTTCATTGTTGTCATGCAAATGGTGCAGGGACAGAGAATGAGACAAGAAGTACAGGTCGTCAAGTGGAACTCTACCACCCTCCTTTTGAGAAGTGTGGTCTTCCTGGAAGCAGCTTGCAAGAGGGTGCAAGTGGGAAGACAAGCTGACTCATGTTGGCTTGACTCATGTTGGCTTGACTCACTATTGGTAGCCTTGAGTACAGCTCTGAACATCCAAGTGTGGTTGGCTTTGCTGACCTAGCTAGGACGTTTCCCATCCTTCTCTAGCCTTTCTCCCCTAGGACTCAACCTTCTCTGAGTTCCCAGGATGACCTAACCCCTTATGAGTCCCCTAGGCAATGTTGTACTCACCTCTTCCTTGCATCAATGAAACTACACGTTTTTCAGCCGAGCTTAATTTTTCGTTCACAGCGTAGCGCATACACCTCTGGTGAAAGCAAGCAATACATCGTTGGAAAGCAGACACGTAAGGCTAACTGCTGTCCAAGTTTCAGCCTTCTGTGTTATTGGAGCTGATCGTGACGGCGTTTTGAACAGAGGCGGTTTGAAGACGTCAGATTCTGCTTAGGCGGTTTCATGGGCATCCGCGACCTCTAAGTGGACTCTTGACTATAACAAGTGGTATCAGAGCTGTTCTACTCTGTTCGTGGGTGAATATGGAGGCTGAAGGTTCTGCTCCAGCTGGTCCCAGTGGCAGTGGTGGCGTGAGAGGCGCTGGGGAAGCGGGAAGAGGCGTTGCAGGCGGATCTGCACCAATGGCTTCCGTTTCAACATCAGCTAAAGATGATGTGAAGGCATTCAACCTAGAGAAGTTCTCAGGGGAGGATTTGGCATCATGGAGCTTCAGGATGGAGCTCCTCTTCAACCATTATGGGCTGCTTGAAGTGATGGATGGAGAATTGAAGAGGCCTGCGACCAAAGAATGGGATCGCCGGTCCAAGGATGGATTCTTCCTTCTCTCCCAATGCCTCTCATCCAACCAGCTGCACCACATCAAGCATCTCATCAAGGAAGTTGAGTGTGGTCATAAGGCATGGAAGATATTGAAGGATGTCCATGCCCCCAGCAACGAAGCTATGGTGGTGGTGCTCGAGCGACAACTCCATGCGGTAAAGATCAACGAGGGTGATGCCGTACAAGGAGCGTTCGATCAACTCAGGGACCTCTATGTGAAGCTCTATGCTGCTGGTGTGGACTACCTTGAGAAAATCAAGTGCTACAAGGCTCTCTCCCTGCTGCCGGAGTCGTGGGGGCCCTTGGTGGTCAACCTTAATGGCATGTAGGACTCATGGTCCCTTGAGTGGATTCGCGCGCAAGTTCTTCAAGAGGAGTTTCGGAGGAAGGAGCTGACCGCCGCTGCCAGTGAAAGTGGAGGTTCAGCCAACGGCATGAAGGGCTTCAAGGGGCGTGGCAGCAAGAAAGGCAAGGCCAAGGAAGGCTCTGGAGGGGAGCAGCATTCGGGAGGGAAGCGTGGCAACAAGGGAGGCAAGCGGTGTGGCGGCAAGTGTTGGTATTGCCATGTGGAAGGGCACCCATGGTTCAAGTGCCGCAAGCTACTTGACGGTTGGAGGCCTGGTCAGCCATCAATTGAGGGCTCCAAGGGTGTTCATAGAGCTATGGGAGAAGGCATGGGCAGTGAGGAGGGCGATGGAGGTGCTGGCGGATACGGCGGCATGTTCTACCATGTAGGGGAGGCGTGCCCCGAGGACATGGTTGTGCCGGCCAGCAAGATTGCTCTTCACCGCTCCTCCCATTGGGTCATCGACACGGGAGCCTTCATGACCATGACCAACCGAGAGGATCTACTAGATGAAGTTAGGCCATCAAAGGCAGCCACCGTCGTTTCAGCCACCGGCCAAGTTGTACCCGTGCGTGGCGAGGGGAGAGCCATGTTCATGGGTGCGGATGGGAGGCTTGTGGGGCTGAAGCGTGTTCTCCTTGTTCCTGGATTGTGTGCCAACCTCCTCTCTACCAAGGCCCTAAGTGAGGCAGGGATGAAGATGGAGATGTTGGGCACAAAGTTTTTCAAGGCAACTCTGGATGGGCGCGTGTTGTGGGACCTCCGAGGCGGCAAGGACATGCACCGGTCCATGTGGGAGATACCAGTGCTGCCATGGAAGGAGGCAGCTGCGCGCTTGGCTGCTGGAGGTGTGAGAGGAGGGCGTGTTAACCACGTGGACAATGGAGGAGGTGGTGATGATAGTGATGGTGGGCTCCTTGGGCATGGAGGGGCTGAATTACCAAGTGTAACTCCTAGCACGGGTGAGACGGATTGGCTCACCGCACACCGTCGCTTTGGCCACGTGGCGCTACCTCAGTTGCAGCAGCTGTTCAAGGAGGAAAGAGTCAAGGGGCTGAGGATAAAGGGGGAGCCCAAGGAGGTGGGATCTTGTGAGACTTGCTTGACCAGCAAGTTTTCACAGTTTCCCTTCCATTCGGTGGAGGGGAAGTCGAGCGACCCGGTGGAGCTCGTGCATGTGGATCTCGTGGGACCCATGAAGATGAAGGGAGATAGTGGGGCCCTGTATTCCATGACCATGGTGGATGACAACACAAGGCTCACCTGGTCCTTTCCACTTGCAAAGAAAAGTGATGCTGCAAGGATCATCATTGAAGAGTGGCTGCCCTTGGTGGAGCGAGAGAGCGGCAAGCGGGTGAAGGGGATTCGTAGCGACCGTGGTGGGGAGTTCTTGGGAGCGGAGTTCCGGAGCTGGCTAAAGCGGCACGGCATCAAGCAGCAGCTCACCACGGCCTACACTCCTCAATCCAATGGCGTGGCAGAGAGAGCAAACCAGACCATCATGGAGGGTGGGAGAACGATGTTGGTAGACTCGGGTCTACCCTTACGATTCTGACCCCTCGCTATTCGCCATGCCACCGTCATCAAGAACCGAGTATTGACTCATGTGGGAGGGCAGCATTGGGTCCCTATGGAGAAGTGGAGAGGCAAGAAGCCCTTGGTGGATATGCTTCGAGTCTTCGGGCGCATGGGACTTGTGCACGTCCCTAAGGAGAAGCATGACAAGCTTCAAGCGGCGGCGGTGTGGGCTGTTCATTTGGGACTTGCACAAGGGAGCAAGGGGTGGCTCATGTGGGACCCAAAAGCCAACACCATGTTCACCACCAGAGATGCCAAGTTCATGGAGGGGCTCATGTTCAAGGAGTGGTTGGAGCGAGGGAGGAGCAAGGTCACCATTCCGCTCGGAATAGAGGTGGGAACGAATGACCCACTCTTCATTCCCATCGAGTTGTCTTTATCTTCAGAGGTAACGGAGGTGTCACATGACTTGGGAGGTGCTGAAGGGGAGGCAGCAGAGGTGGAGGGAGTGTTGCAGCAAGAGGCGGCCCCTGTAGCTGAGAGAGGTGCTGCCAGGGAGGAGGTGCAGCAGCCTACACCATCCCCTTCACTTCCACCAAGGCGGACAACCCAAGGGAAGCGCGGTGCTGTCCGCGGTGGAGCTAAGGAGGGTGCAGCCAAGGAGAGGCCCAAGAGAGCTGCTCACCCAAGGGATTTCCTCAAGTATGAAAGGCTTGGGGGTCCCAAGGCATTGATGGTCCAGGAGGAGGAAGATGAAGAGAAGGGAGCCGAGGAAGAGACTCTCGTCGCACCCGCTGACTTTGAAGCCAAGAGCCTCCAACGCACCCACACAAGGTGTTTCTCCTTGTCTATGTCGATGACATTCTCCTCTTCTGTCCATCTCTAGAGAGGATCAAGGAGGTGCAAGGGAAGCTGAAGGAGACCTTTCAATGCAAGGCCCTTGGACCGGTGGGGTATTACCTTGGTCTTCACGTGGAGCGGGACGAGGTGAAGGGATGGTTGAGGCTTCACCAACACAAGTACCTTGCACCCATGGGGGAGAGGTATGGGCTAGAGGAAGGGAGGAGTGTGAAGACTCCTCTACCCTCAAGGTTCAAGCTACACCTTGATGAAGAGGAGGGTGAGGTGTTGGAGCCCGAGCTGCAGCGTCGGTTCCAGTCAATGGTGGGGAGCTTGATGTATGCTTCGGTCAACACTCGCCCCGATATTTCATTCGCGGTTTCGCAGCTGGCTTGTGTGGTGTCTAGGCCCCTTCAAGAGCACCTTGATGCAGCAGAGAGGCTGGTGAGGTACTGCATGGCAACCTCAAGGGTGGGGCTGCAATATTCAATGCATGGGCAACTGAAGCAAAAGGGAGTGGAGGAGGTGAGCACGAAGACCGGTGCACCTGCAAGGCGTGGACACTTGTACCTATCGTGCTTCACCGATGCTACCTGGGCAAGTGACATTAGTGATGCAACATCCCATGGTGGCTATGTATGCTGTGTTGGAGGGAGTCCAGTGAGCTGGAAGTCTAAGAAGCAAGGGGAGATAGCTCACTCATCAACGAAGAGCGAGTACATGGCGTTGTTTCATGGGGTGAAAGAGGTGGTTTGGATGAGGAGGTTGCTTGAGGAGTTGGGGCAGGAGCAAGAGGGTCCTACACCTGTGTTTTGTGACAGCCAAGGAGCAATTGCAATGGCTCGCAATGCTGTGCTCCATAGGCTGAACAAGCACATGCATATCAAATGGCATTGGGTGAGGAAGGAGGTGAAGAAGAGCACGGTCTCCTTGCACTACATCAACACTACCAAGAAACCTGCAGATTTCTTGACCAAGCGGCTTGCAGAGCATCAGCATTGGACCTGTGCCACCTTGTGTGGCATGTCCTTCAACTAAGGGAGGCAGCTTCAGGGAGCAGCTAAGGGATGAATGAGAGCACGATGAGGGGGAGTTTGTTGTGCCAACACATTACATTGGCACGGTCATCGCACTCCCATTCGACCTACAAGCCTGCTCAGCTTCTGGAATTTTGTGGGGAGGTTGTTCAACATGTGTTCTTCAAACCCTCAAAGTTTCAGAGTTTTTGAAGCAGTTATCAAGGCATGACAGCATTTTATGTTTCAAGACTTATGGCATCCCGGAAGTGTGTGTTACTCCTTTTTTTGTAACACCCGAGTTCACCATTTTGGCTGCTGACTCGTCTACGAAACTCTGATTGGTCTGCAATTCGGTCGTGCAGTCCTTTGCCCTGCTGTGCAGGTGGTCACTAGGTTTCAGAACTATCCAACATCGGAGCATTGCGTGACAGATGTCGAAAGTCATTGTTTCGTAGTCATGGTACACTGTTGGCAGCATTTCCCTTGCCACCCTTTCATTGTTGTCATGCAAATGGTGCAGGGACAGAGAATGAGACAAGAAGTACAGGTGGTCAAGTGGTACTCTACCACCCTCCTTTTGAGAAGTGTGGTCTTCCTGGAAGCAGCTTGCAAGAGGGTGCAAGTGGGAAGACAAGCTGACTCATGTTGGCTTGACTCACTATTGGTAGCCTTGAGTACAGCTCTGAACATCCAAGTGTGGTTGGCTTTGCTGACCTAGCTAGGACGTTTCCCATCCTTCTCTAGCCTTTCTCCCCTAGGACTCAACCTTCTCTGAGTTTCCAGGATGACCTAACCCCTTATGAGTCCCCTAGGCAATGTTGTACTCACCTCTTCCTTGCATCAACGAAACTACACGTTTTTCAGCCGAGCTTACATTTTCGTTCACACCGTAGCGCATACACCTCTGGTGAAAGCAAGCAATACACTGTTGGAAAGAAGACACGTAAGGCTAACTGCTGTCCAAGTTTCAGCCTCCTGTGTTATCGGAGCTGATCGTGACGGCGTTTTGAACAGAGGCGGTTTGAAGACGTCAGATTCTGCTTAGGCGGTTTCATGGGCATCCGCGACCTCTAAGTGGACTCTTGACTATAACACTTCCTCTCCCCCCTTTTCTTCTTGTCAAAAGCCCTCCCTTTCCACGGCCTTTCCCTTCACTTCTTCATCCCTTTCCTTTTCTTTTCCTTGCTTTTCCATCTCATCCGTTTCCCTCCCCTTTCCTCTGCGTGTGTGCTTCCACCTTTCCCCCCACCCTCTCTTCCCCCTCTTATCCAACTATGGGTGTCTGATTTTCTTGCCGTACCAGCAGCGTCCTTGCATCCTTGTACTGCCCCCATTAGCCCCATGACCTCCTCCATTTGCTCCTCCGTCGCGAGCATACGAGTTTCTCGGCTGCTCCTATCGGTAGTCATCATTCCAAGTTCCTCTTCTAGCCCAAGGCCTTCCTCGGCCTCTTCCCCTTCTGCAGCCTTGCATCACATAGCCGTTGTTTCCTTCATCCCCTCCCCTTAATTGGCGACGCCGAAAATCTTCTTCGAGAATCGTGGATCGCACCCATTTTAGGGTCCACAAGTTTTGGTTTTATTGTAAGCTCAAGCCGCTTGTAAAATGCAACTAGGACTCGGGTAGTAGCGATAACATTTTGAGGCACTTGGCCTGTTCCGGATATGACACACCTGCAGGAGTAAGCTTGGCATAGATGTCCCGCACCTTGTCGATAACACCCTGGATTGGTTTGCCCTCACTGAGTCGCAGGGATGACAGCCCCTGCTCCAACGTTAGAGTAGCCACAACGGACGTTGGCGCGTGCAGGTCCTTCAGCATGGTCCAAGCTCAAGGTTCGCAGTTTTCTTCTAAGAGCAAATGCATTATGTGTTGCCACTGATTCGGCTCCAGACTCTGGGATAGGAGGTAGTATCCCGCATACGATTGCTCATCCCAGTCAGCCTGTAGACTTGCATCCGACGGTCGCTTCTCGACTCCCGTCATGAGCTTGAGAAGCCTGATTTGCCTGAAGTAGAGTTGCATCTTCCACGACTTGTCATCGTAGCCATCGCCATTGAACTTCTCAATGCTAAAGTTCCACAACACTTCCTTTAGGAGCGACCCCTGGTTCATTCGAGCTCCTTGCTGCACCACGATGCCAGTTTCCTGAGTTCCATTGCCTGTGGGAGCGGATGATCCTTCTCCATCCTAGGATCCCATTACGCCGTGCCGCCGAGATCACGACAATACTAGCTTTGATACTAGCTTGTTACGAGAATTTACCTAGTTCCTACTACTAATTGCTCCACGATCACCGAAAAGACTCTTCTCGCGGTCACCTCCGAGGGTCCTTGGGTGCCTGACCGAAGTTATCCCCTATCCAAGGGTCCGAGTTTGTTGAAAGAGTAACTCAGCGATGCAGAGTTGCAGTGGTGGAACTGTCAAACATTATATATGTTATGCTTGTGTAGGCTACAGTGGGTTAGCCTATAGGGGGTACACAATTCTAGGGTTTCCTACTTGTACTCATTTTCACTGCTAGTTTATCCATTCCTGTTTGCTTATTCTCACATGGTATAGAGCGGGTCCTTCTACGGACCGTTTTTTTTGGGCCCACCGAAGCGCCCCCCGAGGCGCGATCTTTTTTTTTTAGCGACCCCTCGGGTCGCCATTTCCCCTGCGGCCCCGCCCTGGCTCCTTCGCGGCCCCGCTGCTTGCTCTCGCGCGGCCCCGCCCCGGCTTCTACGCGGCCCCGCCCCGGCTTTCACGCGGCCCCGCCGACGGCTTTGTCGCGGCCCCGCCCAGGCCCTTACGCGGCTCCGCCGCCTGCTCTCACGCGGCCCCGCCCCAGCTCCTTCGCGGCCCCGCCGCCTGCTCTCGCGCGGCCCCGCCCCGGCTTCTACGCGGCCCCGCCCCGGCTTTCACGCGGCCCCGCCGACGGCTTTGTCGCGGCCCCGCCCAGGCCCTTACGCGGCTCCGCCGTCTGCTCTCACGCGGCCCCGCCCCGGCTCCTTCGCGGCCCCGCCGCCTGCTCTCGCGCGGCCCCGCCCCGGCTTCTACGCGGCCCCGCCCCGGCTTTCACGCGGCCCCGCCGACGACTCTGTCGCGGCCCCGCCCAGGCCCTAACGCGGCCCCGCCGCCTGCCCCCGTCGCGGCCCGGTCACCTCCTGACGGCCCCGCCGTCCCTTCGTGACGGCCCCGCCGTCCCTTCCTGACGGCCCCGCCGTCCCCTCCTGACGGCTCCTGCCGTCCCCTTCTACCGGCCCCGCAACTGCACCTACTGGCCCCGCCGCTGCACCTACCGGCCCCCACCACCCACCCCCCCTTTTCCCGTCGCCTGTCGAGGCGACCTAAGGGGGCCGCTTGCGGGAGAGGCCAGCAGAGGGGTGGCAGGTGTGTGGCCTCCCCTGCTTCTCCTCCTCCTTCATCTCCCACTGCAGCAGCCGAGCCGCCCCACCGCCGAGCCGCCCTGCGCCCGAGCCGACCAGCAGCCGAGCCGCCCTGCCGCCGAGCCGCCGGGTCGCTGAGCTGCTGAGCTGCAGTTGCTGCCGAGCCGCCCTGCCGCCGAGCCGCCGAGTCACCGAGCTGCTGAGCTGCAGTTGCTGCCGGGCCGCCTTTCCGCCGAGCCGCCCGAGTCGCCCGAGCCGCCGAGCCGCCGAGCTGCCGAGCCGCTGAGTCGCCGAGCCTACTCTTCCCACCACTGGTGAGCTCTTGCCCTGCTAGCACGCTGCGCGTCGCCTGCTTGCCTGCCTGCCTGCCTTTTGGCTTGCCTGGCTGCCTGCCTCCCTGCTGCTAGTCCTGCTCCTGCTTCTACTTGCGGAGCCAAATGCAGCCCCAGCGACGCCGGCGTGAGTCCCTCACGCCCCAGCAGCTGCGTGAGTGGTACGCTGGTTGGGGCTGTAGGGGTGGCGACGCTACTCCTACTACCACTCCTGCTGCTTCTACTCGTGGTGGCGGCCAGATGCAGCTCCTGCGACCCTCTCGCGTGTCTCTCACGCCTCGCCAGCTTCGTGAGTGGTACGCTCAGAGTGGAGGGTCTCTCAGTGCTGTTCGCTGCTCTTACGTGATTCGCACTGGTACTCGGACTGGTCAGCCTTGTGGGACACGTAGTCATACACGGTCCCGCTGCTTCGCCCGTCTGAGCGACGCCTGGCGTACCGTGTTTGGCGACGAGGCTGAGCTTCCCGACTGGGTGGAGTTGCTTAGGCAGAGGGTAGATATATATGCTCTTGACTATGATGCTATTCTCACTGCCATGTATGCATTGCCTATTAGTGCTGACCGTGCCGGTCACCTGTGCGTCCCGCCTGACCCAGGTATAGGACCTGCTGCTCTAGCTACTGGTGAGGCTGCTGCTCTGGGTGCTAGTGAGTCTCCTGCTCCAGGTACAGGTGCGGCTGCTGCTCTAGGTGCTAGTGAGTCTGCTTCCTCAGGTGCGGGTGAGGCTGCGCTCTCAGGTACCGCGTTGGCTTCGGCCTCCCTCACCTTTATACTTGACTCTGGGGCTTCTCGCTCCTTCTTTCGGGACCGCACCACACTCACGCCGCTTGGTCCGCCGGTTGCAGTCTCCCTGGCTGACCCCTCTGGGGGTCCTGTCCTCGCTCACTTCTCCACTGTCCTCCCGTGTCCGGCTGCCCCCTCGGGCACCCTGTCTGGCCTGTACCTCCCCTCGTTCTCGACGAACTTGGTGAGTGGTGCAGACCTACAAGATGCGGGGGTTCACCAGTTCACTCCTGCGAGTCAGCGGGTGACCCACTGCACGGACGCACGCACAGGCCGGCACCTGGCCACGTTCTCGCGTCGGCCGGGGTCGAGCCTCTACACCCTGACCACTGAGTCTCCTCCTGTCCCCGCGTCCGGTCAGGTAGCAGCGTCGGGTCAGGTGTTTGCTGCTGCGTCCAGGTCTGGTCCTGAGTCTGCCCCCTGTTCGTGTCGCCTCCTGTCTCACGAGACTCTTCTGTGGCACCACCGTCTAGGCCACCCCTCCTTGCCCCGTCTTTGGGGCATGGCTTCCCGTGTCCTTGTCTCTGGTCTTCCCCAGTCTCTCCCTCCCCTTCCTTCGGGACCAGGACCTTCCTGTGTCCCCTGTGTCGAGGGGCGCCTCAGGGCTGCTCCTCACTCCTCCCAGTTTCCCCCGACAGAGGCTCCTCTGCAGACGCTTCACATGGACGTGTGGGGCCCGGCCCCCGTCCGTGGGCAGGGTCACGAGCGCTACTTCCTGTTGGTGGTTGACGACTACTCGCGTTACACCTCAGTCTTCCCCTTGCGCAGCAAGGGTGCTGTCACTGAGGTGCTAATCGACTGGATCCGCGAGGCTCGTCTCCAGCTCAGGAGGAGCTTCGGCTCGGACTTTCCTGTTCTGCGTCTGCACTCTGACCGAGGTGGGGAGTTCTCCTCTCGCCTTCTGCGAGACTACTGTCGTGCACAGGGGATCCGCCAGACCTTTACGCTTCCGGACTCTCCACAGCAAAATGGGATTGCTGAGCGCCGCATTGGCATGGTCATGGATGTCGCTCGTACGTCCATGATGCATGCGGCTGCCCCCCATTTTCTGTGGCCGTTTGCGGTTCGGTACGCGGCGCATCAGCTCAACCTTCACCCCAGGGTCTCTCGGCCCGCGATGTCCCTTGTGTTACTGTGGACGGGGAAGGTCGGCGATGCGTCTGCGTTCCGTGTCAGGGGATCTCGGGCATTTTTCCGCGACTTGTCTGCGGACAAGCTGTCCCCCCGTGCTGCTCCCTGTGTCTTCCTTGGCTTCCCCCCTGACGCTCCAGGGTGGCAGTTCTACCACCCCTCCTCTCGTCGTGTTCTGTCCTCCCAGGACGTCACGTTCGACGAGTCAGTCCCCTTCTACCGCCTCTTCCCCTACCGTACTCCTTCCCTCCCCCCCCCACCGGACTTCCTGGTACCAGTTCCCCCCCCGGTAGACCCCCTCCCCCCTCAGGTTCCTGCCCCTTCGGGTGTGTCCCAGGTAGACACGGTCGAGCCAGTCGAGGTTGCTGCTGAGTCTAGTGCTGCTGCTGGGGGTGCTGAGCCTGGGGGTGCTGAGCCTGGGGGTGCGAGGCCGGGGGGTGCTGAGTCTGGGGGTGCTGAGCCGGGGGGTGCTGAGCCGGAGGGTGCTACGTCAGGAGCTGCTGAGCCTGGGGGTGCTGGGCCTGGAGGTGCGGAGCCTGCGCCTGCTGGACCTGGGGGCTCTCCAGTTCTTCCGTCTCGGCGGGAGCCGCTCTCTCCACAGGAGCTACGCGAGTGGTTTGCTCGCCGCTGGAGGCGTGCTGCTGGAGCTGGAGCTTCTTTGCCTGCTGCGGGTGCTGCCGGTCTCGGAGCTACTGGGCCTGCGGGTCCTACTGGAGCTGGAGCTACTGAGCCTGGGGGTGCTGAGTCTGGAGCTGCTGAGCCTGGAGGTGCTGAGTCTGGAGCTGCTGAGCCTGGGGGTGCTACGTCTGGAGCTGCTGTGCCTGGGGGTGCTGAGTCTGGAGCTGCTGAGCCTGGGGTTTCTCCTGCTGCTGCGTCTCGCCGGGAGCCCCTCTCTCCACAGGAGCTGCGCGAGTGGTTTGCTCGCCGCTGGAGGAGTGCTGCTGGAGCTGGAGCTTCGTCGACCGTCGAGGGTGCTGGTGCTGCCGGTCCCGGAGCTGCTGGGCCTGCGGGTCCTACTGGAGCTGGAGCTGCTGAGGGTGTTGGTGCTGAGACTACTGGTGTCTGTCCTGGCGGTGGTTCTGGTGCTGGTGCTGCTGGAGGTCCTGCCGCTGGAGGTGTTGGTGGCGCTGGTGCTGTCGCTGAGGGTGCTGGTGCTGTCCCTGCTGAGTCTGGAGCTGCCGCGCGGCCTCGGCCGTACTTCGTTCCGCTCCTACAGCAGGTTCATGGTCTTTCTCCTTCGGTAGAGTGTCCACAGCCTGTCCAGTTGCAGTCACTGTTGGAGCCTTCCTCTCCTCTGCCTGCTCCCTCTCCTTACACTGGTCCTACTGGAGGTCTTGCTGAGCGTCGTGAGCCTACGTCTCGTCCCGCGTCGCCTGTTCGTGCTGCTCGCGCTAGTGGTCGCGGTTCGCGTCAGCGTCCTCCTCCTGTCCCTGGCACGCACCGGATGTCTCTGCGTCCGTCCACTGCTCCTCTGCGTGCCCCTTTGCCTTCTCCTCCTGAGTCCTCTCTTCCTGCGCTTGCTGACCCTGAGTCGGACTCTCTTCGCGCTGCCAGTCCTACTGTCACGCGTCTGCTTGCTACTGTCGTCACTGACCCCTCTTTTGAGTCCACTGCTGCGTCTGCTCTAGTCGCTGAGCTTGTTGACTTTGCTGCTCGCTGTCGTCTCGACTACGCTGCTGGTCTTGTTGCTGAGTCTGCGTCTGTCTGTCCTCCGTCCGTCGGGGGTGAGTGTGCTCTTGGCACGGACGTCCTAGAGGACAGACAGGAGGAGTTACAGTGTCTAGCGGCTGCTTCACCTCATCTCGCGTCTGTACTGCTTGCCCCTGAGGGAGACCCGGATGCACTAGACATCCCGACTCCGCGTTCTTACGCGGAGGCCGTAGAGGGTCCCTACTCCTCTCAGTGGCAGGCAGCTATGGATGCAGAGATGGCTTCCTGGAAGTCCACAGGCACCTACGTTGACGCAGTTCCCCCTCCTGGGGCGAACATCGTCAGTGGCATGTGGATCTTCCGGGTGAAGCGGCCGCCGGGCTCTCCACCTGTCTTCAAGGCACGGTACGTTGCTCGTGGCTTCAGTCAGCGGCAGGGAGTTGACTACTTTCAGACCTTCTCTCCCACCCCGAAGATGACCACTCTTCGGGTGCTGCTGCACATAGCCGCTCAGCGCGACTACGAGCTTCACTCTCTCGACTTCAGCACTGCGTTCCTGCAGGGTAGCCTGCACGAGGAGATCTGGCTGCGCCGTCCACCTGGCTTCACTGGGACTTTCCCTCCTGGCACCCAGTGGAGCCTCCGACGGCCAGTCTATGGTCTCCGCCAGGCACCGCGTGAGTGGCACGACACACTGAGGACTACGCTTGCGGCTATTGGGTTTGCTCCTTCTACTGCTTACCCGTCGCTGTTTCTGCGCACCGACACTTCACTGCCGCCGTTCTACATCCTCGTGTACGTCGACGACTTGGTCTTTGCCACAGCGGACACTGCTGGACTCGCCTACGTGAAGTCCGAGCTGCTGAAGAGACACACGTGCACAGACCTAGGTGAACTGCGCAGCTACCTTGGCTTGCAGATCACTCGGGACAGAGCACGCTGCACCATTACCTTGACTCAGTCACACATGGTGCAGCAGGTCCTTCAGCGCTTCGGCTTCACGTACTCCTCGCCTCAGGCCACTCCTCTGCCTACTCGCCACTCACTCTCAGCTCTGCCTTCGGATGAGTCCGTAGAGTCGAGTGGTCCGTATGCAGAGCTTCTTGGCTGCCTCATGTACCTGATGACCTGCACACGACCTGACCTTGCATACCCTCTGAGCATTCTTGCACGCTATGTTGCTCCTGGGAGACACAGACCAGAGCACATGGCTGCAGCGAAGAGGGTATTGCGCTACCTGTGCAGTACGTCGGGCATGGGGCTTGTGCTTGGAGGGCGGAGTCCAGTGGTCCTTACCGGCCACGCGGACGCTTCTTGGGCTGACGACCAGGCTACGCAGCGGTCGTCACAGGGTTACACCTTCAGCCTTGGTTCCGGCTCTGTCTCGTGGCGGTCTACTCGCTCGTCTTCGGTTCTCGGCTCCAGCTGTGAGGCTGAGATCTACGCCGGGGCCATGGCTGCACAGGAGCTTCGCTGGCTCACCTACCTGCTGACTGACCTTGGAGAGCCGCCTCGTTCTCCTCCAGTGCTGTACGTAGACAACAAGGCCATGCTGGCCTTGTGTCGAGAGCAGCGCTTGGAGCACAGAACGAAGCACATTGCTCTCCGCTACTTCCTTGCTCGTGAGCTGCAGCAGCGTGGTCAGTTGCGACTTGCGTACGTGGCCTCTGAGGCCAACACTGCTGATGTGTTCACCAAGGCACTCGCGCCTTGTGACCATCAGCGCTTTTGCACCCAGCTGGGTCTTGTACCTGTCTTGCCTCACTTGCTCTCCTCTTGACTTCACTTGTACTGTGACATATATATATACCTGCTCTTGCTTGTCTAGTTTTATATATATGTCTGTACTCCTGTATGTGAACTGGCCTCTGGCCCTGCTCTTGTGCTCGGACTGTGTGGTGACTTTGTGATCCACCCTGAGCTTGCTTTGCTTTGCTTGACTGGTCTTGTGACCCCTTGTTCTCCCCCACTTTGCCTATGGGGGTGTGTCAAACATTATATATGTTATGCTTGTGTAGGCTACAGTGGGTTAGCCTATAGGGGGTACACAATTCTAGGGTTTCCTACTTGTACTCATTTTCACTGCTAGTTCATCCATTCCTGTTCGCTTATTCTCACAGGAACTCCTTGTCATGGCATAGGCAAAGAGTCGTTTGACGTTAATCTTGTAGCAATGCGGCAATAGCATTTGATATGCAAAGTTTTTTTTTTTTTTTTTTCATAATTCAAAGCACACATTTTTATAGTCTATAGGCTGTTGCTAGTGCTAAATATCCAACACCTCTAAAAAATTCCTACTGTTAACGCAGCGTGGACATTTCGCGTTTGCTAAATTTATTTCGTAGCTTGGCGATCTGGTGACTCGCCAACGAGACATTTCGAAAATGCTCGCGCCAAGACTTATTTTGACGACCACAATTTGGGAGGGAAACTTGGCGAGAGTTTGATAACAGCTCGGATCAATCAGCTCAAAACAGTGTTCGAAAAGTTATGCCCGAAAACTCCACTAGCGAGCTGAGTTAGCAGGAGACTTCTTGCTCAAAACGCGTAAGCAGGTGTTCTCGCACTTTGAGTTCAGTGTAGCTGCCGTGTCAGGAGTTCGGAGCACTCGAACAAGCTGCTCGAGCAATATCCAATCACCTCCATTGAATAGTTGCATTTTGAACAGCAATATTCCGGACAAAGATGTTATGAACACCAATGTTCTGAACAGCAATGATTTGAACGGTAGTGAACTTTCTGTCAAATGTTATATATGTTACAGTTTGTTTAGGCTGTAGTGGGGTAGATACTATGGGGTACAATAAGTTTAGGGTTTCCTACTAGTACCCAACCCTTTTCCTAGTGCAATCACTTCTCTCATTCTAACATGGCATTACGAGCCTAGGTTAGGAACCTAGGACTGAGAAAGTACGAACGAGGAGGGAAATGACTATGAATGAAGTGAGTACAAATAGGAAACCCTAATTGGGTTGTACCCCCTATGAGATACCCCACTATAGCCTACAGAAACAAGTAAGCTATGAGTTCTGACACACCCCCATAGGCAAAGTGGGGGAGAACAAGGGGTCACAAGACCGGTCAAGCAAAGCAAAGTAAAGCTCAGGGTGGATCACAAAGTCACCACGCATTCCGAGCACAAGTTCAAAGGCCACAAGGCCAGTTCACATGCAAGATCATATATAGAGATATACAAGAGCAAGAGTATATATATGCGAAAGTACAAGCAAGGTCAAGAGGAGAGCAAGTGAGGCAAGACAGGCACAAGACCCAACTGCGTGCAGCAACGCTGATGATCACAAGGCGCAAGTGCCTTGGTGAAGACATCAGCAGTGTTGGCCTCAGAGGCCACGTACGCAAGTCGCAGCTGTCCACGCTGCTGTAGCTCACGAGCAAGAAAGTAGCGAAGAGCAATGTGCTTCGTTCTGTGCTCCAGTCGCTGCTCTCGACACAAGGCCAGCATGGCCTTGTTGTCTACGTACAGGACTGGAGGAGAACGAGGCTGCTCTCCAAGGTCGGTCAGCAGGTAGGTGAGCCAGCGTAACTCCTGTGCAGCCATAGCCCCAGCGTAGATCTCAGCCTCACAACTGGAGCCGAGAACAGAAGACGAGCGGGTAGCCCGCCACGAGACAGAGCCGGAACCAAGGCTGAAGGTGTAACCCTGTGACGACCGCTGCGTAGCCTGGTCGTCAGCCCAAGAAGCGTCTGCGTGCCCAGTGAGGACCACTGGACTGCGCCCTCCAAGCACTAGCCCCATGCCCGACGTACTGCACAAGTAGCGCAACACCCTCTTCGCTGCAGCCATGTGCTCTGGTCGATGTCTCCCAGGAGCAACAAAGCGTGCGAGAATGCTAAGAGGGTATGCGAGGTCAGGTCGTGTGCAGGTCATCAGGTACATGAGGCAGCCAACAAGCTCTGCATACGGACCACTCGACTCTACGGACTCATCCGAAGGCAGAGCTGAGAGCGAGTGGCGAGTAGGCAGAGGAGTGGCCTGAGGCGAGGAGTACGTGAAGCCGAAGCGCTGAAGGACCTGCTGCACCATGTGTGACTGAGTCAGGGTAATGGTGCGGCGTGCTCTGTCCCGGTTGATCTGCAAGCCAAGGTAGCTGCGCAGTTCACCCAGGTCAGTGCACGTGTGTCTCTTCTGCAGCTCGGACTTCACGTAGGCGAGTCCAGCAGTGTCAGCTGTGGCAAAGACCAAGTCGTCGACGTACACGAGGATGTAGAACGGCGGCAGAGAGGTGTCGGTGCGCAGAAACAGCGACGGGTCGGCAGTGGAAGGAGCAAACCCAAGTGCCGTGAGCGTAGTTCTCAGTGTGTCGTGCCACTCACGTGGCGCCTGGCGGAGACCGTAGACTGGACGCCGGAGACTCCACTGGGTACCAGGAGGGAAAGACCCAGTGAAGCCAGGTGGGCGACGCAGCCAGATCTCCTCGTGCAGGCTGCCCTGCAAGAAAGCTGTGCTGAAGTCGAGAGAGTGCAGCTCGTAGTCACGGTGAGCAGCAACGTGTAGCAGAACCCGAAGAGTGGTCATCTTCGGGGTGG
Organism: Closterium sp. NIES-65; assembly: GCA_948144175.1. Lineage (NCBI taxonomy): Eukaryota > Viridiplantae > Streptophyta > Zygnematophyceae > Desmidiales > Closteriaceae > Closterium > Closterium sp. NIES-65. Next base: position 885,176 of record CANXME010002087.1, on the reverse strand, counting down.
GGGAGAAGGTCTGAAAGTAGTCAACCCCCTGCCGCTGAATGAAGCCACGAGCCACGTAACGCGCCTTGAAGACAGGCGGAGAACCCGGCGGCCGCTTCACCCTGAAAATCCACATGCCACTGACGATGTTTGCCCCAGGAGGGGGAACAGCGTCAACGTAGGTGCCTGTGGACTTCCAGGAAGCCATCTCTGCATCCATAGCTGCCTGCCACTGAGAGGAGTAGGGACCCTCTATCGCCTCCGCGTAAGAGCGCGGAGTCGGGATGTCTGGTGCATCCGGGTCTCCCTCAGGGGCTAGCAGTACAGACGCGAGACGAGGTGAAGCGACGTCCAGACACTGGAACTCCTCCTGCCTGTCCTCAAGGACGTCCGTGCCAAGGGCACACTCACCCCCGACGGACGGAGGACAGGCGGACTCAGACTCAGTGACAAGGGCAGCAGCGTAGTCTAGACGACAGCGCGCAGCAAAGTCGACAAGCTCAGTGACAAGGGCAGACGCAGCAGACGACTCGAAGGAAGGGTCAGTGACAGCAGTAGCCAGGAGACGCGTGACAGTAGGACTGGCAGCACGGAGAGCGTCTGACTCCGGGTCGGCAAGAGCAGGAAGAGAGGAAGCAGGAGGAGAAGGCAAAGGGGCACGCAGAGGAGCAGTGGACGGACGCAGTGACATCCGGTGCGTGCCAGGGACAGGAGGAGGACGCTGACGCGACCCGCGACCACTAGCGCGCTTAGTACGAACAGGCGACACAGGACGAGACGCAGGCTCACGACGCTCAGTAAGACCACCAGTCGGACCAGCGTAGGGAGAAGGAGCAGGCAAAGGGGAGGCAGGCTGTAGCTGTGGCTGGGACCGGACAGGCTGCAGACCCTCTAAGGGAGGAGGAGGAGGTGTAAGACCAAGAACCTGCTGCAGGAGCGGAACAAAGTACGGTCGGGGCCGCGTGGCGACGCTAGAAACAGCAGGAACAGCACCAGCAGCCCCGGCAGGAGCACCCACTCCAGCAGCACCTCCAGCAGCACCTTCAGAAGCTCCAGAACCTCCAGCCGCAGCACCAGGAGCAGTGTCAGTCGGGCCGCCAACGGCAGGCTCAGCGCCAACACCCTCAGCAGGACCAGCTCCAGGAGAACTCTCAGACTCAGCAGCTCCAGCACCCATAGTACGAGCACCGGCGGGGCGCGCAGCAACAGTGCCCTCTGCAGCCGAAGAACCACCAGCACCAGCAGCACGCCTCCAGCGCCCGGCAAACCACTCACGCAGCTCCTGTGGGGAGAGTGGCCCCCGGCGAGACGAAGCACCCCCAGGCACAGCACCCTCGGGCTCAGCACCCCTAGACACAGCACCTCCAGGCACGGCACCCCCAGGCTCAGCACCCCAAGGCCCAGCACCCCCAGGCACAGTACCCCCGGACTCGGCACCTCCATGCTCAGCACCCCCAGGCTCAGCACCCCCAGGCTTAGCACCCCCAGACTCGGCACCTCCAGGCTCAGCACCCCCAGACTCCGCACCCCTAGGCTCAGCTCCCGCAGCAGTACCAGAGTCACCAGTGACCTCGACAGGCTCGACCGCGTCTACCTGGGACACACCTGAAGGGGCAGGACCCTAAGGGGGGAGGGGGACTACCGGGGGGGGACCTGGTACCAAGAAGAGCGGGGGTGGGGGGAGGGACGGAGTGCGGTAGGGGAAGAGGCGGTAGTAGGGCACCGACTCGTCGAACGTGACGTCCTGGGAGGACAGAACACGTCGAGAGGTGGGGTGGTAAAACTGCCACCCAGGGGCGTCGGGGGGGAACCCCAGGAAGACGCAGGGAGAAGCACGAGGGGACAGCTTGTCGGCAGACAGGTCGCGAACAAACGCCCGAGATCCCCAGACCCGGAACGCCGACGCATCGCCAACCTTCCCCGTCCACAGCAGGGCTGGGGAGGTCTCCGGTCGAGAGACCCTGGGGTGGAGGTTGATCTGGTGCGCAGCGTACCTGACCGCAAACGGCCACAGAAAATGGGGAGCAGCCGCATGCATCATGGACGTACGAGCGACGTCCATGACCATGCCAATGCGGCGCTCAGCAATCCCATTTTGCTGCGGTGAGTCCGGAAGCGTGAAGGTCTGACGGATGCCTCGCACACGACAGTAGGCACTCAGGAGGCCGGAGGAGAACTCTCCACCTTTATCCGAGTGCAGACGCAAAACAGGGAAGTCAGAGCCAAAGCTCCTCCGAAGCCGGAGACGAGCTGCGCGGATCCAGTCGATCAGCACCTCAGTGACTTCACCCTTGCTGCGCAAGGGGAAGACTGTGGTGTAACGCGAGTAGTCGTCAACCACCAGCAGGAAGTAGCGCTCCTGACCCTGTCCACGGACGCGGGCTGGGCCCCACACGTCCATGTGAAGCGTCTGCAACGGGGCCTCTGTGGGAGGAAACTGGGAGGAGTGAGGGGCAGCACGCTGGCGCCCCTCGACACAGGGGACACAGGTGGGGCCAGGGCCCGGAGGAAGGGGAGGGAGAGACCGGGGAAGACCAGACACAAGGACTCGCGAGGCCATGCCTCTGAGCCGAAGCAGAGAGGGGTGGCCAAGGCGGTGGTGCCAGAGGAGGGTCTCGTGAGACAGACGACGACACGAGCAGGGGGCAGACTCAGGACCAGACCTGGACGCTGCAGCAAACACCTGACCAGACGAAGGGACCCTACCAGACTCAGCACCTGGAGGAGAAGCAGTGGTCAGTGTGTACAGGCTCGACCCTGGCCGACGTGTAAACGTAGCCAGGTGGCGACCTGTATCCTCCTCCGTGCAGTGGGTCACCCGCTGACGAGCAGGGGTGAACTGGTGGACACCCGCATCCTGGAGGTCAGCACCACTCACCAAGTTCGTCGAGAACGAGGGGAGGTAGAGACCAGTCAGGGTGCCAGAGGGGGCCGCCGGACACGGGAGGACAGTGGAGAAGCGAGCCAGGACCGGCCCCCCAGAGGGGTCAGCCAGGGACACTGCAACCGGCCGACTCAGCGGCGTGAGAGTGGTGCGGTCCCTAAAGAAGGAGCGAGACGCTCCAGAGTCAAGGGTGAAGGTGTGAGAGGCCGAAGCCGACACAGTACCTGAGAGGGCAGACTCACCAGCACCTGAGAGCACAGACGCACTGGCACCTAGAGCAGCAGCCTCACTAGTACCTGACGCGGCAGTACCAATGCCCGGGTCGGGCGGGAAACACCGGTAACAGTCATCCTCATCACTACCAGTCACAGCATACATAGCAGAGAGAATAGCATCAAAGTCAAGATCATAAATAGCTACTCCAGCCCTAGACAGCTCTCCCCAGCGGGGGATCTCAGCGGCCTCCGGAAACTGCTGACGCCAGGCGTCGGTCAGGCGGCCAAAGCAGCGACGGGCTGTGTGGGCGCCTCCACACCTCTCCCCCGCACGGTCACCGGTGCGAAGAACGTAGGGGCAGGGACCAAGAGCACCACCGCGCTGACGCTGCAAGTACCACTCACGGAGCTGCTGAGGGCCGGGGACGGTGCGAGAACGCTGCTGCTGCTGCGGCTGCTGCTGCTGCTGCTGCTGCTGCTGCTGGCGCTGACCACCCCCAGAGCTGCTCCGCTGGGACGAGCCACTCCGACCCCCGCCTCGATCACCACCCCCGCCTCCACCGCCACCCCCGTCTCCACCGCCACCTCCCCCACCAGGACCGTCGCTCCCACCGCTCCCACCGCCTCCTCCGCTACCACCTCCGCCGCCACCTCCGCCTCCACCGCCGCCACTAGTACCTCCACTCCCGCCACCACCTCCACCGCCACCCCCACTCCCCCCGCCACCCCCACCTCCTCCGCCACTGCCTCCTCTAGATCCACCCGCTCCCTTGCCCCCCTTGCCCTTGCCAGAGCGGCGTCTGCCGCTGGGGGCAGACGCCGCACCGACCGACTCAAAACCAGCGAGGTCGGCCGTAGCAGCAGAGGCGACAGAGGGCAGCAGGGGGGAAGGAGAACACCCCTCAAAGATGGGGGTGCGAGGGTCACCCCTAGAGGCCCCTACAGCGACTATACTCTTCTCAGCCGCTAGCAGGGACTCCTCAAGGAGGTCGACAGTGAGGGTGGTGGGACAGACAGAGAGAAACTGGTCCCTAACGACACGAAGGGACTCGGTAAGACGGGTGACGAGAAAGTAGAGAGTGATATACATGGGAGGAGGGTTTGCGGCGCGGAACTCAGCAGGAAGGGCAGCGCGGTAGCGAGCGTCACTAGCACGGAGGTGGGTAACGAGGTCAGCGACAGTGGGAAAGGAAGCGAGGTCAGGGAAGAGAAACGGTAGCATGAGGCGGCTAAGGGTAGCGGAGGAAGGGGAGGAGTAGCGTGCAACTACAGCGTCGTACAAGGCCTGAGCGGTCTTGCACTGACTAAAGTGGGCACGCTCAGAGGAAGGGAGGTGGCGACGCACAGCAAGACGTGCAGCAGCATCGCGGGTCGCCCACTTGGAGCGAACGGCAGAGTCAGCATCAGCAGGCGGGGCAGGGACAGCTCCAGAGACAAAGTCAAAGAGAGAGACCTCATCTATCGCATCACACAGTAAGTACAGCTGCAGGTCTTCAATCCAGACGGCAAAGTCAATGGCCCTCCCCTCAGCGTCAAAAGTAAGAACATTGGGGGTGGCCATGGCAGCAGCTGAAAGTCTCACCGGGCTGGAGGAGTCGGGTAGGTCAGCAGCAGAGGAACACAGCTCAGGGACAGCAGCACGGCTCCTCAGGTGGCTCGCGTGGCTCAGGCGGCTCGGGCGGCTCGGGCGGCTCGGGCGGCTCGGGCGGCTCGGGCGGCTCGGGCGGCTCGCGCGGCTCGGGTGGCGTAGGGGCTCACGGGCGGCGCGGGCTGCTGGGGCTGCTCACGTGCAGCACGGCGGGCTGCAGCAGGGCCGGTGGCGGGCTGTAGCAGGGCCGGCGGCGGGCTGTAGCAGGGCCGGCGGCGGGCTGTAGCAGGGCCGGCGGCGGGCTGTAGCAGGGGCCGGTGGCGGCTGTAGCAGGGCCGGTGGTGGGCTGTAGCAGGGCCGGTGGCGGGCTGTAGCAGGGGCCGGTGGCGGCTGTAGCAGGGCCGGTGGCGGGCTGGGAGGCTGTAGGCGGGGCCGACGCGGCGGGCTGTAGCAGGGGCCGGTGGCGGGCCTAAGCGGGGCCAGCGCGGGGCCGACAGGGCGTAGGTGGGGCCGGCGCGGGGCCGAATAGGGGCCTAAGCGGGGCCGACGGAGCCTACGCGGCCCCGACACGGGGCCGAGACGGGGCCTGGGCGGGGCCTACGCGGGGTCGACGAGGTGTACGCGGGGCCTACGCGGGGTCGACGAGGTGTACGCGGGGTCGACGAGGTGTACGCGGGGTCGACAAGGTGTACGCGGGGCCTACGCGGAGTCGACGAGGTGTACGCGGGGCCTACGCGGGGTCGACGAGGTGTACGCGGGGTCGACGAGGTGTACGCGGGGTCGACGAGGTGTACGCGGGGCCTACGCGGGGCCGACGAGGGGTACGCGGGGCCTACGCGGGGCCTACGTGGGGCCGACGAGGGGTACGCGGGGCCTACGCGGGGCCGACGAGGGGTACGCGGGGCCGACGAGGGGTACGCGGGGCCTACGCGGGGCCGACGAGGGGTACGCGGGGCCGACGAGGGGCCTAAGCAGGGGCCGACGAGGGGCCTAAGCGGGGCCGACGAGGGGCCTAAGCGGGGCCGACGAGGGGCCTAAGCGGGGGCCGACGAGGGGCCTAAGCGGGAGCACGTCTGGAGGGGCGACTCGGAGGGTCGCTAAAAAAAAAATGCGCGCCTCGGGGCGCGCTTCGGTGGGCCCTAGGAACAGGCCCTAGGAAGGGACCTGCTCTGATTCCATGAGAAAGTACGAACGAGGAGGGAAATGACTATGAATGAAGTGAGTACAAATAGGAAACCCTAATTGGGTTGTACCCCCTATGGGATACCCCACTATAGCCTACAGAAAAAAGTAAGCTATGAGTTCTGACAAGGACCGCTAGTTCCTAAGGGCCCACCGTTCCGCTAGAAGCGCCCTCGTGCGCCTCGTTCCTAGTGCGCCCTCGCGCGCCCCTTCTTCTCACGCTGCTCGTGCGCAGCCGCTAGTCGCCCACGCGAGCGGCCTGTTTTTCAAGCGCGTAGCCCGCTAGCCGCCCACGCGCGGCCCTTTTCTCGTGCGCGCGACCCGCTAGCCGCCCGCGCCGTCGACGCCGCCCACGCGCAGGCTGCCCTGGTCTCGCGCGGCCCCTAGCACAGCCTGCGAGCTGCTCGTCGACTGCCGCGCGCCGCCGCCTCGCGCCCGTAGGCCGCCGCCCGTGCTAGACCGCCCTCACGACGGCTGCCGCGTGCACGTAGGCCGCCGCCTTGAAAAACCGCAGACCACGCGCCGGCCCACCCTCCCAGACCGAGCCGCGCCGCGCCGTCCTGCCCGAGCCGCGTCGCCCTGACCGAGCCGCGCCGCCCTACTGTGCCCCACCTGCAGCACCTGCTGCTCCTGATACTGCTACTGCTACTACTGCTTCTGCTGCTACTGTTCCTACTGCTGCTACTGCAACTATGGCCAGTCCTACCATTCTCACTTTCGACGCTGAGGGCCGTCCGATTAAGTTTGACGTTTGGCTCGATGACCTGCACCTGTTCCTCCAGATCACTGCCAAGGACAATGTTTCCCTGTTTGACCACATGTCTGGCGCCGCTCCCGCTCCTGGTGCTACTGCAGACAGCACTGCTCGCTCACAGTGGCAGACCCGCGGCGCTCATGCTCGCCTAGCCGTTCGCAGCCACCTACCGTTAGATAAGCGCGAGCACTTTGGCCAGCATAAGACCGCTAAGGAGCTGTACGATGCTGTAGTTGCATGCTACTCCTCCCCTGATAGTGTTGCGATAGGCCGTCTCTCACTGCCCTATCTCTTCCCCGATCTGTCTGCCTTTGCCACTGTAGCTGACCTCATCACGCACCTCCGTACTAGTGATCTTCGCTACCGTGCCGCGCTTCCCCCCGATTTCCTAGCCAAGAACCCTCCCCTGATGTACCTCACACTCTACCACCTAGTCACCCGCCTCCCTGACTCTCTTCGCATTGTCAGGGACCACTTTCTCGCCCTCTCCCCCACCGACCTCACTGTCGACCTGCTCGAGAAGGAACTCCTAGCAGCTGAGAAGAGCATTGTAGCTGTAGGTGCCTCTTGTGGCGACCCTCGCGCCCCCTTCTTTGAGGGGTGCTCCCCCGTCCCCCTCCTCCCCTCCATTGCATCTGCTGTTGCTGTCAACTACCTCGGTGCTGAGGGGGTCGGGGCTGCGTCTGCTCCTAGTGGGAGGCGCAAGGGCGGCAGGGGCAAGGGGGGCAGGGGTGGCGGAGGTGGCGGCGGGGGCGGCGGTGGTGGAGGGGGTGGAGGGGGCGGGGGTGGTGGTGGCGGCGGTGGTGGGGGTGGCGGGGGTGGAGGTGGCAATGGTGGTGGCGGTGGAGCTGGTGGCGGGCGCGGTGGAGCGGTGCAGCGTGGGGGGTTCGGCGGTGGCCAGAGGCAGCAGCAGCAGCGTCCCAGTGAGACCCCGTCGCCCCAGCAGCTCCGTGAGTGGTACTCTCAGCGTGGGGGGTCTGGGGGTGGAGGTACCTGCCCGTACGTCATCCACACATGTGACCGCACTGGCCAGACCTGTGGGAGGTTTCACACGGCGCAGCGCTGCTTCTTTCGTCTCGACGACGCCTGGCGCGAGCAGTTCCCTGACGCCTCTGAGCTGCCCCGCTGGGCTGATCTGCTTAAAAAGAACATTGATATCTTTGCTCTTGATTTTGATGCTATCCTTGGTGCTATATATGCATTGACTACTAGTGTTGAGGATGACTGTTACCTGAGTGTACCGCCCGACCCGGGTATTGGGACCAGTGAGGCTGCCGCTCTAGGTGCTAGTGCGTCTGCTGCCCTAGGTCCTGGTGAGGCTGCTGCTCTAGGTGCTAGTGAGTCTGCTGCTCTAGGTGCTTGTGCGTCTGCGCCTGCTGGTACTGCGTCTACTGAGGCAGTGCACACCTTCACACTGGACTCGGGTGCTTCCCGTTGCTTCTTTCAAGACCGCACTGTCCTTGAGCAGCTAGCTCCGCTTGTTGCTGTCTCCCTCGCCGACCCCTCTGGGGGCCCGGTCCTTGCGACCTCCTCCACTGTCCTCCCTTGTCCTGTGGTTCCGGCCGGCACCCTGTCGGGTCTTTACCTCCCCCCGTTCTCTAAGAACTTGGTGGCGGGCTGTGCTCTCAAGGACGGGGGTGTTCACCAGTTCACCCATGCCTATGAGCGTCTGACTCACTGTATGTGTGCTCGGACGGGTCGCCACCTGGCTACCTTCACTTGGCGGCCGGGGTCGGACCTGTACACACTGACCACTGAGTCCCCTCAGGTAGCTGCGTGTGCGTTTGCGTCATGTCAGCTGTCGGCCCCCTGCTCGTATCGCACCCTGTCGCACCAGACCGTCCTCTGGCACCACCGCCTTGGTCACACCTCAGTGCAGCGCCTTCGTGGCATGGACTCCCGGTACCTTCTCTGTGGTCTTCCCAGGGTTCTCCCTCCTCCCCCACCCTCGCCTGCTCCTCCTTGTCTTCCCTGTGTCAAGGGGCGGCAGCGCGCCACTCCTCACTCCTCCTCGTTCCCTCCCACAGAGGCTCCCCTGCAGACTCTCAACCTGGACGTGTGGGGCCCAGCCCGCGTCCGTGGACAAGGCCACGAGCGGTACTTCCTGCTGGTTGTCGACGACTACCCGCGCTTCCCCTTGTGCACCAAGGGTGAGGTCCCTGATGTTTTGATCCCTTAGATCCGCGCTGCCCGTCTCCAGCTCCGCGAGCGGTTCCAGTCGGACTTTCCCGTCTTGAGTCTGCACTGTGACAGGGGTGGTGAGTTTTCCTCCGACCTCTTGGCAGCCTACTGTACGGAGCACGGCATCCGCCAGACGTTCACACTTCTGGCCTCTCCACAAAAGAATGGGGTTGCTGAGCGCCGCATTGGCTTAGTCATGGAGGTCGCTCGTACCTCCATGATCCATGCGGCTGGTCCCCATTTCCTGTGGCCGTTTGCAGTGCAGTACGCTGCGCATCAGCTCAGCCTCTAGCCCTGTGTCTTTGCTTCGGGGACCTCGCCCACACTGCGTTGGACGGGGGAGATTGGCGATGCGTCGGTGTTCCGGGTCTAGGGATGTCGAGCCTTTGTCCGCGATACGTTCGCGAACAAGCTCTCCTCCCGTGCCGTTCCCTGTGTCTTCCTTGGCTTTGTCCCTGACACGCCAGGCTAACAGTTTTACCACCCCACCTCGCGTCGTATCTTCCACTCTCAGAACGTCACTTTTGACGAGTCGGTACCCTTTTACCGTTTGTTCCCCTACCGCACTGTGCCGCTTCCCCCCCCGCCGCTCTTCCTCACCCCAAGTGTCCCTTCGGTAGACCCCCTCCCTCCCCAGGGTCCTGCTCCCCCAGGTGTTTCCTAGGTAGACCCGGTCGAGCCTGTGGAGGTAGCTGTCGACTCTGGTCCTGCGAGGGGTACTGCGTTTGGGGGTGCTGAGACTGGGGGTGCTGAGCCTGGGGGTGCTGAGACTGTGGATGCTGAGCCTGGGGGTGCTGAGCCTGGGGGTGCTGAGCCTGGGGGTGCTGAGACTGGGGGTGCAGAGACAAGGGGTGCTGAGACTGGGGGTGCTGAGCCTGGGGGAGCTAAGACTGACCGTGCTGCGCCTGGTGGCGCTCCCTCTTCACAGGAGCTGCGTGAGTGGTACTCTCAGAGTTGCAGCCTCTGGCGTAGGGCTGCTGGAGCTAGGGGTTCTGCCGGAGTTGGAGCTGGTGGTGCTGCGGGTGCTGTGTCGCGACCGGAGCCTCCCTCCCCATAGCGGCTGCGTGAGTGGTACGCTCGGCGCTGCAGCCTCCGGAGCGGCGCTCCTAGCAGTGGGGTGCCGCCCGCTGGAGGCCCTGGTGCTGGTGGAGGTACTGGAGCCTCTGGTCCTGGAGGTGCTCGTACAGGCGGTACTGGAGTTGCTGGGACTGGGGATTCTGCTGGAGCTGGAGTCGGAGCTGCTGGTGTTGGTGCTACTGGAGGTGCTGCTGGTGTTGGAGCTGCTAGAGGTATTGCTGGTGCTGGAGCTGCTGGAAGTGCTGCTGGTGCTGGAGTTGGAGCTGGAGGTGCTGGAGCTGCCGGTGGAGCTGAGGACGCTAGGCCTACTGGAGCTGGTGTAGCTGCTGACCCTGGGGTTGGTGCAGCTGGAGGTGCTGACGCTCGTGCTCCTGCAGGTGCTGGAGCTGACGGTGCGTCTGGAGCTGGTGCTCCTGGGGGTACTGGAGTTGGCACTACTGGAGATGCTGGTGGTGCTACAGGAGCTGGAGCTGCTGCTGCGGGTTCTAGTGCTGTCTCTCCTGGTTCTGGGGGCGCTTCACGGCCCCGGCCGTACTTCGTTCCGCTCCTTCACCAGGTTCTTGGTCACCCGCCTCCTCCTTGTCATGCTCCCTCCTTAGAGTGTCCTTTGCCTGTCCAGTCGCAGTCACAGTTACAACCTGCCTCACCACTCCCTGGTCCTTCTCCCTACACTGGTCCGACAGGAGGTCTTACGGAGTGTCGTGAGCCTGAGTCTCGTCCTGTGTCACCTGAGTCTCGTTCTGCGTCACCTGTTCGTGCTCCTCGCACTGGTCGTCGTGTCCAGCGCCAACGTCCTCCTGCTGTCCCAGGCACTCACCAGATGACGCTTCGTCCTTCCACTGCTCCACAGCGTGTCCCTCTGCCTTCTCCTCACACGTCCTCCCTTCCTGCCCTTGCTGACCCGGAGTCTGACTCTCTTTGTGCTGCTAGTCTTACTGTCACGCGTCTCCTGGCCACCGCTCTCACTGACCCTTCCTTTGAGTCAGCTGCTGCGTCTGCCTTAGTTGCTGAGCTTGTCGACTTTGCTGCTCACTATCGTCTATACTACGCCGCGAGTCTTGTTGCTGCGTGTGAGTCTGTCTTTCCTCCGTCCGTCGGGGGTGAGTGTGCTCTTGGCACGGACGTCTTTGAGGACAGGCAGGAGGAGTTTGAGTGCTTTTCTGCTGCTGTACCTCATCTCGTGTCCATGCTGATTGCACCTGAGGGAGACCCGGACGCACCAGACATCCCGACCCCGCGCTCTTACGCTGAGGCGATCGCGGGTGAGTACTCCTCTCTGTGGCAGACAGCCATGGACGCAAAAATGGCATCCTGGAAGTCCACTGGCACTTACGTCGACGAGGTTCCCCTACCTGGGGCGAACATCGTCACTAGCATGTGAATTTTCAGGGTGAAGCGGCCGCCAGGTTCTCGGTCTGTCTTCAAGGCTCGTTACGTTGCTCAACGCTTCAGTTAGCGAGAGGGAGTAGACTTCTTCCAGACCTTCTCCCCCACCCCGAAGATGACCACTCTTCAGGTGCTACTGCACGTTGCCGCTCTGCGTGACTACGAGCTTCACTCTCTTGACTTCAGCACACCTTTCTTGCAGGGCAGCCTGCACGAGGAGATCTGGGTGCGCCGCCCTCCTGGCTTCACTGGGTCGTTTCCTCCTGGTACCCAGTAGAGCCTCCTGCAACCGGTCTATGGTCTCCGCCAGGCGCCACGTGAGTGGCACGACACACTGAGGACTACACTTGCGGCTCTTGGGTTCGTGCCTTCTACTGCTGACCCGTCGCTGTTTCTGCGCACCGACACTTCTCTGCCGCCATTCCACATCCTCATGTACGTCGACAACTTGGTCTTTGCCACTGCTGATACTGAGGCTCTTGCCCACGTGAAGTCGGAGCTGTAGAAGAGACACACGTGCACAGACCTGGGTGAACTGCGCAGCTACCTTGTCTTGCAGATCACCCGGGACAGAGCACGCTGCACCATCACACTAACTCAGTCACACATGTTGTAGCAGGTCCTTCAACGCTTCGGCTTCACCTGGTCCTCGGCACAGCCGACTCCTCTGGCTACAGGTCACTTGCTCTCAGCTCCACCTTTGGACGAGTCCGTAGAGCCGAGTGGTCCTTACCCAGAGCTAGTTGGTTGCCTTATGTACCTGATGACTTGCACTCGTCCTGACCTCGCGTACCCTCTTGGCCTTCTGGCTCACTACGTGGCTCCTGGTCGGCACCGAAAGGTGCACATGGATGCTGCTAAGAAGGTACTACGCTACTTGTGCAGTACATCAGGCATGCGGCTCGTGCTTGGAGGGAGAAGCTCCGTTGTTCTCAATGGGCACTCAGACGCTTCTTGGGTTGACGACCAGGCTACTCAGCGGTTGTCACAGGGTTACACCTTCAGCCTTGGCTCTGGTTCAGTTTCTTGGCGTTCTACACGTTCGTCTTCAGTTCTCAGCTCCAGTTGTGAGGCTGAGATCTACGCCACAGCCATGGCTGCACAGGAGTTACGCTGACTCACCTACCTGCTCACCGACTTGGGAGAGCGGCCTCGTTCTCCTCAAGTGTTGTACGTCGACAACAAGGCTGCCATTGCCTTATGTGAGGAGCACAGACTGGAGCACAGAACGAAGCACACCGCTCTGCGTTACTTCCTGGCTCGAGAGTTGCAGCAGCGTGGTAAGCTTCGTCTGCGTTACGTGGCCACTCGGGCCAACACTGCTGACATTTTCACCAAGGAACTTCAGTCTGGTGATCATCACCGTTTCTGCACTATGGTAGGGCTTGTGTCCACTTTTCCTCACTTGGTGTAGGCTTTGGTTGTACTGTGATATATATATATATATATGTATATATACCTGCATGCTTACTTTGCTAGGTAGAGATCACTGTGATTTTTGTGTTACATATATGCCTCTGCATGTGAACTCGCCTTGTGGCCCCTTGCTTGTGCTCAGTGAGTGTGGTGACGTTGTGATCCACCCTGAGCTTGCTTTGCCTTTCTTGACTGGTCTTGTGACCCCTTGCTCTCCCCCACTTTGCCTATGGGGGTGTGTCAAATGTTATATCTGCTACTATTTGTTTAGGCTATAGTGGGGTAGATACTATGGGGTACAGTAAGTTTAGGGTTTCCTACTTGTACCCAACCCTTTTCCTAGTGCAATGACTTCTCTCATTCTAACACTTTCCGCGCGAGCTGATTTCGCCACTTTGATTGGGCAAACTGAATCTTGAACTTCAAACTGACTTCTTGAGCAAAATCGGCTGCTCTTATTGGTCGAAGCAGATTTTTCATTTTTTACCCTCGATTGTGGTAGATCCACTTCACCATTTTGGCTGCTACTTAAATGTGGAGTTGTGCACTCCCCCAGCAAACCGGCTGATTGATATACTGAATATTAATTCTGTATTAACACCGAATACAACAAGGGAGGTGTTTCTCGAGACGATTCGTGGATTTCCGCCTTTCACTCACTAATGGGGTTGATTCAACAAACACTTGAAGCTTTATCATTGTCAGGGGGTTCAAAGTAGTTTTGAAATTTTGAAGACTAGAATCGGTTGACAAAATACCGAAGAAAACTTTTCCGCATCTCAAACGGTTATCGTTCATCTCCATCTCCTCATTTATCTATGTCACAACACAACCTTACTACATTTCGTTCTCTGCTAACCACCCATCCGTTGATCTACTCGACCGCCAATAGTTCCGTGCTTGGCAGTGCTCTTTTCATGTCTGCACCGCCAGTTCTAGGCCAGAAAGCTGTGTGATCTCCACACTTGGTAACCGGAGCACGTTTTCACTCGAAGTTCTCCACTCACTAAAACACAACCATTCAAAAAACCATGCGGGCGCAAAGATCACGCCGATTCGGGTACGTAAAACCAATTCCGCGTCAATTTTTTACCCCCTCCCCTTCCCCCCCCCCCCCCCCCCCCCACCTGGTTAACGGAATAGGCATGGAGGTAAGCGGCGTCAATTTCGTACATGAGTTGGCGATCCATCGTGGCGAACAAAAGCAGACGCATGCGACGCTACAAAAACACGAAGCGATGCTCGCGAACCAGTGAGCAGCCACAACAGCAGCAGCAGTGGCAGCAACACCAACATTTTTCCCTGCGACAGCGGCGCCATGTATGGTAAACCTCGAAGCAGCGAAGTTGAGGCTACTGGAGGCGTTTGATCCTAGCCCAAAAGGGAGCGACATCCATCAATTTGTAGCTGTACTCAAAATCTTTTTCGAGGCCGCTGGATGCATGACCCCGACCCACGATGCGACTCGAATGGATCTACAGTAACAAATTCTTCCGAGACGAAGGGTCATGCGCGCAGTTTCGGGCAACCCTAATTCAACAATTTGAACCAACTAATACTTTGTATATGGCTTGGCAGCAGAAATATCGGCATCAGCAATTCAAGAGTATAACATAGTACATGCAGCAGATGGAGGTTTGCTTCAAATGCATCACTGACATGACAGAAGGGGAGAAATTTCAGGCCGACACTACTGAACTAAAACATGAAGTTTGCCGACAAGTAATCGCGGCAAATTATAGCAGCTGCAGGAATATTGTATGCGTAGCGGTGAGGTTCTACGTGTTGTTTAGTAGTCAAAACGGGACATGACGCTACACACTGAACAGGAATTTCGTCGCGGAGCGATCGGCACCCCGCACGATTGCCGACTCGATGGAAATCGATAACGTCGATACGAAGCTACGGCTGGCGAAAATCGAAACGTGCGAGTTTTGCGGCACAACAGGGCATCGGATTTTGGCGTGTTGGAAGATGAAAAATGTACGTACATAATTGTAGTGCAATAATAGTGCGGCACCTCCGAAGTAAAAAGCGGACTCGCGCTAGTAGCTGCGGATCGTGCTGGTGATGAGGAAAAGATTCAGAAAAAGCAAAAGCGCGAAAACGTGGCGACTTGAAAAAAAGGAGAAAAGGATGGCGTGGATTTAAAGCGTAATGACCGGCCTGCTCTATGGGAAATTGCCAAGGCAAATGGATACTCCGCAAAAAAAGACTCTAAACTGACTGGGAAACTGCAGCCGAACACCCCTGGAAGTAAGAACTGTTAAAGTTATCCTATAAAGATACCCTAAGTATACTACATTTCCTGGTTTTAAAGCCTTTGAAAAAATGAAGAGAGAGTTGGAGGCTAAGAGAAAACCTTTAGAAACTGTACCGATGCCAGAAAATTGAGGACCCAACTCCAAAGCATTGAAATGGGCAGAGCGTTCCAAGTGTGAAGATTCACTCTACAACAGTCGGGAGCTAGACTATGGGGGGCTGGCACGAGCTGTAGGAGTGATCGTAGCTTCGTTAGTGTTCTCTAGCACTTGTGTGTTTACAGAGCAATTTGGCAAGAGTTTCACTAAGGGGAAGTTGCATTGCAGAATAGTTGGTACAACAATGGCAAGAGTGACTACATCGGCGACTAGTAACCTAGCAGGGCAGCTGGTCGACCGCCAGCACAGCATGGTCGACCGCCTGCCAGCGTCGCGTAGAGGAGCCGCGCCAGCGCTGCAAAAATGTGGCCTGCCAACAGAGAAGTTCGACAGCGTGCCAAAGCTGCAGCAAGGCGGCTGTCCAGTGTTGCACCCGTGGAAAACAGCAGTGCACACGCTCGCAGGTGCCCGCAGACGATTGGCCCAACGTGCATCGTCACATGTCCGTGGGCTGATGTTTGCGCCTGACAAGCCACATCGACTTCGGGATACCAGCTCGAAGTTGCCTTTGCCATCACGGCCTCGACGACGCTCGTGTGCCTCTGCAGAACCTCGTTAAGGTAACTTGGTCGACCAGGTTGACCACCCAGTGCACGCCCTGGTCGACGACCTTCCTCGTTGACCACCGTGCCCGTCGAAGACCACCCTGGTCGACGGACCCCGCCACCGACCACCTAGTCAGTTGCTGCTGTCAAGCTCCACCTTTGACGGCTCCTCCACAGACCCGCACGGGTCGACGACCACCTTCGTCGACCACACCTCTCGAACTAGGCCGCTGGCTTCCCTTCGTCCGCGACATCACAGCGGTTCATTGCAGGTCGACCGCCTTTGTCAACCTGCAAGCATCAAACTCTGCCGATTGTCAGCCGCACCTCCCGCGCACCCTACCGCTATGTCGGCTTTGCCCAAGCGAGGGCGGAGCCAACACTCCATTCCCATCAACACTCCCCTGCCTCGCTCATGTTTGGGCCCCAACCAGATGGCAGTACTCCACAGAGAAGACTCTTTGCTGGTGTGCACCCAACACACAGCACGTTGTCACCACACCAACCATGCAGAAGGGCATGTCACCTACTGCTGCAAGTAGTCGTCACTGTCGCCGACTTTGGCCATGCACAATTGGCAGATTGCGACGGAGCACTGGTTGAAGGCCGGAAAGTGCGGCGCCTTTGTCAGGAAGTCGGTCGGCTGCTCAATGGTCGGGATGTACGGCAGTACGAACTTCCCGCGCTTCACCATCTGCTGCAGCCAGGCATAGCGGCGCTGTCAACATGGTAATGGAATAATGAATGAGTAGAAACAAGGAGTACAGAGGAGTACATAGCAAACCCTAAGGGGGTTATACCCTCTACAGCATAACTCAGTGTAACATCTAGACAAAACTAACAAACTATAACAATTATAGTTTGATAGTCGCTCCTTGTGCCTCAGGTTGCCCTTCAACCTCAAGCCCTCAGCGATCGTGATGGCCGATTTGTTTTCCCCGTGAAGGACCGTCGGCGTCCTTGCATCGAGCAGCTTGAGCTTTGCAAGAAGGAAGCGAAGTCAACTTTCCTCCTTGCCGGCCTCAGCGACCACCACGTACTCCGATTTGATCGATGAAAGGGTCACGCACTTGATGCGCTGGCTCGACCATGAGTTGGCTGCCCCTCCGAAGACAAACACATAGCCGCCCGTGCTCGTCCGGTTCTGCTTGTCGCCGACGTCGTCGGCGTCCACGTAGGTGACCAATTGCAGCGACTCTAGTCCACCGCCGAACTCCAGGGCGGTGTCACGGGTGTTGGTGAGGTAGGCGAGGCAGCGGTCGACCTCGCGCCAATGCTGGTCGCTCCTCACCGTGAGGCCGCTTCGCAGCTCGCTACACGCGAAAGCGATCTAAGGCCTCCTCGTCGTTGTCGTGAACTGCAGCGAGCCGGCCTTCTGCCGGTTCTCCTCTTCATGCGCTTGAGCTTCCTCGTCGTCGAACGTCAGCTCGGCGTAGGCGTCGACGGAGACTGGCGTCTTCGGGGTCCGCCCAGTTGGCTCCTCGTCGATGCAACGCCTGCGCAACTTGTCGACGTAGGAGTTCTAGTGTAGCCACAACTTTCTCGCCAGCCTGTCACGCACGATCTCCAGCCCAAGTTACCTCTCAACGGGGCTGATCTCACACAGCTCAAAAGCGCCCCCCAGCAGCTCCTTTCAGCTCCTTCGGCATCGCGGTGTTGCTGCTGGCTGCGGGCAAATCATCGACGTAGACAAGCACCCAGCAGGACTCTCCATCATTGCCGACCTTGAAGTACAGCACGTCATCAACCTGGCTCTTCTTCCAGTTAGCTCCAGTCAGCACGCCGTCAAGCGCCTTTTACCACAACAGCAGTAACTGCTTCAGGCCATACCAACTCTTCAAAAGCTTGCACTTTGGGCCGGTCTCATCGTCGTACTAGTCCGGCTGGTATAGCACCCTGTCGAGCTTGCTCCGCAAGAAGGCGTTCTTCATGTCAAGCTGCATCAGGTTCACGTCCAGAATAGCGGCAATTCTGAGGAAGATCCTAAGGGTGATGTAGCCGCTGACCAGCACGTACGTCTCATTGTAGCCGGCGTCGTACACCCGCGTGAAGCCCTTCGTGACCAACCTCGCCTTCTCCTGGGCGACAGTGTCGTCGACCTAGTACTTGCTCATCAAGAACCACCGGTTCTTCATGATGTTCATCCCGTGTGGGCGTTCAACCAGCTCTCAGGTGTCCATGCCAATGAGGTTGCGGATCTCCTTGTCCATGGCGGCCTTCACCCCTTGCCCTGCCAACTCGCCAACGCCTCCTTCACCGTCATCGTCGCGATGTCTCAGCGGTGATCGGGGTTGGCGTGCACATTAAGGTCGAGCTCAGGCAAGTCGACATCAGCCTCAGCGTCGTCGAGCAACGTGGTAAAGGCGGCTGGTGGTAGACAGGCGTAAAAGATCAACCGCCCCGGCGGCTTTTGACTTCATCCTGAGCATCGCAAATCGGGCTTCTCAAATCACTGTCGGCGGACTCCTCCCCTCCCGACAGCTCCCCTTCATTATCGACTGCATCATCATCGACAAGCCGCTTCACCAATGGTGGCCCTTCGACCGGATGCTCCCCTGTCGTCGGCCCACTTGCCGACTTCTCTTTGGTCGACAACTTCCCCGTCGACTTCCCCTTCTGGTGCTCCCCTGTTGGCGGCAATTCTGCTACCTCCTTCTGCACTTGCTCCCCTGTCTGCTGCTCTTGTGTCATCGACGGCTGCACATTCACATCGACAAGCTCAGGCGCATGTCGACCGCCATTGATGCCACTGGCCAGCGTCACAGACGACAACTCAGGGCTCCCCTCATCGCCGGTGGTCAACACCAGCAAATCGATGACAAGGGGTGAAGTAATAGGAACAGGAGGAGGAGGAGAGGGCAGAAATTCCTCGACGTCCTCATCAGCAGGCTCGTCAACCTCAACAGGCAGCGGGAATGTTGCCATCGAGGTGTCCGTCGGCGGGTGTACCTCCGTCCGCCCCGACGCATGCATGTACTTCACCTTGCACACCTCCCGCGACATGGTCTCGTAGAAGATGACCTCGACCGACGTGACCACTTTGTTGTCGGTCAAGTCGAGCACCTCCTAGCCCTTGCTCATTGACGACACCCCCATGTGAAGTCCTAGTGAACCTTCGGTGCCTGTTTCCCACCGCGCTGCTGCTCAGGGACCATGAACTGCACCATGCAACCCCACATCCGCGCCAGCGTGAGATCAAGCTTCTTGCCGGTCAGCAAATGGTATGGCGTCGTGCCCAGCGGCGTCGTCGACCACTCCAAGCAATTGCGCACCCAGACAGCCTGTCGCAGGGCGAGGTGCCACTAGTGGTGCTACACGCCCATGTGCATCAGCATCGGCCGCACGGACTCGACGACCGTATGCATCTCTCGCTCAGCCAAGTTGTTTTGCTGCGGAGTGTACGGGCATGTCAAGTCCTGGACAATGCCCTTCCAGTCGACGAAGTTGGTGAATTCCTTCTCCAGGAACTCGCCGCCGCGGTCGGAGCAGAGCATTAGCACCGACTTTTTCGTTTGTCGGTCCACCAGCTGCAGCCACTTCTAGAACACTCGCCGAATGTCACTCTTCTTAGCGACCAGCGTCACCCACATGAATTGAGTGTGGCGGTCCTTCAGTAGGAGGAAGTACAAGCTGCCATCCTTAGCAGCAACCCGGAATGGCCCACACAAGTCAATGTGCACGACAGCTAGAGTTTCCTCTGTGTCAAAGCCCTTGTCGGGAAAGGTATGCCGCGCCAGCTTCCCGCCGATGCACGAGACACATGGCAAGTCAGCTCCGGTCGACGGCTGGATGTCGAAGCCGGTGGCAACTTCATGCTTCGTTAAGTTCTTAATTGTGTTGACGCCGACGTGCAAGAGCCTCGCGTGCCACCTGTCCGGCGTCGACTTCGTCGCCGATGCGATCGTCTACAGAGCCACCACATCGGTCGACGGCGACCGTGCCAAACAGGGGCGAAGGTCGGTGCAAAGGACGCGGTCGGTGTAGTGTGCTCGACCGAGAATCTCCCCTACACTCGACATGAGCTGCATCTCGTTGCCGTCGTCTGCAGCTTCACACCACTCTCTTGCAGCTGACCGGCTAACAACAGGTTTGCTTGCACGCCCAGAACCAAGAGCACGTCGGGGATGAGGACCGGGTGAAGATCAAAGGAACTGGTCCATAAATTATAATTTGATCACCTGGATACAAGGGGAGGCTCTATAAAGGCTCGACACAAAGGTAGTAACCCGGGTGTTACTAGAAGGTTCCGCGGGTCGCGAAGCGTCCCAAACGGGTCCTTCGCGAATTCGGTAGAAGTAAATTCGGTGGCAACCAAAAAGCCTAGAATTCGGTGCACTCAACCTAGTTCAGTGCATATAACTATAATAATCATAGTAAAGCAACGAACATAGGAAATCAAGCAAATGCATGCAAGATAATCTAAAGCTAAGGTAGATAATGCATAATAAAGCATAATCAAGCACGTAATGTCCAGGAAAACCGTCGTACTCTCACAACCTGCTTCCCGGCCTCCCCTTCCAGAGCCCTCGACGGTCTGCAGAGCCCCATTGAAGCTACTCACATGCTTCAGGTCGCCACTCAGCCCCATGTCAACGAAGACCTCCTTTGTCCCCATCAGGTGGTGTGAGCAACCACTGTCGAGCAACACCACCAGCGGATTTGCCTGCACGGTGGCCGCGAACGCCTTCAAGTCCTCACCGGCTCCGGCGCCAGCAAGACTGTTGGCTCCACCACGCCGACCATCGAGCACGACGCTTCCTCGTCGCCTCGGTTCTTACTGTTGGAGGTGTCGACGTCCCTCGCCGACGACGTCTTTTTCACGTCTACTTCTCCTTGCGCGGCTCCTCAGCACGACTTGGACAAAGATTGGCCGACTATCAACGACCTCCCTTGTTGTTGTCCTTGTCGCTGTCGTCGCCGTAGGGCAGTCGAAGGAGAGGTGGTCGGGGTCAACATATATTTTATATGTGTGGATTAGGTTAGTCTCGGTGTTACATTTCTATTTCCTTGCATGGTTAGTGTTGAAATCAATGAACAGGAATGAATGAACTAACAGTGAAATGAGTACAACTACCAAACCCTAGAATTGTATACCCTCTATAGGCTAACCCAGTGTAGCCTAAACAACCACAACATATATAATGTTTGACACACCCCCATAGGCAAAGTGGGGGAGAACTAGGGGTCACAAGACCAGTCAAGTAAAGCAAAGTAAAGCAGGCTCAGGGTGGATCACAAAGTCACCACACATTCTGAGCACAAGTTCAAGGCCACAAGGCCAGTTCACATGCAAGAGTACACATATATATAAGGCTAGACAAGCAAGAGCAGGTATATATATATGTAACAATACAAGCAAGGTCAAGAGGTGAGCAAGTGAGGCAAGACAGGTAGAAGACCCAGCTGGGTGCCGAAGCGCTGATGATCACAAGGCGCAAGTGCCTTGGTGAAGACATCAGCGATGTTGGCCTCGGAGGCCACGTACGCAAGCCGCAACTGACCACGCTGCTGTAGCTCACGAGCAAGGAAGTAGCGAAGAGCAATGTGCTTTGTTCTGTGCTCCAGTCTCTGCTCTCGACACAAGGCCAGCATGGCCTTGTTGTCTACGTACAGGACTGGAGGAGAACGAGGCGGCACTCCAAGGTCGGTCAGCAAGTAGGTGAGCCAGCAAAGCTCCTGTGCAGCCATGGCTCCTGCGTAGATCTCAGCCTCACAGCTGGAGCCGAGAACAGAAGACGAGCGAGTAGCCTGCCACGAAACAGAGCCGGAACCAAGGCTGAAGGTGTAACCCTGTGACGACCACTGAGTAGCCTGGTCGTCAGCCCAAGAAGCGTCTCCGTGATCAGTAAGGACCACTGGACTTCGCCCTCCAAGCACTAGCCCCATGCCCAACGTACTGCACAGGTAGCGCAACACCCTCTTCGCTGCAGCCATGTGCTCTGGTCGGTGTCTCCCAGGAGCAACATAGCGTGCGAGAATGCTAAGAGGGTATGCAAGGTCAGGTCGTGTGCAGGTCATCAGGTACATGAGGCAGCCAACAAGCTCTGGGTACGGGCCACTCGACTCTACATACTCATCCGAAGGCAAAGCTGAGAGCGAGTGGCGAGTAGGCAGAGGAGTGGCCTGAGGCAAGGAGTACGTGAAGCCGAAGCGCTGTAGGACCTTCTGCACCATGTGTGACTGAGTCAGGGTGATGGTGCGGCGTGCTCTGTCCCGAGTGATCTGCAAGCCAAGGCAGCTGTGCACTTCACCCAGGTCTGTGCACGTGTGTCTCTTCTACAGCTCGGACTTCACGTAGGCGAGTCCAGTAGTGCCAGCTATGGCAAACACCAAGTCGTCGACGTACACGAGGATGTAGAACGGCGGCAAAGAAGTGTCGGTGCGTAGAAACAGCGACGGGTCAGCAGTAGAGGGAGCAAACCCAAGAGCCGCAAGCGTAGTCCTCAGTGTGTCGTGCCACTCACGCGGTGCCTGGCGGAGACCGTAGACTGGCCGCCGGAGGCTCCACTGGGTGCCAGGAGGAAAAGTTCCAGTGAAGCCAAGTGGGCGGCGCAGCCAGATCTCCTCGTGCAGGCTGCCCTGCAGGAAAGCTGTGCTGAAGTCAAGAGAGTGTAGCTCGTAGTCACGGTGAGCAGCTACGTGCAGCAGTACCCGAAGAGTGGTCATCTTCGGGGTGGAAGAGAAGGTCTGAAAGTAGTCAACTCCCTGCCGCTGACTGAAGCCACGAGCAACGTAACGCGCCTTGAAGACAGGCGGAGAACCTGGCGGCCGCTTCACCCTGAAAATCCACATGCCACTGACAATGTTCGCCCCAGGAGGGGGGTCAGCGTCAACGTAGGTGCCTGTGGACTTCCAGGAAGCCATCTCTGCATCCATAGCTGCCTGCCACTGAGAAGAGTAGGGACCCTCTATCGCCTCTGCGTTAGAGCGCGGAGTCGGGATGTCAAGTGCATCCGGGTCTCCCTCAGGGGTAAGCAGTACGGACACGAGATGAGGTGAAGCAGCGGCCAAGCACTGGAACTCCTCCTGCCTGTCCTCAAGGACGTCCGTGCCAAGGGCACACTCAGCCCCGACGGACGGAGGACAGACAGATTCAGACTCAGCGACAAGACTAGCAGCGTAGTCTAGGCGACAGCGAGCAGCAAAGTCGACGAGCTCAGCTTCTAGGGCAGACGCAGCACAGGACTCGAAAGAAGGGTCAGTGACGACAGTAGCAAGGAGACGCGTGACAGTAGGACTGGCAGCATAAAGAGAGTCCGACTCCGGGTCGGCAAGAGCAGGAAGAGAGGACTCAGGAGGAGAAGGCAAAGGGGCACGAAGTGGAGCATTGGATGGACGCAGAGGCATCCGGTGCGTGCCGGGGACAGAAGGAGGACGCTGACGCGAACCGCGACCACTAGTACGAGCAGTACGGGCAGGCGACGCAGGGGGAGACGCAGGCTCACGACGCTCAATAAGACCTCCAGTAGGCTCAGTGTGGGAGAAGGAGCAGGCAGTGGGGAGGCGGGCCGTAGCTCTAACTGTGACTGGACAGGCTGTGGACACTCTAAGGGAGGAGGAGGACCGGGAGAAGGCGGTAGACCAAGAACCTGCTGAAGGAGCGCAACGAAGTACGGCTGCCGCCGTGCAGCGACTCCAGAACCAGCAGAGACACTAGTGCCAGGGTCCTCAGCACTAGCAGCAGCTCCAACTCCCGGGTCCTCAGCACCAGCAGCAGCTCCAACGCCCGGGTCGTCAGCACCACCAGCAGCACCAGCTCCAGGGTACTCAGCACTAGAAGTAGCGCCAACGCTCGGGTCCTCAGCACCAGCAGCAGCTCCAACGCCAGGGTCCTCAGCACCAGTAGTAGCGCCAACGCCCGGGTCCTCAGCACCAGCAGCAGCTCCAACGCCCGACTCCACAGCACCAGCAGCAGCACTAGCGCCCGGGTCCACATCACCAGCAGCAGCCCCAACGCCCGGGTCCGCAGTACAAGCAGCACCACCAGCAACAGCGGGGTCCACGACACAAGGCGCGCCACTCCGAAGAGTGCAGCGCCGCTCGTACCACTCACGGATCCGCTCACGGGAGGGGAGCTCTCGGCTAGGAGGAGAAGCACTAGCACTAGCCCCAGTAGTGCGCCTGGCTCCACAGGTACCTCTCCTGAGGCTTCAGTACTGCAAGTACCACTCACGCAGCTGCTCCGAGGAGAGGGCTCCTCCAGGTGTAGGACTCTCAGGCTCAGGGCCTCCAGACCCAGAACCCCCAAACTCCGGACTCCGCCGCTCAACACCCCCAGGCTCAGCACCCACAGGCTCAGCACCCACAGGCTCCGCACCCCCAGGCTCAGCACCCCCAGGCTCAGCACTCCCAGGCTCAGCACCCCAGGGCTCCGCACCCCTAGGCTTTGCACCCCCAAGCTATGCACCCCTAGACTCCGCACCCGCAGCAGGACGAGAGTCGACAGCTACCTCAACAGGCTCAACCGGGTCTACCTGAGACACACCTGAGGGAGCGGCACCCTAAGGGGGGAGGGGGTCTACGACAGGAGCACCTGGCGCGAGGAAGAGCGGCGGGGGGGGGGAGCGGAGCAGTGCGGTAGGGAAAGAGGCGGTAGTAGGGGACGGACTCGTCAAACGTGACGTCCTCAGAGGGCAAGACTCGGCGCGAGGTGGCGTGGTAAAACTGCCAACCAGGCCCGTCCGGGACAAAGCCGAGGAAGATGCAGGGAACAGCACGGGAGGAGAGCTTGTCCACAGACGTATC
Organism: Closterium sp. NIES-65; assembly: GCA_948144175.1. Classification (NCBI taxonomy): domain Eukaryota; kingdom Viridiplantae; phylum Streptophyta; class Zygnematophyceae; order Desmidiales; family Closteriaceae; genus Closterium; species Closterium sp. NIES-65. Next base: position 860,804 of record CANXME010002087.1, on the reverse strand, counting down.
GCGGACAAAAGCTCGAGATCCCCAGACCCGGAAACGCGACGCATCGCCAACCTCCCCCGTCCACAGCACTGTGGGCGAGGTCTCCGGCAAGGAGACACGGGGCCAGAGGTTGAGTTGATGCGCAGCGTACCGGACCGCAAACGGCCACAGAAAGTGGGGGGCAGCCGCATGGATCAAGGAGGCATGGGCGACCTCCATGACCAGGCCAATGCGGAGCTCCGCAACCCCATTCTGCTGTGGAGAGGCCGGAAGCGTGAACGACTGCTCAATGCCATGCTCAACACAGAAGGCTGCCAAGAGGTCGGAGGAGAACTCACCACCTCTGTCAGAGTGCAAGCGCAGGACAGGAAAGTCTGAGTGAAAACTTTCGCTGAGCTGGAGACGGGCTCTGTGGATCCAAGGGATCAAGACATCAGGGACCTCACCCTTGGTGCGCAAGGGGAAGACCGTGGTGTAGCGCGAGTAGTCGTCAACAACTATCAGGAAGTACCTCTCCTGACCCTGACCACGGACGCGGGCTGGGCCCCACACGTCCATGTGGAGCGTCTGCAAGGGAGCAGTCGTCGGGGGAAACGAGGAGGAATGAGGAGCGGCGCGCTGCTGCCCCTCGACACAGGGAAGACAGGGAGGAGCAGGCGAGGGTGGGAGGGGAGGGAGGACCCTGGGAAGACCAGAGACAAGGTACCGGGAGTGCATGGCACGAAGGCGCTGCACAGACGGGTGGCCAAGTCGGTGGTGCCAAAGGACAGTCTCGTGTGCCAGAGAGCGACACGAGCAGGGGGCAGACAGCTGACCTGACGCGGACGCAGATGCAGACGCAGCGACCTGAGGAGACCCAGTGGTAAGTGTGTACAGGTCCGACCCCGGCTACCGAGTGAAGGTAGCCAAGTGGCGGCCCGTACGAGCACACGTGCAGTGTGTCACACGCTCGTAGGCAGGGGTGAACTGCTGAACACCCCCGTCCTGGAGTGCACAACCTGCCACCAAGTTCGTAGAGAACAAGGGGAGGTGGAGACCTGACAGTGTGCCCGACGGGACCGTAGGACAGGGAAGGACAGTGGAGGAGGTCGCAATGACCGGACCCCAAGAGGGGTCAGCGAGGGAGACAGCAACTGGCCGAGCAAGTGGCTCAAGGGCAGTGCGGTCACGAAAGAAGCAGCGAGAAACACCTGAGTCCAGTGTGAAGGTGTGCAGTGCTGCAGTCGACTCAGTACCAGGGGGGGCAGACGCAGAAGCACCTAGAGCAGCTGCCTCACCAGCACCTGGGGTAGCAGACACGCGAGTACCTGGAGCGGCAGACGCACTAGTCCTAATGCCCGGGTCAGGCGGGACACACAGGTACTCAGCACCCTCTCCACTAGTAGACATCACATACATAGCAGTGAGAATAGCATCAAAGTCTAGAGCATAGATATCAATCCCCTTCTTCAGGAGATCAAGCCAGCGGGGCAGCTCAGTGGCCTGAGGGAACTGAACACGCCAAGCGTCGTTGAGACGAGTGAAGCAGCGCTGTGTGGCGTGCGGTCCCTCACACGGCTGGCCAGTGCGGTCACCAGTGCGAATGACGTACGTGCAGCTAAAGCCACCCCCCCCCCCCCCCCCCCCCCCCGTGCTGAGAGTACCACTCACGGACCTCCTGGGGCGACGGAGTGTGCTGCTGGCCCTGGCCACCGCCAGCGCCTCCACGACCACCACCTCCGCCGCCACCTCCTCGACCACCCCAACCCCTGCCGCCGCCGCGTCCACCGCCACCCCCACCATCACCTCCGCCCCGGCCACCTCCCCCGCCGCTGCCGCCACCACCCCCACCGCTGCCACCTGCCCCTCCAGTTGTGCCACCACCCCCACCGCCACCACCTCCCCTACCACCGCCTCCCCCGCCGTCATCGCCACCGCCCTTGCCCCCTTTGCCCTTGCCGCCGCGGCGCCCGCTCGAAGCAGACACAGTCCCGACCTTCTCAGCACCAAGAAGGTCGAAAGCAGCAGCAGAGGCGACAGAGGGAAGAAGGGGGGAAGGAGAACACCCCTCAAAGAACGGGGTACGGGGGTCGCCACGAGAGGCACCTACAGCGACTATGCTAGCCTCAGCTGCAAGGAGTTCCTTCTCGAGGAGGGCAATGGTGAGCTCAGTGGGGCAGCGAGCTAGGAAGTGGTCCCTGACGGAGCGCAGAGTGTCAGGGAGGCGGGTGACTAGGTGGTAAAGAGTGAGCGAGAGCGGGGGTGGGTTCTTGGCAAGGAACTCATCACGCATGGCGGCGCGGAAGTGAGCCTCACTAGTACGGAGGTGCGTAATGAGGTCAGCGACTGTGTGGAACGAGGCTAAGTTGGGGAACAGGTAGGGAAGAGAGAGACAGCCTAGTGCGGCAGAGGCCGGTGAGGAGTAGCGGGCAACAACAGCAGTGTACAGTGCCTGTGCAGTCTTGTGCTGCCCAAAGTGCTCGCGCTCATCTATCGGCAGGGAGTTGCGAATAGCGAAGCGAGCGTGGGCGTCACGAGTCTGCCACTGTGAATGGGCAGCGCTGTCAGCAGTAGCAGTAGCATGGCCTAGGGCGTGATCGTACAGTGAGATGTCTTCCTTGGCAGTGAGCTGTAGGAAGAGGTGTAGGTCATCTAGCCAGGTTTCGAACTTCACTGGGCAGCCCTCAGCATCAAAAGCTAGCACAAGAGGGCTAGCCATAGCAATAGTAGGAGGAAAAGTAGTAGTAGCAATAATAGCAGTAGTAGGGACTCAGGTAGGGCGGCTCGGTCCTGTACGGGCGGCGCGGCTCGGTTCAGGTAGGGCGGCGCGGCTAAGATCGGGCGGCGCGGCTCGGTTTGGGTCGGGCGGCTCGGTTCGGGCGGCTCGGTTCAGGCTGGGCGGCTCAGTTCGGGCTGCTCGGGTCGGGCGGCTCGTTCTGGGCGGGGCCGTTCGGGGCCTCTAGGGGCGAGCGCGGGGCCGATCGGGGCCTTTAGGGGCGAGCGCGGGGCCGTAAGGGCCCGCTAAGAGCGAGCGCGGGGCCGATCGGGGCCTTTAGGGACGAGGTTCTTTTGTGCTACTAGGTTTAGTGCTACTCGAATGTTCTTTTGTGGGACTTGTGAGTTAATTGTGATCGATAAGGTGAAGCCCCCTGGGAAGATAAAATTTGTGGCTGCCGCTTCAGGTGCCTTGCTCCCTGTGATTGGTGTTGGGAATGCCAAGGTTATGGGAGCTAATGGGGGGCTTGTGGGGCTGGGAAATGTGCAGTTGGTTGAAGGTTTATCCGCTAACCTCCTCTCTGTGCGCCGGCTGCAGAAAAGCAAGGCCAAAGTTACGTTCGGCCCAACCAGGTGCCGTGCAAAGCTTGGGAAGTTGCTGCTGTGGGATTTGGAGGAGAAGAGCAGCTGCATCAAGGACCTGTGGCAGCTGCCCATCATCCCTTGGAATGGGAAACCTCCAGCAACGGCAAAGGCAGCGGCAGCGGCTAAGGCAACTGCGGGAGGAGAGGAGATTGCACCAACTGCTGGGGCCCTGGATACAGTCAAGAAGGTGCAGCAGCCACAGCAATCACATGGTGAGGTGCTTGCTGGTGTGGATGCAACGGCTGCATGGGCAAAGGCTTCGTTTGGGAGTGGTGAGGCCGATTGGGAGACGTGGCATGAGAGGCTGTGCCACATCAACATTCCTATGCTGCAGAAGTTGGTGAAGGATGGGAGCTTGAAGGGATTGGAGGTGAAGGGGGCAGCGAAGGAGATTGGGAGCTGCCCTACATGCCTTGAGACAAAGTTCACCAAGTTCCCTTTCAGCAGCAGCACGGGACCAGCTAAGGTTCCACTCGCGCTTGTGCACATGGATGTGGTGGGCCCCACAAGGGCCCCTTCTCTCTCGGGCAGCCGCTACTTCTTGACGATTGTGGACGACCACACGCGTGTGGTGTGGGTGTACCCTCTCAAGACTAAGGGGGAGGTGGCAGCGGCTGTTCTTAAGGAGTGGATGCCGAGGGCTCTAAGGGAGAGCGGACATAAGGTGAAGGTGATCCGCACTGACAACGGGGGAGAATTCATTGGCGCTGATTTTGAGGTGGTGCTGAAGAAGAAGGGGATCCAGCATCAGCTCACGGTGCCCTACAACCCTCAGCAGAACGGCGTGGCTGAGCGGTTCAACCGGTGCTCGCACTCTCCTTGGGCGTGCAGGGCTGCCGGATCCGTTTTGGGTGACTGCACTGCGGCAGGTCGCCCTTGTGAAGAACAGGGTGCTGGCAACTGTGGGGGACAAGCAGTGGGTCCCCTACACCAAGTGGTATGGGAGTGCACCAACGGTGAACATGCTGAGAGCCTACGGGTGCATGGTGGTTTTTCATGTGCCTAAAGAGAAGAGAGGAAAACTGGAAGCTTCTGGGAGATGGGGTGTGCACTTGGGGCTTGCTAAGGATCACAAGGGCTGGCTGATTTGGGACTTGACCAGCCAGCAGCTGACCGTGTCGAGGGATGTGAAGTTCCTTCAGTCCTTGTACTACAAGGAGTGGAAGCAGCAGCAGCAGAAGCTTCCCACTAGACCGCTGATCATTGAGGCTGATGAGGTGCAGCGGCCTTCGAGGCAAGTGCAGGTCACTGTCTCAGAGGAGGAGATTTCTGGGGTGACTGAGGATGGGGGAGAACCTGAGGTGGAGGAGCAGGAGCAGCAGCAGCAGCAGCCGCAGCAGCAGCAAGATGCTCCACAAGGTGCCGTACGTCCGGTTGACTGTCCAAGGAGGGATGTGCGCCCTCCTAACCGGCTGACCTATCCGAGCTTTGGGAAGCCAAGTGTGGTAAGGGCTGGGAGTGTGGCTGAACAGATGGATGAGGATGAGATAGCGTATTGCTATGGAGCTGCAATGAGATGGTTTGGTGGATAGTGTTTTGAAACAGACGCTGCAGAGGGTGCTACATGTTAGAATCACTGAACATTGGGAGGAGATTTGAGCAAAGAGGAGATGTTGGAAGTGGGATGTTGGAAGGAGATGATTGTCCATTGGGATCAGTGTTGGAAGTGAATGAAGCTTGCGGGAATGAGTGTGCATTGAGGGTGCATGCTTGAGTTATGGCATGTGGGATGATGGCTGGCAGCCAGAGGGGGAGTTTGTTGTGTGATGCAACCATATGCATTCACATCTGTCTGCCTCCCATCATGTGTTTGTGCGTTGCATGCCTGGTGTGAGCATGTGCAAGAATTTGTGTTTGATGTGGTTTGGTTTTTCAGAGTGAGTGTATGTTATTTGGCTTGAGCAGATATCTGAAGTGATTCCTCTACTCAAGAGCTTTCCGACGAACCAAGAATCGTCGCGATCGGAGCACAACCAAGAAAGTTACGAACATTGGAGTTCGTATGCTTATATATTTTGGTTGCAGCTACTTTGGGAAGTTGCGGCATTGACTCAATATGGGGTACAGACTTGTGGGGGTTGGGAAATTCGAACACATCACTGTAGATGCTGCCAAGAGGTTGGGTGAAGCCAAACCAGGTTGGTAAGTGTGGCCAAGTTGTGGTGAGGTGGATGGCATGGGTTGGAAAGTGACAAAGGTCAAAGTTTGTTGCCTATGGGGAAGGGAATTGTGTGGCATGGGGCTTCCTTGGTTGAGGACTCTCTCTTGGGACCTTCCCTCTCGTCCTCCTCTTCCCCTCCTACCAGGTTTAGTGCTACTCGAATGTTCTTTCGTGGGACTTGTGAGTTAATTGTGATCGAGTTAAATTTCTGTGGCAGCATACCCCCTAGTGCGCCGAAAAGTAAAACTCGAGATATGCTTCATAAGTTGATACAATTCAAATTGGGAAATGTAGCCACGGTCTAGGGCTACAACATATTCGAATTTCGTGGGATTCTAATTGTGCACCTTTCGTCGACAACGTTTCTTGTGAAGTCGACGTTTCTGCCCAGAAATTGAGACCAACGATTTTAAAAAATTTGGGCACCTAATCTTCATAGACTCCGTCCTTAGTTTTTAACAACCGCCAGCACACCCCCCCCCCCGTTTCTAGCTCCTCACATGGCGTGCACCAGGGCTAATTTTTGGTTTTAGCCAACCCTTACGATCAGTGTTGCACATCATCAAAATCCTGATTATCAGACTATCCCTTAGTGAAAATCCTGACCTGTCAAGGATTTTGCAGATCCAGAAAATTCTACCCTGGGTCATCAGTGTAACAATTTTTCAAGGCCAATGGTGGCCCACTTCGTACCAGCACACGTAATGTCGTGCCGAAATTTACAGTTACGACAGTTGGCACAGGGGATTCCCAGGTTACTGGGTAGGGGGTTTAGGGAAAGGCTGGGGGGGGGTCAGGGGTTGGCTGGAAGTCGCTTTAGGGTAAAACTCGATAAGAGGATCGGCAACCCTGCGGCGACAGTGTAGCACAATCGTAAACCTTGACACATCAGGGTAAATGAAGGTCCTAAAAAAATTACCCTACCGCATCAGTGTCACCACCCTGTCCATCAAGGCATCAGGGTGATTTACCCTGATAAAATAGGCCCTGGCGTGCACTAGAGTTCCAAAGTAGCAGGGCCAGTCGCAGCACTCTCGGCAGTGGGGAACTGCGGGTCCAAAGTGTGGCGCCCCCAGCAGTGGCTCAGCTAGCAGAAAGTGAGACGTCACCCCCTGTAGGTACCGGGCCCTAACACGCCCTAAAGTGGGGATTTGTAGGTAGTTCCTGCTCGAGTCCTAACCACTCTACAACCAGCTCCTACCGTCGACTCGATGAACTCCACCGTGATCGTTTTGGTCCTCACGCTATTATACAGCACTGGCTCTCGCGTCTTTGAAAGTGCACTGCTGCACCAGTTGAGTCTCACCTACCTGGGTTAGGACCTTTCTCGACTATACGAGTAGAGACCTGTGTTTCCAGTCTTGGTGCATGTGTTGTCTCTAGTCCAGGAGGCTCTACATGTCTTTGCATATGAGCCACAACAACCACTAGTCTAGCACCAGCCTTTGTAGTTGGCTTGGGTGCGACCTCACAGACTACACAACTTTCCTTCACCCTAGACTCTGGAGCGTCCAGCTGTTTCTTCGCGACTAAACTGACCTCACACCACTGCGCACTCTAGTGACAGCTCAGTAGGACCTGTAGTTGCCCGATGCTTCACTGCCCATACTACTGCTAAGCCCCCCCCCCCTCGTACGACGAGTAGTTGGCTTCAGCCGCATTGCAGCTGCGGCTCGTGAAGGCCCATAGTAGGACCCCGGTCTCGGACGACGCAAAATGTCGATTTTCTCGGCGAGCGCGAGAATCTCGTTGAAGTTCGAGAGCCCGCGTAGCATGATCTCATGCGAGATGTCCGGCTTCAGCCCTCCGACGTAACGGTCCACCCGCTCCGCTTCGTGCATGTAGCCGACTTGCTCGCATAATGCGAGAAAACCACTCGTGTAGTCTTGAACCGATCCAAGCTGCCGCCAAGTACGCAGTCTTTGACGCGCCGAAATAGAAGCCGCGATTGGCTCGAAGCGCGCCCGAAGCCCTGCGCACCACGCATCCCACGTGTTATACTGGGCGGTTTCGCAAAATGAACTCCAGGTGACAGCTGGACCCGTGGGCCCTTACTCTTGCGACGGTGGCTCGTAGGCGCGTGGCGACGTAACGATGACTCGCCGCCAGTCCATGGCGGGGCCCCTCAGCAGCGAGACGGCATATCGGATCTTGTTGCGTCCGACTCAACGTAATTTGCGTCGAAGAAGACGTTCATCGTGAAGACCCACGATTGAACCGTCGGACCTCCACGCTGGCTCGGGTCGAAGCAGGGCGGGCGTTGCGGCTTGAGTGGCATTGGTGCCATAATGGCCAGTTCGCCACTTGTCGCCGCGAACTCCACGTGCCGACGGGCTTCACGAGGCCCCTGCGGGCTTGGTGCGACCTTGTTTCCCCCCATGCCAGGCATCGGTTGGGCGACACCATTAATGGCTGCACCTGAGCGCCGTCCCACGCTGTCGTGTTGTGTTGGTGTGCCGGACGAAATGATGATCGGCTCGTCCGATTGTGCACATGCATTTGTTGATCCGTGTGGTGGCGCTGGAATTTTCACCGCAGATTGCTGACGCGCAGATTCATGCCTGTGTAGGCTGTAGTGGGGTAGCTCATATGGGGTACAATATTTCTAGGGTTTGTACTTGTACCCAACCCTTGCACTAGTCAATCATTCTCGTTTCTTCACAATTCACGTTCCGCCATGAGCGTCGCAATTTCGAGCGCCGATTCTTTAACTTGGCGCACCAGACGGTCATGTTGCTCCTGCGTCAACGTCGCGAGCATGAATTCGGCCATGGCGGGGGTGTCGGGCAAGCTCAGCGAGAGCCTCTGTCGTGGCCGTGCGTGCTTACGAGAGAGCACTACGAGCGGCGGTGCTGTGTCGCTGAGAGACGTCTACCCCCCCCAAAAAATTGAGATAGTGGGGAAGCGAAGGTGTGGGTGCGGTCCGAGAAGAGATCGTAGGCTTTGAATACCAAGTGTTACGAGTGCAATTTGAGTGATCGAGCGAGAGTTGCACTATCGAAGCAAAGAGTACAATGAGCAAAAGCATGAGCGAAGAATATATAGCGAAACTACAGTTGTAACGGTAATGGACTGTGGTTGTCGGGTGACGGGCCTGGACTGAGGTTTGGGGAAATGTCGAAGCAGAGGCCTGGAGCGCGGGTTACCCGCCGAGCCGTGAGGTCAGGGTGCGACGTGCGAAGGTGGCGGGAGGATTGTCGATGCGAGGGTTGCGAGTGGTAACGGTGCCGACTGTGGTGCTACAGTGGTGTACGCGCTGAGCGGAGACGCGAAGTAAGGAAAAGGAATTTTCCTTAATCCACGCCAGAAAAATGAAGTAACCCACGCCCTAAAACCACGCCACGCAGTACCGACTTTGCCTAAACAATCATTTTGAGAGTGCATTCGCTGCAGAAAATACTGGCAGAGGTCTGCGTAAGGCTGTACAGAAGCTACTTTGCGTGACGACACCTCACCGCGCCCGCTCGCGCACCTCGCCGCGCCACAAGTCGTCGCGCCGCCTTTCCTCCCTCGTAGCGCCCTCCCTCCTTTCTTCTCGCCTCCAATGGTCTCGCCTCCCCTCCCATCGTCGCGCCGCCCCTCCTTTTCCCTCGTCGTGCCTCCCCCCGTCGTCCTCTCTGCTGCAGCAGAGTTGGTAGCGGCGTAGAAGGCTGTCGTTGAAGCCGACTCGTCGGCGGCACTAGGGTCTGCCCATGTCTCTAACCATAACGCTTCGCGTGCTCTCAGACTCCAAGTCCACTCTCTCCGACTTGCGCGGGCTTTGACAATGCCAGAATCGGGGGGCGAATCGACCCCGTAAATCTCACGGACTCCTTCTTGAGGGGTGATTCATTGAAAGCAGAGCCGTTCAATGCTCGCACCGATCCCTGCAATTGTACTGATAGGTTAGGGGCGAATATGGATATCAACGTGACTAGTAGCAGCAATGACATACAAAATGACGTCAGCGGTGACGCTGGGGATGACGACAGAATCCCGCTGGACCCGCTATGTGATCTGCGGCCGTCGCTCATTGGCTCCACGTCGTAGCGCGAGTCGTGGCGGTGGAAGAAGCGGCCGGTGAAGACGCCGCGCCGGAGAAGGTGCGGCCGTCGCTGGTGGAGAAGATCGCGACGACGTGGAGCAACGACCGCCGACCGCGCCGCGACGGCCATTGGATGGTCGACACGCCGGTAAGCCTCACACAGAGTACGCCTAGCGGTGCACCGTGCAACGTGAATTTAGTTCCACGATGATGTGATGGCACGTGGGCCGAGAAGGCAATAGGGTGGGTGGGATCTGAAGCACAACCTAGGCGCAGTTGATCAATTCTTCCTCTCCGCGCCAACGTGCCCCCTTCGTCTTCTCCCCTTCCCTCTCCCTGCTTTCCCCAACACACTACCTCCCCCCGTAGTGCCCCATCTCCGCCTCCCCGCTTCCCTCGTCACCCCATCGCGCTTCCCCGCGCGCGCTACTATTTCCCCGTGCGCGCTACCCTATTCGCTCTCCAGCGACCAAGTCATCTCCACCGCCCCCTTCCTCGCCACCCCCTCTTCTGCTCGCGCTTCTTCCCACGCTTCCCCCCTTTCCTTGCCCGCCCCCCCCCCTCCTCTCCCCATCCCGTCCTGTCCCTCAGCCGCCCCACCATCGCGCTGACCCCACCCGTCCTGCCCTCACTGCTCGCCAAACTGCCCCTTTTGCCCCCATCCCCTTTCCGTACAAAATTATGTCCGCTTGGCTTCACCTCCCCTCCCCCCCTCCACCCCTCTCCACTTCCCCTTTCCCCGTCCCTTCCCCGCGCTCCCTCAGTGCGGCATCCCCACTTGTCCCCGCCCGGACCCGCCCTGCCTTGACTGCCGGGGCAGTGGGCGAGTGGAGTGCACCCGCTGCTACGGCCGAGGTGAGTGTGCTTGGGGGGCTGGAGTGGAGGTGAGGGTCTGGGAACGGCGTGTTGCATGGTGGGCACAGATGAGGTTGCTGGGGACGATGTGATGTGGGATGGGTGGATGGAGTGGTGGGCGCAGCTGGGCAGTGGGCGAAGGGGGGGCGAGGGGGCACCCCATCCCATGGTGGAGGGGCCTGTGTGCTGCGGGGGTGAGGGGAAGTGGGGGAGGGATGGGGGCGTGGTGGATAGGGGGGGTGGGGGAAGAGGGGAGGAGGAGGGGAGGGGGGAGGTTAGCATGGATAAGAGAGGAAGAAGATTGATGGGAAGCACTAGTATGATAGTTGTGTGGGGCAGGAGCGGGTGGATTGAGGAGACTCTTATAAGAGCGGAGGGAAGGAAAGGAATGGGATGGCGAGGGAGTGCTGCAACGCATGGGGCACATGAGGTGCGCAGAGGAGGTGGGCAGACGAGGTGGGCAGTGGATCTAGGGGCGTTTGGGAAGAGTGGCAGGGACGGGGGGAGAGAGGGGCGTGGAGGAGGAGGGGCGGGTGTATGAGGGGAGGGGTGTGCAGTCTCAATCTGATTTTATTTTCACAGGGGTACTTCTGAGAGTGGGGGACGGCTATGAGGAGAGGCGTAGGGCAGGGAGGAGGAAAGATAGGGAAGAGATGAGAAAGTAGAGGATGGGAGGGGGAGGAGGAAGGAAAGGAGTGTGTGGGATTGAAGGGAGGGGGGTGGAATTGGATAAAGTGAAGCTAAAGGAGTTGGCAACTTGCGTGAGAACGGTGTCTGAAGAGGTCAGCGGCAGCTGAGCGATAAAATATCCCTTCCTTCCATTCCACACATCCCCAGCGGTCAGTTGGCTATTTTTTGCATTTGCTTGTTTTGGCCATGCCCATTTTTGTTCCTTTCCATAGTTTTTTCTAATTTCCCGTTGTCTGATTTGTTTTGTGTGGAGCATTGTCATGCTCCTGCCCCAAATGCATGTGATCACGCACTGGCCTGCCTCCTTGAGTAACACGTGCTCCGCATCCGCCCGTCCATCTGCCCGCCCGTCCATCCATCCCATCACTCCCATCCATCCCATCCATCCCATCCCTCCCATCACTCCCAGGGCGCACCAACCACGTAGACCTCGTCATGCTCCCCACCGGCTCCTGGCCGCGCTGGTATGATCTCTGCCAGTACTCAGAGCATGCTTGCACCCAAAGAGGCCACACAACACCACTGCTTACTGTACACTCTGCCTTTTCACCTGACTTCTTTTGAGTCACTCGCGTAGGATAACAGCCATTCATGACCATCCATATACACATCCCCACACAGAGTAGCGTCGGTATGTGAATGTGCCGGCAGCGCTCTGTTCTCAGGGGTTGGTTCCGCAGGGGCAGTGGTGCTGCTATTCCGGCACTGGCTGTGCTTGCCCATCACTCCGCTCGCACCCAAACGCCCTCCTCTCCCTGCAGCAAAGTCAACGAGCTTGGTGACTAAGGCAGACGTAGTAGGAGACGAGAACACAGGGTCAATCACCACCGTAGCAAGAAAGTGAGTAACAGTCGGACTGGACGCACGAGCAAGGTCAAACAGAGGGTCAGCAATGTCAGGAAGGGAGGACGCAGGAGGTAACAGGAGGACAACACGATGTGGAACAGAGGAAGGACAGAATGTCATATCGTGAGTGCCTGGGACAGTCGGAGCATGCTGACGAGGAACACGAGAAACACGAGTACGGACAGCGGCTCTAGGCTGGGGCTCAAGGTCAAAGCTAGACTCAGGCTCTCGATGCTCAGGGGTGGAAGCACAATTTTCAGGCTCTCGACGCTCAGACAGGGATTGTGTCACAGCAGTGTAAGGAGTAGGAGCAGGCAGTGGGGAGTGCGGTAGCAGCGGCGGCTGAGATTGGTCGGCCGGTGGAAACAGTAGCGGAGGAGTATACCTGCCACAGGGAAGTCAGTAGCACCTGGCAAAAGACTGAGAAGGTGGCAAAGAGCACCAGCAGCTCCCGTACCTCCAGCACGAGCAGCACCAGCACCTCCAGCACCTCCAGCACCTCCAGCACCACTAGCTCCGGCAGCTCTAGCACCTCCAGTGCTAGCAGCTTCAGTAGCACCTCCAGCACCTCCAGCACCAGTAGTACCACCTGCTCCGGCAGCACCAGCACCTCTGGTACGAGTACCTCCAGGACCCGCAGCTCTAGCTCCAGCGCCTCTAGCACCAGCAGTACCTCCAGCACCAGCAGTACCTCCAGCACCTCAGTGCCAGCAGCTCCAGTAGCACCTTCAGCACCTCCAGCACCAGCAGTACCACCTGCTCCGGCAGCTCCAGCACCTCTAGTACGAGCGCCTCCAGGACCAGCAGCTCCAGCACCACCAGTACCTCCAGCTCCAGCACCTCCAGCACCAGCAGCACCAGCATCTCCAGTGCCAACAGCTCCAGTAGCACCTCCAGCACCTCCAGCACCAGCAATACCACCTGCTCCGGCAGCTCTAGCACCTCTAGTACAAGCACCTCTAGGACCAGTAGCTCCAGCACCTCCAGTACCTCCAGCTCTAGCGCCTCTAGCACCAGCAACACCAGCACCTCCAAGGTCAGCAGCTCCAGTAGCACCTCCAGCACGAGTAGCACCACTAGCTCCGGCAGCTCCAGTACCTCTAGTGGGAGCACCTCCAGGACCAGTAGCTCCCGCAACTCCAGCACCAGTAGCACTAGCAACTCCAGTGCTAGCAGCTCCAGCACCTCCAGTAGTGGTAGCTCTAGCACCTCTAGCACCAGAAGCACCTCTAGTACCTCCAGCTCCAGGACCTCCACCAAGGTCACCCACAACTCCACCGCTACTAGGACTTGCAGCACCCCCTAAGTCAGCACCCCAAGTCGCAGCACCCCCAGAACCAGCACCCCCAGGCACAGCACCTCCAAAACCCTCACCCTCTGTCTCAACACGTGTAGTCTCATCTCCAGAGACCACAGCAGCAGGCTGCGGAGGGGGCGAAGACGGTCGAGGCGGAAAACTTGGGGGGGTCCCAAAGCGTGGAGAGCGGCGAGTGGCCGCCGTGTCGTCCACAACTGAGTCACCCCCCTCAGCTGGGCGAGAGGAGTCAGAAGAGATCTCCACTGTCTCATCCAAGGGGGGTGGGTCGACCAGAGACACACCTGAGGGAGCAGGACCGTGTGGGGGGAGGGGGTCTACCAAGGGGGGGGGGGGCTGGTACCAGGAAGAGGGGTGCTAGGGGAACCGGGTGGGACGCGTGTGGGTGTAACTGGTAGAAACAGACCGACTCGTTAAAGGTGACGTCCTGGGATGCGAAGACTCGACGCGAGGGCAAGTGGTAGAACTGCCACGGCGGGACGTCAGTGGGGAAGCCAAGGAAGACGCAGCGGAGAGTGCAAGAGGAGAGCTTGCTCGCGGTGATATCGCGCACAAGGGAGAGCGCGCCCCAGACCCGAAACACTGACGCATCGCCAGCCTTCCCCGTCCACCTGAGTGTGGGCAAGGTCTCTGGCTCCGAGACACGAGGCCAAAGGTTGAGCTGATGCGCAGCGTATCGGACCGCAAACGGCCACAGAAAATGGGGAGCAGCCGCATGGATCACGGAGGTACGAGCAACCTCCATGATCAAGCCAATGCGACGCTCAGCAATCCCATTCTGCTGAGGAGAGGCCGGAAGCGTGAGTGTCTGGCGAATGCCCTCGTCTTGACAAAACCTCGCAAGGAGGTCAGAAGAGAACTTACTGCCCCTGTCAAAGTGCAGACGCAAGACTGGGAAGTCCTACTGAAAACGCTCGTGCAGCTGGAGACGAGTAGCACGGATCCAGGAGATTAAAACTCCGCTAACGTCCGCCTTGCGATGCAAGGGGAAGACTGTGGTGTAGCGTGTGTAGTCGTCAACAACCAACAGGAAGTAGCGCTCCTGACTCGTTCCACCGATGGGGGCCGGGCCCCACACGTCCATGTGGAGAGTCTGCAGAGGAGCAGTGGTCGAAGGAAACTCGGAGGAGTGAGGAGCGGCGCGCTGCCGCCCCTCGACGCAAGGAAGACACGGCGGGGCAAGCGAGCGCGGCAGGGGGGGCAGGGTCCTGGGGAGGCTAGAGACAAGGAGACGGGAGTGCATGCTGCGTAGACGCGGCGGGGAGGGGTGACCAAGATGGTGGTGCTAGCGCCGAGTCTCGTGCGTGAGTATTCTGCACGAGCACGACACAGCTAGCTGACCCGACGCAGACGCCCAAGCCGACGCGGCCACCTGACTTGACTCAGCCACCTATGCAGACGCAGTGGTCAGTGTGTACAGACTAGAGCCAGGTGACAGCCAGTCCGGGAGCACGTACAAATTGCCACACACTGCCCTCCAGGAATAAAGGTATCAACCAGACATCCTGAATGGCAGCGTTGCTCACCAAGTTTGTCAAGAACGTGGGGAGGTGGAGACCTGACAGAGAGCCGGAGGGGACCACGGGACAAGGGAGGAGCGTGGAGCTCTCGCATCTACTGGACTCCCAGAGGGGTCAGCCAGTGAGACTGGGACAGGTGCTGTGAGTGGTGTGACTGTGGTGCAATCACGAAAGAAGCAACATGACGCGCCTGAGTCAAGCGTGAAAGTGTGCAAGACCTCAGCTGAGGCAGGCTCTGTGGTAGTAGACGCACTAGCACCTAGAGCGTCGGCAGACTCACGAGCACCTAGAGCTGTAGCAGACTCACTAGTTCCTGGAGCGGGAACCTCTACACATCCAGGGACGCATCGCTGAGAAGAATAGTCGCGACGTCGCTTAGGCCACTTAAAATCAAAACCTCCACCACCACGCCTGCCTCGCTGAAAAACCCACTCAGGAAGCTGTTGAGGGGTGGGGTCGTCCGGGAGAGGCAGTGCCCGCTGCTGTCCATCCCTGGCCGCAGCAGCTGCAGCGATAGTGGCCATGACAGACAGCGACGATCAGGAGTAGGTCGAGCACCTCCAGCTCCTCCAGCACTAGCAGCACCTCCAGCACTCCAAGCAGCACCTCCACCAGCAGCAGCAGTAGCACGAGTAGCAGCAGCAGTAGTAGTAGCAGTAGCAGGGCGGCCCAGTGGGGCTAGGCGGCCGCACCTCCAGCACTCCCAGCAGCACCTCCACCAGCAGCAGCAGCAGCAGCACGAGTAGCAGCAACAGCAGCAGCAACAGTTTTTTATTTTTATTTTTTAACTTATTTATTTAAGTTTAGGGTTTCATGCGGGCTGCAGAGGCAGCGCCCACGAGCTGCACGGGCGACGCGCGACTCGGCAGGGCGGCGCGCGGGCAGCAGGGGCAGCGCTCACGGGCTGCAGGGGCAACGCTCGACTCGGCAGGGCGGCGTACGGGCTGCAGGGGCAGCGCCCACGGGCTGCAAGAGCAATGCGTGGCTCGGCAGAGCGGCGCGCGGGCTGTAGGGGCAGCGCCCAAGGGCTGCAGGGGCGACGCGCGGCTCGGCAGGGCAGCGCGCGGGCTGCAGAGGCAGCGCCCACGGGCTGCAGGGGCGAACGCGCGGGCTGCAGGGGCAGCACGCGGGCCACAAGGGCAGGCACGGCTGCAGGGCAGCACGGTCGCAGGGGCGAGTACGGCTGTAGGGGCAGCGCGATCGCAGGGGCAGCGTAGGAAGAAAATATTTACGGGTAGGGTAGGGCGGAACGTTCGGTGGGCCCTAGGAACAATTCTGCTCTAATACCATGTTAGAATAAGCAGGCAGGAATGATGAACTAGGTAGCATGCATGAGTACAAGTACCTAACCCTAAATTGTTGTACCTCTTGTAGGCTAACCCACTATAGCCTAGAGATAACACAAACATACAGTTTGCCAGTTGTCTATGGCACAGTCGAGCGCAGAGGCAGAGACCTACGCTAGTGCCATGGCTGTGCAAGGGCTTTGTTGTTTGACTTTTTTTGCTCACTGACCTTGGTGAGCGGTCTCAGCAAGGTCGTGATCCTCCTTTTTCAAGAGCCTCGACTAGAGGGCAAAGTGAAGCACATCGACGCGAGGTACATTCTCCTGAAGAGTTGCAGCGATGCGGCCGGGCTCGCTTGGACTTCGTGGCCTAAATGGTCAACACATAATACATTTTCACCAAGGCCCTAGTGCCTAGTGACCACCATAGGTTCTGTCCGCAGTTAGGCCTTGTTGACACTAATGCTCGGTTGCAGTAGCCTTGTTTCTTGTTGCTTGCTCTGTTAGTCCTTGATCTACCGTAAATATATTTGTGAACTCTTGAACTGGCCTTGTGGCCGTTTGCTTGTGCTCGGACTGTGTGGTGATCTTTGTTGGGCTGATTGCCCCTTAGGATCTTTGGTAGGGTTAAACTCTGGGTAGAGTGATGTAGTAGCAGAAGCGTTTAAATGAAGTCCTTGAACCACCTTGCGGTGGTATGTGAGGGCAAAGTAAGTTGATTAAATCAAGCAAGTACAAAGGTTTATATATGAGTACAAAGAATACGAAGAGATATAATTAAATTGTTTTACTGTTGCGGTTCAATACAGTGCGACTCGGGCAACTGCTCAATGTCGAGTCAGTTGTGTATCCTTGCTGTCGCGCTGCATTTGTCATGTCAAAGGTCAGCGACCTTTGACTTTCGCGTAACCTCCAGCGGTTACTTCAACCTCCGAGGGTTGACTCGCTGGTGCCTCGATATGCTCAGCTTCGCTTGTGTTCGGTGTTTCGACACGACAGAGGCGCTTAAGATTGTTTGTTCCCAACACTCCCCTTCGCTTCTGGAGTGTCGCTGCTGGTGACGTGGCTTGTCCAGTCAGCAGCATGCAGTACTCGAACTTCTGTTTTCCGAGCTTCTTGGTCAAGTAGTCAGCTGCCATCTCGGACGTGGGACAGTAGGATAGTTCAAGTCTTCCCTTCTCGATCTCGTCTTTCACAAAGAAATATCGCAAAGCGGTATGCTTTGTTCTGTTCACGAATCCATTTTTGTTGGCGATGCGAATTGCATACTGGTTGTCGCAGAACAAAGTGAAGCTGGGTAACCCGGCTAACTTCGCTTCTTCCAGCAGCTCGCGAAGATAGAGTCCTTCCTTGGTGGCTGAGCAGAGTGCAATATATTCTGCTTCAGCTGACAAGAGAGCAATTAGTTCATGCTTGCTCGATTGCCAGGAAATCGGTCCAATAGGTTCGAGGCGGTATATGTAGCCGGTGCGGGAGCGCCTGTTGTCGGAGTCGCCAACGTGATTAGCGTCGACGTAGCCGATTAATTTAGTCGGTGTAGTTGTGTTCTTGTAGTAGGTTAGGCTGATCGTTGAGGTACTGACGAAGTAGTGGAGAGCGCGGTCGAGCTCCGCCAGGTGTTCTTCTTCAGGCTTCTTGAGGTAGGTGGCGAGCTGGCTTGCGGAGTATGAGAGGTCGGGGCGGCAGGTGACAGCTGCGAAGAGAAGGCATCCTAGCTTTCTCTGGTAGTCGCGTATCCCGGCGGATTTGAGTAGAGAGGATCCTTCCTTGTGATTTCCTATCGTGTAGCGGTAGGGCATAGAGATGGTGGTAGGTGTGAGCGCGAAGCGTTTGGCGATGGTGGCGGTGTACTAAGCGGCGTTGAGGTAGATCGCGCCTTCTTCTTCCCGAATGTTCAAGCCAAGGTACTGTGTGACGGTAGAGGAGACCGTGAGTGTGAGGTCCCTCTGTAGCTCCCCTTCAAACCAGGTGGTGATGTCGTCAGTGGAGCCGATGTAGAGTAGGTCGTCTACGTAGACGATCAGTAGAATGTAGTCGATACCCTTCGTGAGCTGGTACATGCCCTGGTCGTGCGGCAATTGCTTGAAGCCGAAGCAAATGAGGCGACCGTGTAGGTGCTGTTGCCATAGCCGCGGAGCTTGCTTGATCCTGTAAAGTGATTTCAGCAGTTGACAGACTTGGTTAGGTTCCCCGTTGGTACCGTGTGGGAGCTCGACAAAGATTTCCGCGTCGACAGGTACGTAGAGGAACGCGTTGGCGACATCGATTTGCCGTAGCTTCCTTTTCTTTATGGCGGCGATCGCGAGGAGGATTTGAAGTGAGGTATGTCGGCTAACCGGGGCGAATGTCTCGATGAAGTCCCGTCCGTGCTCCTGATCGAATCCACGCACAACCCAGCGTGCTTTGAACTTCTCAATTGTGCCATCTGCTTTTGTTTTAACGCGGAAGGCCCATTTCCCGGTGAGAATGGTCTTGTTCCTTGCCACGCTGATGGGGACAACTTTCCAGGTGTTTCGTTCCTCCAGCGCCTTTAACTCTCTGTCCATGGCTTCACGCCATTTTTCCCTGTGTTCCCCCCCTAGAGCCTGCTGAATCGTCGCAGGCTCCTTAGGAAGAGTGTTGCCGTGGACTGCAGTGACGAGTCCGAGGATTTGCAGTCCAGTCTATGAGTATCGGGGAAGAGTTGCATCCTCGGGATAAGCTGCTTCATCTCCTGCTTCTGGATCAGGTATGAAACTCGGTCCTACTCGTTCTGCTTAGTTGGTGTTGGCTGTCGCAGGTGTTACGTAACTGTTGTTGGCGAAGTAGTAGAAGGTTTCGGCGTTGACACTTTTGCGAGGGTTATCTTCGTCCATGGGGACGTCGACGGAGCAGAACGGGAGAGGTCCGGCTTCTTCTGATGCGTTTTCCACATTCTGCTCGTCCCAGTCAGCTTCGTCTGCTGCCGAGGCGAAGGCTCGGTCACCACGAAAACCACCTGTAGGATCTTGGTCCTCTTGCAGGTTGGCAAGGTATGTCTGGAGCGTGAGTCGTTCGTAGAAAATGACGTCGCGTGCTGCTACTGTTTCCTTGGAGTGGACGTCAAAGATTTTCCCACGCGTTGTAGTTCTTTTCGATGCCGAGGTGTAGTCCCCACTGTGCTCGTTGAGAAAATCGGCCCGCTCGTGCTACTGGGGGTCGAATTGTACCATGCATCCGAGAACTCGTAACATTTTTGTGCTGCCCTGTTTCCCTGTCCATAGCAGATGCGGTGATGCGTTGTTCGAAACCAATGATGACGACAGCAAGTTGTGCAGCATGACGGCGTGGTCCATTGCTGCAGGCCACTGGTGGTTGGGTAGCCGCATGCCACGCAACAGTTTGCGCATGCTGTTCTGTAGAGTCCTGTTCATTCTTTCTGCTACACCTTGCTGCTGATGAGCGTAGGGAAGAAAGAGGAGCTGCTTGATTCCCCTTCTTGAATCGCTAAGAGGTGTATTCTCCTCCGTCAGACTAGAAGCTTTTCAGCTTTACGCCCGACTCTCTTTCTGCTACTGGTAGCCAAGCAGCGAATGCTGCGAGGACCATGTCGCGGCTGGGTAGGTTAAGATGCCAGACGTAACGGGTGGCGGCGTCGATGAAAGTGATTGTGTAGTTGTATATCACTTGTCCTAGTTCCCGATTGTACAGGATGTCAATATACACCTTTTCGAGTGGTGCGTACGGGGGTGCGCTCGGGTTGTGATGAGGAGTGAACGGCCGATGTGGTAAGTCGGCTTCGGGGCAGGTAAGACATGTTCCTCGCGCCCGTTGAAGTTCTTATCCGTCGAGTTGTAGCAACGAGTCCTTTTCAAGGACTCCTGCTCTTATCGTATTGTTTAATACTGTGTTGCTTGGGTGTCCCATCCTTGCGTGCCAGGTGCTTTCGTCGGCGCGATGTCCAGGTGATCGCTGGTACATATCGGAGTTGGAGTAGAAGTCGGCGGTGAAGTTTGCGCTACGATGAACATCTCGTGGTGCTGGGTGTAGTTGTTGCGCTAGTGTTGGTGGTGTGTCGTCGATGAGGAGCGGTGTCGTTGAAGGACCAGCGATTGGTGTTGACGTTCCTGCTGCTGCCGTTGATGGTTCCGCTACTGCCGATGTTGTCTCTGCTGCTCCCGATGTTGTCTCTGCTGCTGCCGATGTTGTCTCTGCTGCTGCTGCCGATGTTGTCTCGTCTGCTGCCGAATGTTGTATTGTTACTAACGCACGTGTTCGTTCTGCTTCAGGAATGGTGTGTGAATACCAAAAGCCTTACGGACTGAAGTCGGGGTCGAGATCCGGCGGGTGCGTCCAAGATGTGAAGGTGACGATCCCGTCACTGTCTGCGGTGCCCAGGTTTGGGACGAAATCGAGAACGAAGACATTGTTCTTCAGGACCGCCTTTCCGATATAGAGGCCGCCCTTCCCGTGGTACAGCTTGAACTCCTGGGTGGTACTGTCGGCTTCCAGATGTATGCCTTTCGCCATCAACTGACCGACGCTCAGTAAGTTGTAGCCAAGTCATTTAACTATTAGGAATTTGGACATTTGCAGTATGACATTTGTCTCTCGTGACCGAAGTTGCACTACTCCTTGTCGTCGTGTGCGCAGGTTCTGATTATTGGCGACAGTGATGACGACTTCTCGTTGAAGTTGGTGCTCGCGTTGAACGAAACGTCATGAAGAGCACATATGTTGTCCGCAGCAACTGTCCAAGAACCATGTATCCTTCCCGGACGGCTCGCTTTGAGCGATGGCGGCGTACGTCGGGTTCGGTTGAAGTGACTCGCGGCGAGGCGTGCTGTTGTCGAGTTGTTCTTCTGGTGAGTAATATGGTGGTGACTCAGGTACGCAGGAGACACTCAGCCTTGCCATGCAGCTGACGATGCTTCTTGTTCCTTTCGCAGGTTGTCCTGTCAATGTTGTTGAGACTTGTACTGAAGTTGTCGGATTTGCTTGCGTTGAGGCGACTTGACTGCTTAAAGGGCGAAGTTGGCGTTGCGGCGACGTTGACTGTTGTCGATTCGGGCAGTGCGTACGAGGATGCCCTGAAGTCTTGCCGAGGTGGCACTGTCAGAACATTATAGCTTATGCTTTTGTGTAGGCTGTAGTGGGGTAGCCCATAAGGGGTACAACCCAATAAGGGTTAGTACTTGTACCCAACTATTTCATAGTTCATTCATTTTTCGTTTCTTATCATGGTATCGAGCAGGTTCCCTAGTGGGAACGCTACCAAGGGCCCACCACGATACGTTTTTTTTTTTTTTTTTTCCCTGCCCGGAGCGCGCTTCACCCTAGACCGAGTCGCGCGCGCCCTGCGTGCCCTCCCTACCGTCGCGCCGCCCTTAGCGGCCCCCCCCCTCTCACGGCCCCTTGAGCCGCTCTTACGGCCCCGTGCACCGCCCTTGCGGCCCCGCGCACCGCCCTCTTACGGCCCCGCGCACCGCCCTTGCGGCCCCTCGCACCGCCCGTCGACCCCTCGCGCCGCCCATCAACCCCGGGCGCCGCCCTAGCGGCCCCTTGCGCCGCCCGTCGACCCCGCGCGCCGCCCTAGCGGCCCCTTGTGCCGCCCGTCGGCCCCGCGCGCCGCCCGTCGGCGCCTCGCACCGCTCGTTGGCCCCTCGCACCGCCTGTCGACCCCGCGCGCCGCCCTAGCGGCCCCTTGCGCCGCCCGTCGGCCCCGCGCGCCGCACTTGCGGCCCTTCGAGCTACCCGTCGGCCCAGCGTGCACCGCTCTTGCGGCCCCTTGCGCCGCCCTAGCGGCCCCGACGCCTACTCCTGCGGCCTCAGCGCCGCCCTTCTCGGCCCCGGCGCTACCTCGGCTGGCCGCGTCGCTTACTCCAACGGCCACGGCGCCGCCCTTCCCAGCCCCGACGCCGCCTCGCCCGGCCCTGCCGCCGCTCCACATGGCCCCGCCACCGCTCCACCCGGCCCCGCCGCCACCACCGGGCCTCGGCGCCGCCGGGCTGCTGCCGAGCCGCTGCGCCTCCTGAGCCACCTGAGCCGCCCGAGCCGCCCGAGCCGCCCGAGCCGCCGGGTCCCCGAGCTGCCGAGCCGCCGTACCGCCGAGCCGCCCGAGCCGCCACTGTCGCCCCCTAGCCGAGCCGCCCGCATCCCCGCGTCGTCGAGTCGCAGTTGCTGCCGAGTCGCCGCCCGCCCGAGCCGCCCGAGCCGCCCGAGCCGCCCGAGCATCCCGAGCCGCCCTGCCCGGTAAGAGCAGTGCCTCTGTCACTGCACTGCCCTTGCCCTGCTGTTCGCACTGCTAGTCTACCGCTGTCATGGCTACCCCTAGTTTCCTCACTTTTGACGCTAAGGGTCGGGCCATTGACTTTGACGTCAGGGTAGATGACCTACAGATTTTCTTACAGTGCGATAGGGCAGACGGTCTCTCCCTCTTTGACCTCATTTCTGGTGCCTCTCCTGCCCCTGCTGCTGATGCTGACGCCACTGTTTGCTCACAGTGGGCCACACGCGATGCTGCTGCACGTCTTGCTGTGCGTCGCCACCTGCCTACCTCTGAGCGTGCGCACATTAGTCAGTTCAAGAGTGCTGAGACCTTGTACGACGCTGTAGTTGCACGCTACTCCTCCCCTACCGCTGCTGCACTCAGCCGCCTCATGCTACCGTACCTCTTCCCTGACCTTGTTGCCTTTCCCACAGTCGCTGACCTCATTACGCACCTCCGCACTAGTGACACTCGCTACCGCGCTGCGCTTCCTGCTGAGTTATGCGCCAAGAACCACCCCACCATGTACATCACCCTCTACTACATAGTCACCCGCCTCCCTGACTCCCTTCGCGTAGTCAGGGACCACTTCCTCTCAGTTTTCCCCACCACTCTTACCGTTGACCTCCTCGAGAAGGCCCTCCTAGCAGCGGAGAAGAGCATAGTCGCTGTAGGAGCCTCTCGTGATAACCCTCGCACCCCCATCTTTGAGGGGTGTTCCCCCTCCCCCCTTTTGCCCTCTGTTGCCTCTATTGCTGCGGCCGACCTCGTTGGGCTTGAGTCGGTCGGTGCGGCGTCTACCCCTAGCGGGAGACGCCGCCCTCGCAAGGGCAAGGGGGGCACGGGCGCTGGAGGAGCTAGCGGGGGCGGTGGAGGCGGCGGTGGAGGCGGCGGAGGGAGTGGGGGTGGCGGTGGGGGTGGTGGCGGGGGTGGAGGTGTCGGTGGCGGCAGTGGAGGCGGAGGCGGCGGCGGCGGTGGCGGTGGGAGCAGAGGTGGCGGAGATGGCGGCGGTGGAGGAGGCGGTGGCGGAGGAGGTGGAGCTGGTCGGGGTGGCGCTACGCAGAGGGTCGGCTCCGGTGGTGGTCAGCGCCAGCAGCAACAGCAGCAGCAATGCACTCGTGACATCCCCCCTCCTCAGCAGCTCCGTGAGTGGTACGCTGCACGCCAGTGGGGTGGGGGTACTGGTCCATGCACCTACGTCCTACGCACCGGCGACCGCGCGGGTGAGCAGTGTGGGGGTACGCACTCCACCCGGCGCTGCTTTGGCCGCCTGACAGACGCCTGGCGTCACCAGTTCCCGGAGGCCACTAAGATCCCCCGCTGGGGTGAGCTGTCTAGGGTGGGAGTAGCTATCTTTGACCTTGACTTTGGTGCTATTCTTGCTGCCATGTATGCTGTGACTATAAGTGATGAGGGTGACTGTTACCGGTGTCTCCCGCCCGACCCGGGCATTGAGACTGCTGCTCTAGGTACTGGTGAGGCTGCTGCTCTAGGTGCTAGCGAGGTTGCTGCTCTAGGTGCCAGTGCGTCAGCTTCCTCAGGTGCTGATGAGTCTGCGCTCTCACGTATAGCGTCGGCTTCAGCCTCCCTCACCTTCACCCTTGACTCGAGGGCTTCTCGCTCCTTCTTTCGAGACCGCACCGCACTCACGCCGCTTGGTCGGCCAGTTGCAGTCTCTCTTGCAGACCCCTCTGGGGGTCCTGTCCTTCCGTGTCCGGCGGCTCCCTCTGGCACCCTGTCTGGTCTTTACCTCCCCTCGTTCTCTATGAACTTGGTGAGTGGTGCTGACCTACAGGATGGGGGAGTTCACTAGTTCACTCTTGCGAGCCAGCGGGTGTCCCACTGCACGGACGCTCGGACGGGCCGACACTTGGCCAGGTTTACACGTCGGCCGGGGTCGAGCCTGTACACACTGACCACTGCGTCTCCTCCTGTCCCTTCGTCTGGTCAGGTAGCTGCGTCGGGTCAGGTGTTTGCTGCAGCGTCCAGGTCTGGTCCTGAGTCTGCCCCCTGCTCGTGTCGCCTCCTGTCTCACGAGACTCTCCTCTGGCACCACCGTCTTGGTCACCCCTCCCTGCTTAGTCTCCGAGGCATGGCCTCCCGTGTCCTTGTCTCTGGTCTTCCCCGGTCCCTCCCTCCCCTTCCTCTGGGGCCTGGCCCTACCTGCGTCCCCTGTGTCGAGGGGCGGCAGCGGGCTGCCCCTCACTCCTCCGAGTTTCCTCCAACAGAGGCCCCACTGCAGACGCTTCACATGGACGTGTGGGGCCCCGCCCGCGTCTGTAGACAGGATCATGAGCGTTACTTCCTGCTGGTGGTTGACGACTACTCGCGTTACACCACAGTCTTCCCCTTGCGCAGCAAGGGTGATGTCACTGCGGTGTTGATCGACTGGATCCGCGCAGCTCATCTCCACCTCAGGAGGAGCTTCGGCTCGGACTTTCCTGTTCTGCGTTTGCACTCTGACAGAGGCGGAGAGTTCTCCTGGCCTTCTGCGAGCCTACTGTTGTGCACGAGGCATCCGCCAGACCTTCACGCTTCTGGACTCTCCACAGCAAAATGGGATTGCTGAGCGCCGCATTGACATAGTCATGGACGTCGCCCGTACGTCCATGATGCATGCGGCTGCCCCCCATTTTCTGTGGCCGTTTGCGGTTCGGTACGTGGCGCATCAAATCAACCTTCACCCCAGGGTCTCCATGCCGGAGACCTCCCCAGCTTTGCTGTGGAAGGGGAAGGTTGGCGATGCGTCTGCGTTCCGTGTCTGGGGATCTCAGGCGTTTATCCGCGACTTGTCTGCGGACAAGCTGTCCCCTCGTGCTGCTCCTTGCATCTTCCTTGGCTTCCCACCTGACGCGCCAGGGTGGAAGTTCTACCACCCCACCTCTCACCGTGTTCTGTCCTCCCAGGACGTCATGTTTGACGAGTCGGTCCCCTACTACCGCCTCTTCTCCCACCGCACTCCATCCCTCTCCCCGCCACCGCTCTTCCTTGTACCAGGTCCCCCCCCGGTAGACCCCCTTCCCCCTCAGGGTCCAGCCCCTTCAGGTGTGTCCCAGGTAGACGCAATCGAGCCTCTTGAGGTCACTGGTGACTCTGGTGCTGCTGAGGGTGCTGAGCCTGGGGGTGCTGTTTCTGGGGGTGCTGAGCGTGTGGGTGCTACGCCTGGGGGTGCTGGGCCTGGGGGTGCTGAGACTGGGGGTGCTGAGACTGGGGGTGCTGAGCCTGGGGGTGCTGAGCCTGCGGGTGCTATGCCTGGGGGTGCTGAGCTTGGGGGTGCTACGTTGGAGGTGCTGAGCCTGGGGGTGCGGAGCCTGAGGGAGCTGGGCCTGCTCGTGTGGCCTCTGGCGGTGCTGGGCCTAGAGGTTCTCCAAGTGCTTCGTCTCGGCGGGAGCCACTCTCTCCACAGGAGCTGCGTGAGTGGTTTGCCCGGTGCTGGAGGCGTGCAGCTGGATTTGGAGGTTCTTCAGCTGCTGAGGGTGCTGGTGTTGCGGGTCCCGGAGATGCTCGTACTGGAGGTACTGGAGCTGCTGGGCCTGCGGGTGCGACTGGAGCTGGAGCTGCTGAGAGTGTTGGCGCTGAGGCTACTACTGTCGGTCCTGGAGGCGGTCTTGCTGGGGGTGCTACTGGTGCTGCTGGAGGTACTGGAGCTGGAGGTGCTGCTGGCGCTGGTGCTGCCGGTGGGGGTGCTGGTGCTATCCCTGCTGTCTCTGGAGTCGCCGAGCGGCCTCGGCCGTACTTCGTTCCGCTCCTTCAGCAGGTTCTTGGTCTCCCGCCTTCTACTGGTCCTCCTCCTCCCTTAGAGTGTCCACAGCCTGTCCCGTCACAGTTAGAGTTACACCCGCCCTCCCCACTGCCTGCTCCTTCTCCCTACACTGGTCCTACTGGAGGTCTTTCTGAGCGTCGTGAGCCTGCGTCTCGCCCTGCGTCACCTGTCCGTCCTGCTCGCACTAGTGGTCGTGGTTTGCGTCAGCGTCCTCCTCCTGTCCCTGGCACGCGCCGGATGTCTCTGCGTCCGTCCACTGCTCCTCTGCGTGCCCCTTTGCCTTCTCCTCCTGAGTCCTCTCTTCCTGCTCTTGCCGACTCGGAGTCGGACTCTCTTCGTGCTGCCAGTCCTACTGTCACGCGTCTCCTTGCTACTGTTGTCACTGACCCTTCCTTTGAGTCCACTGCTGCGTCTGCCCTAGTTGCTGAGCTCGTCGACTTTACTGCTCGCTGTCGTCTAGACTACGCTGCTAGTCTTGTCGCTGAGTCTGAGTCTGTCTGTCCTCCGTCTGTCGGAGGTGAGTGTGCCCTTGGCACGGACGTCCTTGAGGACAGGCACGAGGAGTTCCAGTGTTTGGCTGCTGCTTCACCTCATCTCGTGTCCGTAATGCTTACCCCTGAGGGAGACCCGGATGCACTTGACATCCCGACTCCGCGCTCTTATGCGGAGGCGATAGAGGGTCCCTACTGTTAGAATCCCTCTTCTCTCGTAACCTGCATATATGCTATAGGTTAGGCTAGAGTTAAGCACCCAAACTTAGTTTGGGTGTACAAACAGGGGTAACCCAGTTTGTAGGTTGGAACCCAACCTTGGTCCAATTATTGGACCCCAAAAGGTTGGGTTGGGTAGAATTATTGGCCCCCTCCAATAATGTTGGCCCAACCCCAACTTGGCCAACATTATTGGACCCCACCAATAATCTCCCACCCCAACCTCTTGGTTGGGGTCCAATAATGGCACCTTAGGCTAGCATCCAACCCCATTACTATGTATACCCCCTTGTTTCTCTATCACATCATCAACTTCATTTCAACCTCTCTTCCCACATGGTATAGAGCTGTCATTCCTAGGCCTACTCCTCTCTTAAAAAAAAAAAGCCCACCCGGCCGCCGTAACCCCCGGCCTCTTCCCTAATTTTTTTTTCCCTCTCGGCTATCCCGCCGCCTTCCTCCCCCCCTTTAGCGTCCTTTTTCCTCCGCAGCTCCACGGCCTCCCAAGCCGCTGCAGCCCGCGCCAGTCTCTTCCGCGGCCTCGACGCCGCCTCCGCGCCAGCGCCGCCGCGGCCTCCCCTGCCGCTGCCGCCCGCGCTCTTCTCCTCCACGGCCTCGACGCCACCTCCGCGCCTCCCCGCGGCCTCACCAGCCGCCGCCCGCGCCACTCCGCGGCCTCGCCAGCCGCCGCCCGCGCCACTCCGCGGCCTCGACGCCGCCTCCGCGCCAGCGCCGCCGCGGCCTCGCCAGCCGCCGCCGCCCGCGCCCTTCTCCTCCGCGGCCTCAACGCCGTCTCCGCGCCTCGCCGCGGCCTCGCCAGCCGCCGCCCGTGCCACTCCGCGGCCTCGACGCCGCCTCCGCGCCAGCGCCGCCGCGGCCTCGCCAGCCGTCGCTGCCAGCGCCCTCCCCCTCCGCGGCCTCGACGCCGCCTCCGCGCCAGCGCCCCGCGGCCTCAACAGTCGCTGCCGCCCGCGCCCTTCCCCTACGCGGTCTCGTCGCCGCCTCTCCTCACGCCCCTCCGGGACCACTGCGGGTCCACCCGCGGCCGTCCATCATGGCTCACGCCACACCCTCCCCCCTCCCTTCTCCTATTGATACCTCCTCTATCGATAAGCTGGAACTCGCCGCGGACAAATCCGTCGTCAACTGGCACTCCTTCATCGGCAGCATTCGTCGAGTTCTCTCCGATGCATGGTTTCCCCCCTACCGCGTCCTTGACGTCATCCTCCGCCGTCCCCATGCTCTCCCCCCCACCGCTCCTGTCCACCCCGGCGAGACCCCTCCTCCCCCTCCCTCTCCTGGCGATCCTCCTCGTGAACCCGACCTCCAACTCACCGTCGACCAAGCCACCGCTGATGCAGACTTCATCTTACGACGCCGTGCATACCTTATCCGCAAAGCTGAGTACGATGCAGCAGTTGAAGCCTATGACCAGGCAGTTGCTGGCCGCAATGCTCATCTTGCCGTCGTCGCCAAATACAACGACGACTTGGCTACCTTTACCCCAAACCTCATTGCCTGGAGAGCTGCTGACACCCGCGCCTACACCGTTCTCCTCGGTGCTCTCCCTGACTCCCTTATGCGCCGCTTCCAGGCTCGGGAACTCCGTGCCTCGGTCATTTGGGCCGAAATCCATGCCATGTTCGAGTGCCGCGACATCAGTTCAGTTGGCATCCTCTTTCAAGAGTACTTTTCAATCACCCTCGCTACATGTGACGGAGCGGTCGACTATGTCGGACGTATGCGAGAAGTAGCTGATCGCCTCGAAGCCCGCCAGGCTGGCCTCTCCGAACCCCTCCAAATCCATCGCCTCCTGTTTAACCTCACCCCAGACTATGAATCACGCCTTCACGCCTTTACCGAAGCCAATCCCATGGCCGATCTCGCCTCCGTTGAGCAGTGGATCATAGACACCGAAGTCAAACTTCGCACCCCCATTGTCAACCTCGCCTCCTCCCAACCCTCCTCCTCCTCCCTCAACGCTACCCAGCCCCGCAAGCAGGCTCGGAACAATGGCAAAGGGGGAGGTGGGGGCAAGGGAGGTGGCGGTCAGGGCAACGGCAGCACAAACAGCCGTGGCGGCGCCACTGGGGATGAGCATGGCACCACTAATTCGGGCGGAGCCTCTGCAGGCCGCGGAAGTCGTCCTGGCATTCTTCCGCCCTGCACCTATGTCCGTCGCTATGGTCCCCGGGCTGGAACACCCTGCGGGCAGACAAACCATCCCCCTAGCACTTGCTTCAAGGCTCTCGATGATGCCTGGTACGTGCGGGGCAATGTTGGCACTCCTCCCAAGTGGGGAACGATCTCCCCACGTCCCTCCTTTGCCGACATCCAAACCAGCCCCGCTTACCTCCCTGCCCACCTCCGCCTCCTTGCTCCCCCCACACCGCTCCTCAATCTCCAACAGCAGCACCTCCTGCAGCAGCACCAGCAGCAGCAGCAACAACAGCAGCAGCAACTGTTTCATCAGCAGCCACAGCAGCAGCAGCCGCCGCAGCCCCAGCCGCACCCATGGGGAACTGGACTCCTACCCCAGTGGGGACCCAGCCCTCCTCCTTGGCACCAGCAGCAGCTGAATTTTGGCACAGCTGCCATAGCCGCTCAAGCCTCACCGTCCCCCCTTTGGGGTGCTCCACCCCCTAGTAGCACTGCCCCTCCTCTTACCCAGGAGAGCTTTCTTGGCAACATTGCTATCTCACCCTCACTTCCTTCCATGTATCCATCCACCGTTAATGAAACTACCTTCCAGTACTCCGTCTCTTCCTCCTCCTCACCCACTCTGGAATTTGTCCTCAATAGTGGGGCCACTGAGACCGCTCTCAAGGATGCTGGTACACTCACACCCCTCTCTCCTCCCACGCACGTTCACGGCGCTGACAGCAGCTTTACCATCCCATGCACACACCTCTCCACTCTCCCCTGCACACTCTTCCCCTTGGTAAAGTAACTAGACTTCACATCCCCACCCTCCGAAACAACCTCCTCTCCCACCGTGAAATCCAAACTGCAGGTATCACTGCCGTCTATCCAGGTAATGCCACCTACTGTGACCTCTACCACACTGCCACTGGTCGCTTCCTTCTACGCATTCCCCTCTGCCCCCGCACTCGCCTCTACACTCTCCGCACCCCTTGGCCATCCTTCTGCCATGTCACCACTCGTGCTGGCAATTCCACTAACCCTCCCCATCCCCCTACCTCACCTCCACGCCACCAGCAGGGGCCGCAGCAGCAGCAGCCGCCACAGCAAGGGCCGCAGCAGCAGCAGCAGCAACCGCCGCCGCAGAGGCAGCAGCAGGGGCCACAGCAGCAGCAGCAGCAGCAGCAGCAGCAGCCGCCACAGCAGGGGCAGCCACAGCAGCAGCAGCAGCCGCCGTAGAGGCAGCAGTAGGGGCCGCAGCAGCAGCAGCAGCAGCAGCAGCAGCCACCGCAGCAGGGGCCGCAGCAACAGCAGCAGCAGCCGCCGCCGCAGAGGCAGCAGCAGGGGCCGCAGCAGCAGCAGCAGCAGCGGCAGCCGCAACAGCAGCAGCAGCAGTCACCTCCCCCTCTCTCACTCACTCCAACCCCCTCCACCTCCGATCATCTCTCCCACCCCGCTGTACTGCTCCACCACCGTCTCGGCCACCCCAATTTCGCCGCCCTCCGCACTGCCATCACCTCTCGCCTCCTTCACGGCCTCCCTCCCACTCTCCCCCCCCTCCCTTCCTCTCCAGCCCCTCCATGCCCCTCGTGCATCCACGGCAAACTCAAACAGTCCCCCCACCACAGCCACCCATCCTTCACTCCCGCTCCAATTGACCTCGTCCATATGGACCTCTGGGGACCCTCCCCCACTCGTTCTCGTCAGGGCCATCGCTACATGCTGGTCCTCGTCGACCACCACAGCCGCTACTCCTCCATTTTTCTCCTCCACACGAAAGACCAGGCGCCGACCATGATCATCAACTGGGCCGAGCAATGCCGCGCCCACTTCAAGCGTCCCATCAGCCGCCTACACTCTGACGCGGGAGGCGAATTCCTCAATCGCGCTCTCTCCCATTACTGCACCACCCATGGCATCCAACAGACTCGCACCCTCCCCCACTCCCCGCAGCAGAATGGCGTCCCACTCCCCGCTGTCTCCTCGCTCATGCCTCAACCCCCCCTTCCCTCTGGGGCTATGCTTTGCTCCATGCTGCCCTCCTCCTCAACCTTCACTCCCATCCCCAACATACCACCACCACCCCCACGGAGCTTTGGTCGGGCACCAAACCTGACGCCACTCGTCTCCCTGTCTGGGGTTGCAAGGCATATGTCCTTATCCCTCCACCCGATTGCACCCACGGCAAGCTCGCTTCTCGCGCCCTCAAGTGTGTCTACCTCGGGCACAACCGCGACTCGCCTGGCTACCTCTTCCTTCACCCTCCCTCTGGACGCCTCATCCGCAGCATTGACGTCGTCTTTGACGAAACCACCCCCTAGTACTCCTCTTCACCCCCAGACCCCCTCCCTCCTCCTTCACGTCCTCTCACCTGGACCGACACTGTGCTCCCTCCCCTCCTCCCTCCTGCACCCCTTCTCCCACCTCTCCCTACTCCGCTTCCGCCACCCTCATCTGCCGACATCTACGATCCCACTGCTCCCGCATCCCCTGCACACTCCGCAGCCCCCCCTCCCTCCTCTCCCCCCCCCCCCTCTCCTTCTCCTCCGTCCCAGCAGCAGGGGCAGCAGCCGCAGCAGCAGCAGCAGCAGCAGCAGCACCAGGGGCAGCAGCAGCAGCAGCAGCAGCAGCAGCAGCAGCAGCAGGGGCAGCAGCATCAGGACGAGCAGTAGCCGCAGCAGCAGCAGCAGGGGTTCCAGCAGCACTAGCAGCAGCAGCAGCAGAAGGCAATTGCCCGCTCCTCACCCTTCCTCCTCCCTCGCATGCACACCCGCTCCCTCGATCCCATCCTTGGCACACCGCCGCCTCCCTCCCTCAACCAGCTCGAGGATTCCCATGAGGAGTTCACCATGGTCCAACGCCACACTCCCTCTCTCACCACGCTCTACCCTGGCCTCCTCGGCGCTCTAATCCTTAGGGCGATCTCCGCTTCCACCATCTTCGTCCCCTCCACCTTCCAGGAGGCTATCACCTGCCCTGACGCTGACAAGTGGATAGCCGCCATCTTCCTGGAATGTGAGGCATTTATCCGCAACGACTCCTTCATTGACGTTCCCCTCCCCCCTGACGCCAACCTTGTCGAGGGCAAGTGGATCTTTCGAGTCAAGTAGCTGCCGGGAGAAGAACCGGTCTACAAAGCCCGCTACGTTGCCAAGGGGTTCACTCAGACCTGGGCTAAAGACTTCTGGTTCACATTTGCCCCCACTGTCAAGCAGGCCACCCTACGCACCCTCATGGATATTGGTGCGCGTGACGACATGGAGATTGACTCCATGGACGTCTCCAACCCGTTCCTGCAAGGCGAACTGCACGAGCGCATCTTCCTCCGTCGGCCTCCCGGGTTTCATGCTGCTTTCCCTGACAACACCGTCTGGCAACTTCGACGACCTGTTTTTGGTCTGAAGCAGGCACCACGAGAATGGCATGCAAAGCTGTCTGCCACTCTCCAGTCCCTTGGTTTCTCCGCCTCCCACTCCGATGCCAGCCTCTTCATCCGCTCTTCCCCCCGTCGCTTCTTCATCTCGGTCTACGTTGACGACATGATCCTGCTCGCTGACACCAAAGCCGACATGGAGCAAGTCAAGCGGTCACTTCAGGAACGTCTCAAGTGCAAGGACCTTGGTCCGCTGCAGAATTACCTCAGCATGGCTATCACTCGTGATCGCTCCGCCCGCACCATCACCCTCTCCCAGTCCCACTACATCGGCCAGGTCCTGGAGAAGTTCGAGATGGCGCAGGCCAAACCGGTCTCCACCCCCCTCCCCTTTGGTCACCAACTCGCGCCACCCACCTCCCCCTCCCCCTCCTCCCGGCCCTATGCCGAGCTTGTTGGGTCGCTGATGTACGCGATGATGAGCACTCGTCCCGACCTCGCCTACCCCATCAGCGTCCTTGCTCGGTTTGTCGGCTCCGGCCGCCACACTGAAGAACACTGGGCTGCCGCCAAGCGGGTCCTCCGCTATCTCTGTGGCACCAAGGATCACGCCCTCACCCTGGGTGGATCCTCCCCTCCCCTTCTCTATGGTTTCAGCGACTCATCTTGGGCAGACTCCCAGCCGGACCGCCGCTCCTCGCAAGGCTATGGCTTCACACTCAGCAGCGGGCTTATCACTGGCGTTCTACTCGCTCCTCTGCCATTGCCCTCTCCTCCTGCGAAGCTGAACTCTATGCTGGCACCATGGCCGCGCAAGAGTCCCGCTGGCTCTGCTTTCTTCTGGCAGAGCTTCGAGCACCCCAGCGCTGTCCTACGCTCTGGTGCGACACCGCTAGCACCATCCATCTCACCCAGGACCCCGTCTTCAATGGTCGCTCCAAGCACATTGAGCTCCGCTATTTCTTCATCCGCGACCTTGTCCACCAGAACCTCATTACCGTTCACAAGATCGCTGCTGCAGCCAACTTGGCTAATATCTTTACCAAAGCCCTTCTTCGCCCTGCGCACTCTGCTCTTCTCCGCCTCATCGGCCTCGCTCCCCGAGGCGCGCCTTGATTCAGGGGTTGCTTCCCTCAAGCCTTTCCGCATCTCTGCCGGTTAAGGGGTTGTGTTAGAATCCCTCTTCTCTTGTAACCTGCATATATGCTATAGGTTAGGCTAGAGTTAAGCACCCAAACTTAGTTTGGGTGTACAAACAGGGGTAACCCAGTTTGTAGGTTGGAACCCAACCTTGGTCCAATTATTGGACCCCAAAAGGTTGGGTTGGGTAGAATTATTGGCCCCCTCCAATAATGTTGGCCCAACCCCAACTTGGCCAACATAATTGGACCCCACCAATAATCTCCCAATCCAACCTCTTGGTTGGGGTCCAATAATGGCACCTTAGGCTAGCATCCAACCCCATTACTATGTATACCCCCTTGTTTCTCTATCACATCATCAACTTCATTTCAACCTCTCTTCCCACACCTACTCTTCTCAGTGGCAGGCAGCTAGGGACGCAGAGATGGCTTCGTGGAAGTCCACACGCACCTACGTTGACAAGGTTCCCCCGCCTGGGGCGAACATCGTCAATGGCATGTGGATTTTCAGGGTGAAGCGGCCGCCGGGTTCTCCGCCTGTCTTCAAGGCGCGTTACGCGGCTCGTGGCTTCAGTCAGCGGCAGGGAGATGACTACTTTCAGACCTTCTCTCCCACCCCGAAGATGACCACTCTTCGGGTGCTGCTGCACATAGCCACTCAGCGCGACTACGAGCTTCACTCTCTTGACTTCAGCACTGCTTTCTTGCAGGGCAGCCTGCACGAGGAGATCTGGCTGCGCCGCCCACTTGGCTTCACTGGGACTTTTCCTCTAGGCACCCAGTGGAGCCTCCAGCGGCCAGTCTACGGTCTCCGGCAAGCACCGCGTGAATGGCATGACACACTGAGGACTACGCTTGCGGCTCTTGGGTTTGCTCCCTCTACTGCCGACCCGTCGCTGTTTCTGCGCATCGACACTTCTTTGCCGCCGTTCTACTTCCTCGTGTACGTCGACGACTTGGTCTTTGCCACAGCTGACACTGCTGGACTCGCCCACGTGAAGTCCGAGCTGCAGAAGAGACACACGTGCAAAGACCTGGGTGAACTACGCAGCTACCTTGGCTTGCAGATCACCCGGGACAGAGCACGCCGCACCATTACCCTGACTCAGTCACACATGGTGCAGCAGGTCCTCCAGCGCTTCGGCTTCACGTACTTCTCGCCTCAGGCCACTCCTCTGCCTACTCGCCACTCGCTCTCAGCTCTGCCTTCGGATGAGTCCATAGAGTCGAGTGGCCCGTAACCAGAGCTTGTTGGCTGCCTCATGTACCTGATGACCTGCATACGACCTGACCTTGCATACCCTCTTAGCATTCTTGCACGCTATGTTGCTCCTGGGAAACACAGACCAGAGCACATGGCTGCAGCGAAGAGGGTGTTGCGCTACTTGTGCAGTACATCGGGCATGGGGATTGTGCTTGGAGGGCAGAGTCCAGTGGTCCTCACTGTGCACGCAGACGCTTCTTGGGCTGACGACCAAGCTACGCAGCGGTTGTCACAGGGTTACACCTTCAGCCTTGGTTCCGGCTCTGTTTCGTGGCGGGCTACCCGCTCGTCCTCTGTTCTCGGCTCTAGTTGTGAGGATGAGATCTACGCCGGGGCCATGGCTGCACAGGAGCTTCGCTGGCTCACCTACCTGCTGACTGGCCTCGGAGAGCCGCCTCGTTCTCCTCCAGTGCTGTACGTAGACAACAAGGCCATGCTGGCCTTGTGTCGAGAGCAGAGAGTGAGAAAACTGAAACGAGAATGAATCAACTATGAAAGTGTTGGGTACAAGTACTAACCCTAATTGGGTTGTACCCCATAAGGGCTACCCCACTACAGCCTACACAAAAGCATAAGCTATAATGTTCTGACACACCCCCATAGGCAAAGTGGGGGAGAACAAGGGGTCACAAGACCAGTCAAGCAAAGCAAAGCAAAGCAAGCTCAGGGTGGATCAAAACGTCACCACACATTCCGAGCACAAGGTCAAGGCCACAAGGCCAGTTCACATACAGGAGTACATATATATCTAGAAGGCTAAACAAGCAAGAGCAGGTGTTTATATATGTAACAGTACAAGCAAGGTCAAGAGGTGAGCAAGTGAGGCAAGACAGGCACAAGACCAAACTGAGTACAGAAGCGCTGATGGTCACAAGGCGCAAGTGCCTTGGTTAAGATATCAGCAGTGTTGGCCTCAGAGGCCACGTACGCAAGACGCAGCTGACCACGCTGCTGCAGCTCACGAGCAAGGAATTAGCGAAGAGCAGTGTCCTTCGTTGTGTGCTCCAGTCTCTTCTCTCGACACAAGGCTAGCATGGACTTGTTGTCTACGTATAGCACTGGAGGAGAACGAGGCACCTCTCCAAGGTCAGTTAGCAGGTAGGTGAGCCAGCGAAGCTCCTGTGCAGCCATGGCCCCTGCGTAGATCTCAGCCTCACAACTGGAGCCGAGAATAGAAGACGAGCGGGTAGCCCGCTATGAAACAGAGCCAGAACCAAGGCTGAAGGTGTAACCCTGTGACGACCGCTGCGTAGCCTGGTCGTCAGCCCAAGAAGCGTTTGCGTGACCAGTGAGGACCACTGGACTCCGCCCTCCAAGCACAAGCCCCATGCTTGACGTACTGCACAAGTAGCGCAACACCCTTTTCGCTGCAGCCATGTGCTTCGGTCTGTGTCTCCCAGGAGCAACATAGCGTGCGAGAATGCTAAGAGAGTATGCGAGGTCAGGTCGTGTGCAGGTCATCAGGTACATGAGGCAGCCAACAAGCTCTTGGTACGGGCCACTCGACTCTACGGACTCATTCGAAGGCATAGCTGAGAGCGAGTGGCGAGTAGGCAGAGGAGTGGCCTGAGGCGAGGAGTACGTGAAGCCGAAGCGCTGAAGGACCTGCTACACCATGTGTGACTAAGTCAGGGTAATGGTGCGGCGTGCTCTGTCCCGGGTGATCTGCAAGCCAAGGTAGCTGCGCAGTTCACCCAAGTCTTTGCCGTGTGCCTCTTCTGCAGCTCGGACTTCACGTAGGCGAGTCCAGCAGTGTCAGCTCTGGCGAAGACCAAGTCGTCGACGTACACGAGGATGTAGAACGGCGGGAGAGAGGTGTCGGTGCGCAGAAACAGCGACGGGTCAGCAGTAGAGGGAGCAAACCCAAGAGCCGCAAGCGTAGTCCTCAGTATGTCGTGCCACTCACGCGGTGCCTGGCGGAGACCGTAGACAGGCAGCCGGAAGCTCCACTGGGTGCTAGGAGGAAAAGACCCAGTGAAGCCAGGCGGGCGGCGCAGCCAGATCTCCTGGTGCAGGCTACCCTGCAGGAAAGCAGTGCTGAAGTCAAGAGAGTGCAGCTCGTAGTCACAGTGAGCAGCTACGTGCAGCAGTACTCGAAGAGTGTACATCTTTCGGGTGGGAGAGAAGGTCTGAAAGTAGTCAAGTCCCTGCCGCTGACTGAAGCCACAAGCCACGTACCGCGCCTTGAAGACAGGTGGGGAACCCGGCGGCCGCTTCACCCTAAAAATCCACATGCCACTGACGATGTTCGCCCCAGGTGGGGGAACCTCGTCAACATAGGTGCCTGTGGACTTCCAGGAAGCCATCTCTGCGTCCATAGCAACCTGCCACTGAGAGGAGTAGGGACCCTCTATCGCCTCCGCGTAAGAGCGCGGAGTCGGGATGTCAAGTGCATCCGGGTCTCCCTCAGGGGTAAGAAGTACGGACACGAGATGAGGTGAAGCAGAAGCCAAACACTGGAAATCCTCCTGCCTGTCCTCAAGGACGTCCGTGCCAAGGGCACACTCAGCCCCGACGGACGGAGGACAGACAGACTCGGACTCAGCGACAAGACTAGCAGCGTAGTCTAGGCGACAGCTAGCAGCAAATTCGACAAGCTCAACAACGAGAGCACACGCAGCAGCGGACTCAAAGGAAGGGTCAGTGACGACAGTAGCAAGGAGACGCGTGACAGTAGGACTGGCAGCACGAAGAGAGTCCGACTCCAGGTCGGCAAGGGTAGGAAGAGAGGACTCAGGAGGAGAAGGCAAAGGGGCACGCAGAGGAGCAGTGGACGAACGCAGAGACATCCGGTGCATGCCAGGGACAGGAGGAGGACGCTGACGCGAACCGAGACCACTAGTGCAAGCAGCACGGACATGCGACGCAGGGCGAGACGCAGGCTCACGACGCTCAGCAAGACCTCCAGTAGGACCAGTGTAGGGAGGAGGAGCAGGCAGTGGGGAGGCGGGCTGTTACTGTAACTGTGACGGGACAGGCTGTGGACACTCTAAGGGAGGAGGAGGACCAGTAGAAGGCGGGAGACCAAGAACCTGCTGAAGGAGCGGAACAAAGTACGGCCGAGGCCGCTCAGCGACTCCAAGACAGCAGGGACAGCACCAGCACCCCCAATGGCAGCACCCGCGCCAGCAGCACCTCCAGCTCCTGTACCTCCAGCAACACCGTTGCCAGGACCGAGAGCAGAAGTCTTATCGCGGACACCCTCAGCAGCTCCAGCTCCAGACGCACCCGCTGGCCCAGCAGCTCCAGTACCTCCAGTACGAGCTCCTCCGGGACCCGCGGCACCAGCA
Source organism: Closterium sp. NIES-65 (assembly GCA_948144175.1). Taxonomy (NCBI): domain Eukaryota; kingdom Viridiplantae; phylum Streptophyta; class Zygnematophyceae; order Desmidiales; family Closteriaceae; genus Closterium; species Closterium sp. NIES-65. The sequence continues at coordinate 822,880 of CANXME010002087.1, read as the reverse complement.
CCCTCAGCAGCCGAAGAACCTCCAGCTCCAGCAGGACGCCTCCTGCGACTGCCAAACCACTCGCGCAGCTTCTGTGGAGAGAGTGGCTCCCGCCGAGACGAAGCACCCGGAGAACCTCCAGGCCCAGCACCGCCGGACGCCTTAGAAGAAGGCCCAGCTCCCTTAGGCTCCACACCCCCAGGCTCAGCACCTCCAGACGTAGCACCACCAGGCTGAGCACCCCCAGGCGTAGCACCCCCAGGCTCAGCACCCTCAGCAGCACCAGAGTCACTAGTGACCTCGACAGGCTTGACTGTGTCTACCTGGGACACACCTGAAGGGTCCGGACCCTAAGGGGGGAGGGGGTCTACCGAGGGGGGACCTGGTACAAGGAAGACAGCGGCGGGGGGAGGGACGGAGTGCGGTAGGGGAAGAGGCGGTAGTAGGGGACCGACTTGTCAAACGTGACGTCGTGGGAGGACAGAACACGGCGAGAGGTGGGGTGGTAGAACTGCCACCCTGGCGCGTCAGGGGGGAAACCCAGGAAGACGCAAGGAGCAGCACGAGGGGACAGCTTGTCCGCAGACAAGTCGCGGACAAACGCCCGAGATCCCCAGACATGGAACGCAGACGCATCGCCAACCTTCCCCGTCGACAGCAAGGCTGGGGAGGTCTCCGGCCTGGAGACCCTGGGGTGGAGGTTGATCTGATGCGCCGCATACCGAACCGCAAATGGCCACAGAAAATGGGGGGCAGCCGCATGCATCATGGACGTACGGGCGACGTCCATGACCATGCCAATGTGGCGCTCAGAAATCCCATTTTGCTGTGGAGAGTCCGGAAGCGTGAAGGTCTGGCGGATGCCTCGTGCACGATAGTAGGCTCGTAGAAGGCCAGAGGAGAACTATAGCCTCTGTCAGAGTGCAGACGCAAAACAGGAAAGTCCGAGCCGAAGCTCTGCCTGAGCTCGAGTCGATTAGCACCTCAGTGACATCACCCTTGGTGCGCAAGGGGAAGACTGTGGTGTAACGCGAGTAGTCGTCAACCACCAACAGGAAGTAGGGCTCGTGACTCAGTCCACGGACGCAGGCGGGGCCCCACACGTCCAGGTGAAGCGTCTGCAGCGGGGCCTCTGTCGGAGAAAACTAGGAGGAGTGAGGGGCAGCGCGCTGCTGCCCCTTGACACAGGGGACACAGGTAGGGCCATGCCCTGGAGGAAGAGGAGGGAGGGACCGGGGAAGACCAGAGACAAGGAGAGGGGAGGCCATGCCTCGGAGACGAAGCAGGGAGGGGTGACCAAGGCGGTGGTGCTAGAGGAGAGTCTCGTGAGACAGGAGGCGACACGAGCAGGGGGCAAACTCAGGACCAGACCTGGACGCAGTAGCAAACACCTGACCCGTCGCAGCTTCCTGGCCAGACGCAGGGACAGAAGGAGACGTAGTGGTCAATGTGTACAGGCTCGACCCCGGCCGACGAGTAAACGTGCCCAAGTGTCGGCGCGTTCGAGCGTCTGTGCAATGGGTCACCCGCTGGCTCGCAGGAGTGAACTGGTGAACTCCCCCATCCTGAAGGTCAGCACCACTCACCAAGTTCGTAGAGAACAACGGGAGGTAAAGACTGGACAGGGTGCGAGAGGGAGCCGCCGGACACGGGAGGATAGTGGAGAAGTGAGCAAGGACAGGACCCACAGAGGGGTCTGCGAGAGAGACCGCAACTGGCCGACCAAGCGGCGTGAGTGTGGTGCGGTCTCGAAAAAAGGAGCGAGAAGCCCCCGAGTCAAGGGTGAAGGTGAGGGAGGTCGAAGCCGACTTGGTACCTGAGAGCGCGGATTCACCAGCACCTGAAGGAGCAGACGCACTGGCACCTAGAGCAGCAGCAGCCTCGCTAGCACCTAGAGCAACAGCCTCACCAGTACCTAGAGCAGCAGTCTCAATGCCCGGGTCGGGCGGGAAACACCGGTAGCAGTCACCCTCATCACTAATAGTCACAGCATACATGGCATCAAGAATAGCATCAAAGTCAAGATCAAAGATAGCTACTCCCGCCCTAGACAGCTCACCCCAGCGGGGGATCTCCGTGGCCTCCGGAAAATGGTGACGCCAAGCGTCCGTCAGGCGGCCAAAGCAGCGCTAGGTGGGGTGCGCACCCCCACACTTCTCACCCGCGTGGTCGCCGGTGCGTAGGACGTAGGTGCACGGACCAGTTCCCCCACCCCGCTGGCGTGCAACGTACCACTCACACAGCTGCTCAGGGGGGGGGGATGTCACGAGTGCGCTGCTGCTGCTGCTGGCGCTGACCACCACTGGAGCCGACCCTCTGCGTTGCACTTCCCCGACCAGCTCCACCTCCTCCGCCACCGCCTCCTCCACCGCCATCACCCCCGCTACCTCCGCTCCCACCGCCACCGCCGCCGCCTCCGCCTCCACTGCCGCCACCGACACCTCCACTTCTGCCACCACCCCCACCACCACCCCAACTCCCCCCGCCGCGTCCACCGGCGCCTCCACCTCCCCCGCTAGCTCCTCCAGCGCACCAGCCCCCCTTGCCCTTGCCAGCGCGGCGTCTCCCGCTAGGGGTAGACGCCGCACCGACCGGCTCAAGCCCAACAAGGTCGGCCGCAGCAGCAGAGGCAACAGAGGGCAAAAGGGGGGAGGGGGAACACCCCTCAAAGATGGGGGTGCGCGGGTCACCACGACAGGCTCCTACAACGACTATGCTCTTCTCCGCTGCTAGGAGGGCTTCTCAAGGAGGTCAACAGTGAGAGTGGTGGGACAGACTGAGAGGAAGTGGTCCCTGACTACGCGAAGGGAGTCAGGGAGGCGGGTGACGATGTAGTAGAGAGTGATGTACATGGGGGGGGGGGGGTTCTTGGCGCAGAACTCAGCAGGAAGCGCAGCGCGGTAGCGAGTGTCACTAGTGCGGAGGTGCGTAATGAGGTCAGCGACTGTGGAAAAGGCAGCAAGGTCAGGTAAGAGGTACGGTAGCATGAGGCGGCTCAGTGCAGCAATGGCAGGGGAGGAGTAGCGTGCAACTACAGCGTCGTACAAGGTCTGAGCACTCTTGTACTAGCTAAAGTGCGCACGCTCAGAGGTAGGCAGGTGGCGACGCACAGCAAGACGTGCAGCAGCATCGCGCGTGGCCCACTGTGAGCGAATAGTGGCGTCACCATCAGCAGCGGGGGCAGGAGAGGCACCAGAAGTGAGGTCAAAGAGAGAGAGAGCGTCTGCCCTATCGCACTGTAAGAAAAGCTGCAGGTCATCTACCCAGACGTCAAAGTCAATGGCCCTACCCTCAGCGTCAAAAGTGAGAACACTAGGGGTAGCCATGAAAGGAGTAGACTAGCAGCGCGGACAGTAGGGTAAAGGCAGTGCAGTGACAGAAGCGCTGCTCTTACCAGACAGGGCAGCTCGGCGGCGCGGGCGGGTCGGATGCAGGGCGACTCGGCGGCTCGACTGTACGGCTGCTGGGTGGCTCGGCGGCTCGGCTGCTGGGCGCTTGGCGGCTCGACTGCAGGGCGGCTCGGCGGCTTGGCTGCTCGGCTGCTGGGCGGCTCGGCGGTTTGACTGCAGGGCGGCGCGGCGGTCGGCCGCTCGGCTGGGTGTGGCGGCTCGGGCGGCTCGGGTGGCGGGCGGCGCTGCGGCAGGCTACGGTGCCTGCGCCGTAGTGGTGACGGCGGGGCCGCGAGGGGACGGCGGCGAGGCCGGCAGAGGCGGCGCCGGGGCCGCACAGGTAGGCGTTGAGGCCGCAGGTAGGTCACGGGGCCGCAGGTATGCGGCGGGGCCAGCAGGTAGGCGCCGGGGCCGCACAGGTACGCGCCGGGGCCGCAGGTAGGCGCCGGGGCCGCAGGTAGGTGGCGGGGCCGTAGGTGGGCGCCGGGGCCGCAGGTAGGCGTCGGGGCCGCAGGTTGGTGTCGGGGCCGCAGGTAGGTGGCGGGGCCGACAGGTAGGCGCCGGGGCCGCAGGTAAGGGCGGCGGGGCCGCAGGTTGGTGGCGGGGCCGTAGGTGGGCGCCGGGGCCGCAGGTAGGTGGCGGGGCCGCAGGTAGGTGGCGGGGCCGCAGATAGGTGGCGGGGCCAGCAGGTAGGCAACGGTGCTGCAGGTAAGGGCGGCCTCAGGGCCGCAGGGCGGCACGAGGGCCGCGGGGTAGGCTACGAGGCCGCAGGGCGGCAGATCGGGGCTGGGAAAGGGCGGCGCGAGGGACGCAGGGTAGGCGACGAGGCCGCAGGGCGGCGGGTCAGGGCCAGGAAGGGCGGCGCGAGGACCGCGAGGCAGGCGACGGGGCCGCTAGGGCAGCCGATCGGGGCCGCAAGGGCGGCGCGACGGTGTCGAGAAAGGGGAGCGCGACTTGGGCTAGGGCTGAGCGCGCTCCGGGCAGGAAAAAAAAAATCGAATTGGTGGGCCCTAGGAACAGTTCACACGAGGGAACCTGCTCGATACCATGAGAAAACTGAAACGAGAATGAATCAACTATGAAAGAGTTGGGTACAAGTACTAACCCTAATTGGGTTGTACCCCATATGGGCTACCCCACTACAGCCTACACAAAAGCATAAGCTATAATGTTCTGACAGAGACTGGAGCACAGAACGAAGCACATTGCTCTTCGCTACTTCCTTGCTCGTGAGCTAAAGCAGCGTGGTCAGCTGCGTCTTGCGTACGTGGCCTCTGAGGCCAACACTGCTGATATCTTCACCAAGGCGCTTGCGCCTTGTGATCATCAGCGCTTCTGTACTCAGCTGGGTCTTGTGCCTGCCTTGCCTCACTTGCTCACCTCTTGACCTTGCTTGTACTGTTACATATATATATATACACCTGCTCTTGCTTGTCTAGCCTTATATATATATATATATGTACTCCTGCATGTGAACTGGCCTTGTGGCCTTGAACTTGTGCTCGGAATGTGTGGTGACTTTGTGATCCACCCTGAGCATGCTTTGCTTTGCTTTGCTTGACTGGTCTTGTGACCCCTTGTTCTCCCCACTTTGCCTATGGGGGTGTGTCAGAACATTATAGCTTATGCTTTTGTGTAGGCTGTAGTGGGGTAGCCCATAAGGGGTACAACCCAATTAGGGTTAGTACTTGTACCCAACTGTTTCATAGTTCATTCATTTCTCGTTTCTTATCAGGCAGAACGTAGGTACGATTTTCAGTCGATTGTTGTTGTTGTTGTGGCGCCGTTGAGTGTGAAACGCGAATTCGGGTACTAATACCTTTCTCTTGTGTCGTTCTTCTTTCAGGTCCATGTCTTGCTGCTCGGCGTGGATTTCGGCGCAAAGTGCTGCTTCAGAAATTTTCCCGTGGGCTCGTAGTATGGCGCGAGTGGAGCGCCAGTGAGGACCAAGACCGCCGATGACAACCGTGACAAAGGCGTCCTCTGAAATCGATCCTCCACATCAAAGAAGCTTGTCGCGCAGCTCGCGGCAGCGACTTATATACGCCATTCCCTTCTCGCCTGGCTTCATTTCGATTGTTGTCAGCTGCGCCATTAACCGACTTTGGTTCACGCTGTCTGTTGCTTGATACAGGCTCTTCAAGTGATTGTACGCGAGCTCCCCGGAGTTGCCGTAGCCTCGGTAAGACCATATGTTTTGTTGTTGAGTTGGAGTGATGTTCCTCAGTAGTATCGTGTACGCCATCATCGATTGATAGGTGTACTGCTGCTTCTCATACTGTGTCCCGTTTGTTGGGTATGGCAGGGACCCGTAGAAGAAGCCAAGGATTTGCGCTCCTTCCATCATCAGCTCGAATTCGAACGACCAGGTAAAGAAATCCTTCTTGTTGAAGGGTTTTGTTGTTTGCAGTTTTAGAACGTGCGCGAACTGCGATTGAACTTGTAGTGCGTCCAGCGTTCTCTCTTGTCCCGGTGCAGGTTGTGGTTGTGGCATGAAGCTGACAGAGCTGCGCTGGGGCTCGTACGGAGCGAAGGTAGGTTGCTGTTGTTGATTCCCGCGTGCTTAGGATGAGCCATCGAGACTCATGGGCGTCACGTTGTTGTTGTTGTTGCTGTTGTTTGATTGCGCAGGTGCTCCTTGCTGATGCTGCTCGTAGAAGGACATGAAGGAGAAGAACTTCTCCATCATGCTTGGATCGAAGCCCGCGCCTTGGTTTGTGGGTGTTTCAGTAGACCCAGCTGCCGGTCTCGTTGTTGTGCCTTCCTCTGTCTGTAGGCCAGAGGCAGGAGGTGGAGTAGGAGTAGTACCAGGAGAGCTGTTGGAGGAGCTCCTCTCCTTTCTGGTAGACATGTCTCTTGGTGTCTGACTCGAATTCTGACACTTTGATTGTGTCAGACTCGAATTCTGACAGAAATCTGACGCGCCGCTCGCGCGAAATTTGCACGCGAAGGCGGTTTTTCGTAACGAATATAAGACCCCCCCTGCCCCAAATTTAGCTTTACACTCTAAATAACAGATTGATATATGATAAATAAGTGTACCCTGGGTCTTAAAAAATTGCAACCGCCATAATGTCCACCCAAGCATATTTTTAAGCATTTGTAGAGAGTCCCCCGGGTCTTCTAGCCGGAACTATACGGTACCATGTTGGGCTGATTGCCCCTTAGGATCTTTGGTAGGGTTAAACTCTGGGTAGAGTGATGTAGTAGCGGAAGCGTTTAAATGAAGTCCTTGAACCACCTTGCGCTGGTATGTGAGGGCAAAGTAAGTTGATTAAAACAAGCAAGTACAAAGGTTTATATAAGAGTACAACGAATACGAAGAGATATAATTAAACTGTTTTACTGTTGCGGTTCGATACAGTGCGACTCGCTGGTGCCTCGATATGCTCAACTTCGCTTGTGCCTTGGTGTTTCGACACGACAGAGGCGCTTAAGATTGTTTGTTCTCAACAATCTTGAGATCCACCCTGAGTGTTGTCCTGTCTTGTTGCTCCTCTTGACTGGTTTTGTGACCATTTGTTTCGCTTGCTTGCTTTGATGCCCCTCACTTAGCCTATGGGGGTGTGTCAATTTTTTTCTTAGCTTGTTAGGCTATAGTGCGTAACGTTGTAGGGAGTACAACCCATTTATAGGGTTGGTATTTGTACTTCTCACACATCTAATGCATTCATCCCGCTTTGTGTGTAATATTAAATCTATCTTGTCATTTACATTCACTATAATCAGGGTTCCAACTACAAAAGACTTCCACCACCTGCAGGGCTTATCTTGTCAAACATCCTTTCTTATTCCAACACCGTAGACTGTACATACGGTAGTAGTAGTATATCCCTAAAAAAACATGCACATAATGATTAAAAGGTGGTAATCGCCAAGACCGATCAAGCAATCTGCAGCAAACATGGTACCCAAGCCAGTTGTCATCCAAAATCGTGCTCCCGTTCCATGCACCTCTTAACAACATTTGCACAGCCAGTGGTGTGGTGGTTCCCAAGACACGAGGCAGTGTGGCAGGGTTGTGTCTAGCCCTGGGAGTTGAGCAGCATGCGCAGAGTGTTGTTGGGCGTGAGGAACTTGTGTGGCAGCGGCTGGCCGTTGACGGGCGACGTGTCGCGTGTCTTGAGCCACTCCTCTATGCTGCTGCGCTCGTATGTGAAGCCGTCTGCCGCCACCACCGGGTCACTCATGCGCTCCTGCCAGAGGGCAAGGGGACAACCCATCAGAGGTGAGGTGAGGAATGAGTGAAGTGGAGGGAGAGTGGGCATGGCACCTGGGAGAGCGGGCATCACACCTGGGAGAGCGGGCATCGCACCTGGGAGAGCCGGCAGAGCACCTGGGAGAGCCGGCAGAGCACCTGGGAGAGCCGGCAGAGCACCTGGGAGAGCGCGCATCGCACCTGACTGAGAGGGCAGAGCAGCTGCGAGTCCATGTGGCCGCGGCGGCGCTCCGCTGCCTCCTTGCAGCGCTCCGCCAGGGCCACCAGCGCCGGCTGCAACTCCCGGTCCAGATCTGGCCGCCGCGCCCGCTGCCGGTCCGCACAGCGCAGCGCCAGCCTCGCAAACTCCACCGCCACCTCGCGCTCCCACTCGCCCGCTGACGTGTCCAGGCGCGCCAACACAATGTCCACGGCGCGCGCCAGCCCTGCCGCGCCCGAGTTGTAGGCACCGCTGCCCACGAGGTCGACGAGCAGGCGCTGCACGCCCTTGACGTGCGGCTCGCCCGTGAGCAGCTGCAGCATGATGAGCCCCAGCGCATAGATGTCCGACAGCACACTGATCTCACACGTCACCACCTCCTCCGGGTCAATGTACCCCGCCGTGCCGCGCACGCGCGCCGTCACGTTGTCGTCCTCCGCGATGAGGCGCGCCAGGCCCACGTCGGCGAGCTTGGAGCCGCGGTTGCCGTCCAGCAGCACGTTGTCGGGCTTGAGGTCGCGGTGAGCGATGGGCGGGTCGTGGTGGTGCAGAAACAGCAGCGCCGACGCCACCTCTGACGCCACCCTCACCCGCTCCCCCACAGACAAAGGCCGCCGCCCACCACCCCGGGCAGCGGGGTTTAGGTGGTCCTGCAGCGAGCCACCTGGGAGGTACTCGTAGACGAGGCACATGGCGTCGGGGCAGTGGCCCATGAGCAGCACGATGTGCGGGTGGCGCATGCGGCTGAGCACCTCCACCTCCATGCGGTACTCGCTGGGCCCCTGCCAACCCCCGCCCTCCAGCCGCTTCACCGCCACCTGGCACCCCAGCAGCCGCCCCTTGTGCACCTGCCAGCCGCACAGTGCGTGGGGGAGAGGAGTGAAGGGGGGAAGGAGAGGAGTGAACGGGGGGGGGAAGGCAAGCAAGGCAATTACTGAGCTTGCCAGGCACATGCTCACTGTGTGCGTGCTTGGTGTTACCTCCGCAAAACGCAGGATTGGTGTGGCATTGAATGTGGTTTATCCAACCACCCCTGTCCCTTGGCGAGGGAGCCAAGCTTGGCAGGGGGAGGGGGAGCCAAGCTTGGCAGGGGGAGGGGAGGCCAAGCTTGGCAGGGGGAGGGGGGGCCAAGCTTGGCAGGGGGAGGGGGAGCCAAGCTTGGCAGGGGGAGGGGGAGCCAAGCTTGGCAGGGGGAGGGGGAGCCAAGCTTGGTAGGGGGAGGGGGAGCCAAGCTTAGCAGGGGGAGGGGGAACCAAGCTTGGCAGGGGGAGGGGGAGCCAAGCTTGGCAGAGGGAGGGGGAGCCAAGCTTGGCAGGGGGAGGGGGAGCCAAGCTTGGCAGGGGGAGGGGGAGCCAAGCTTGGCAGGGGGAGGGGGAGCCAAGCTAGGCAGGGGGAGGGGGAGCCAAGCTTGGCAGGGGGAGGAGGAGCCAAGCTTGGCAGGGGGAGGGGGAGCCAAGCTTAGCAGGGGGAGGGGGAGCCAAGCTTGGCAGGGGGAGGGGGAGCCAAGCTTGGCAGGGGGAGGGGGAGCCAAGCTTGGCAGGGGGAGGGGGAGCCAAGCTTGGTAGGGGGAGGGGGAGCCAAGCTTAGCAGGGGGAGGGGGAACCAAGCTTGGCAGGGGGAGGGGGAGCCAAGCTTGGCAGAGGGAGGGGGAGCCAAGCTTGGCAGAGGGAGGGGGAGCCAAGCTTGGCAGGGGGAGGGGGAGCCAAGCTTGGCAGGGGGAGGGGGAGCCAAGCTTGGCAGGGGGAGGGGGAGCCAAGCTTGGCAGGGGGAGGGGGAGCCAAGCTTGGCAGGGGGAGGGGGAGCCAAGCTTGTCAGAGGGAGGGGGAGCCAAGCTTGGCAGGGGGAGGGGGAGCCAAGCTTGGCAGGGGGAGGGGGAGCCAAGCTTGGCAGGGGGAGGGGGAACCAAGCTTGGCAGGGGGAGGGGGAGCCAAGCTTGGCAGAGGGAGGGGGAGCCAAGCTTGGCAGGGGGAGGGGGAGCCAAGCTTGGCAGGGGGAGGGGGAGCCAAGCTTGGCAGGGGGAGGGGGAGCCAAGCTTGGCAGGGGGAGGGGGAGCCAAGCTTGGCAGGGGGAGGGGGAGCCAAGCTTGGCAGGGGGAGGGGGAGCCAAGCTTGGCAGGGGGAGGGGGAGCCAAGCTTGGCAGGGGGAGGGGGAGCCAAGCTTGGCAGGGGGAGGGGGAGCCAAGCTTGGCAGGGGGAGGGGGAGCCAAGGTTGGCACTAAGTGGCAAAATACGCGTATTGCGTATATACGCGTGTCGTATATACGCACGCGTTTATACGCTATACGCAAAGGTCCCGAGACCCTAGATACGCTATTTCGGGCAGGTTAAAAAAACATCGGGCAGCTAAAATAAGACCCCCCTGCAATACTACTGGGGTAAGTTTCCACGGGGGTTGGATTTCCCGGTTTTTTTTCCCGATTTTTTTTTTTTTCACCAACATTACAATGACAACTACTCATCCCATACTACTACTACTACACATACTACTACTCACGCTAGTCCAGATCAATTAACCCACCTACGCATACTCATCCTCCAAAATGTCGTCTTCCCCCTCCTCCTCCTCCTCGTCCCCCTCCATCACATTGTAGCCCTCGGGCACGGGAGGCTCCGGGATGTTCCCGAGCACCACACCCGGCATGACATCTGCACGGGAATGCCAGTTGCGCACAATGCTCCAGTTGTGCGCAACAAAAACCAAATCCCGGCACTTGGCAGAGCCAAGCCGGTTCCGGCGGGCCGTGTGCACCCCATCCCACGTTGACCATCCCCTCTCACATGGTGAAGCCGACACGGGCTGAGAGAGAGTCCTGATGGCTAGGGTTGCCAGCTTTGATGCGTCAATGCTGTGCCACTGCCACCACTTTACCATGTCATACTTGCCTTGCTTGACCAAGTTCCTCTGAGCAATTGCATCCCCCATCGCGAAGCTTCCCTTCATATCCAGAAATGCCCTCACCCCGTCGTGCAGTTCCATCAAAACCTCGCCAATGTCATCCCCATCATCCCCCTCCTTCCCGTAATTGCACAGGTGCTCGGCGTGCTGAGTGATGTACGTTTTGAATACCCTAGTGCACTCCGCGTCTGAGCCGAAGATGTCTTCATCCTGGTTCTTCGGGTTGAGAATTCTGCCCGCAACGTGCATGGGGCAGGCCAGGCTGTCGTCCCACCTGTTCTTCAGCAGGCGGCGGATGTTCACTTTGTCGGAGTAGCTCAGCTGCTCCTCATCCTCCTCCACCACTGTCCCCACATCCTTGGTCAACTGCAGCATCACATCATACATCCGGCCCATCATCCCCTTGGCATCCCCATCGGTCTTGCGCATTGCCATGAACGAGAGCTTCATCAGCTTGGAGAAAAACTCCGCCGTTCGCCACCACGCGTCATCAAGAACTTGTGACGCAAACTTATCCGCAGACTTCTTCCTATCCCCAACTGCCCAACCCTTCCACACATCAGACACCACCACCTGTGCAAGCGACTGCCGCAGCTCACAGAGACGGGACACAACAATGTACTGTGTCCCGAAACTGGTTCCAGCCGGTTTCAGCGCCTGCAGCATCTTTGCACCCACCAGTCCGAGGGTCCTCAAGTATCCCCTTGTCCAGTGGTGGTTGCGGACGAAGGAGCTGATCTCGCCCGCAGTGTCCACCACCTTCTTGGCCCACGTCATCTTGCCGACGTCCTCCATGAAGAGGTCCAACACGTGGGTGGCGCATGGCACGTGTTGAATGTGCGGCCATTCCGCGATCAGCTCGTTGCACGCCATCGCGTAGTTGGACCCACCGTCCGTGCAGAACGCCACCACGTTATCGGGACCGACCTCCTCCACCACGGGCCTGAGGATGCTGGCGACATAACCGCCAGTTTTGGTCTCCATGCGACAGTTCACGCTGTCCTTGAACACCGCACCGCTCTCGTTGACGAGAAACACGTTCGCCTGGGGGCGACCGTTCTTATCAGTCATCATATCAGAAGAAATTGTCACGCCGGTCCGCTTCCAGCTCGCCTTCACTCCAGAAAGCCCTCTGTCAATGTTCTCGCAACAGAGTCGCAAGCCCGCCCCGCCGATGAACGTCCTCGTCGGGGGGACGTATCCTGTGCCGGAGTCACTAATGGCACAAACGGCGTTGATGAAGAGAGGGTGCGCCGCCACGCGCTCCGGGATTCGACACGCCGCGAACATCAGCGCCAACGCCTCGTGTGCATCGCGCTTCGCAGCTGCCGCATCCGTCTCCAAGTAGTCAGTAATGCGGCTCCTCTTTCCGCCGCTGGTGACCGACGCAATGGCATCCGATGTCGCCTGGCGGCGCTGATCCGCCGCTGCAGCCTTAGCCTCATACTTCTTCCGGATGGCAGCCCGTACTTCAGAGGGGGCTTCCTTGCATAGCGCCACTTCGCGGCGCCTCATCTTCCTCCAACTCGCCAAGTGCTGCGCGCAGCGGGTGGCGGCGCCAGAAAAGACATTGCAGCAGTACCTGCATTCGTATTGCTGCGATTTCCCCTCGTCCACCTTTATGCGGCGGAAATGCTTGAACACCTCGTGGTCGACATCGGGAAGGTAAACTCGCGCCGACTGAACAGGACTGTCCGTGCTGGTATTAGGAGGGGGAGTGGACGGGGTCGGGCTAACATCTGCAGAAGACATTCTAAAAAGGTCTGTGAAGGTACATGGGAGGATGCATTGACGAGAGAGAACAATACCTGATTGTGAAGTAGCGTGGGATGGAGTGGTGGGGAGAAGTTGAATTGGAGGGAGTTTGTAGGTCGAGAGCGGTACAAATTGGTGGAACTCCAATGTGGAATGTCAAGGACATCGCGACTCCAAACATTGGAGCCACGTAACCCAACTCACAGTCGCGAGGCCGCGAATTGAAAGCACGGAAACCAACTCACCTCCATACATTGAAGCCACGTCCAGGCCAGGGTAGATCTCGGACGTGCATTTCGAGCACGGCATCTTCTTCGCCGTGAGAAGACGAAACTTTTCAGATATACAATTTTTTTTTCGATTTTGGGCTGCCCTGAAAAAAACCCCCGAGCGTATTGCGTATTCGTTAGCGTATAGCGTTTTGCGTGTATACGCAAGCGGATAAACGCTAAACGCTTAAAGCCAAAAGCGTATTTTGCCACTTAGGCTTGGCAGGGGGAGGGGGAGCCAAGCTTGGCAGGGGGAGGGGGAGCCAAGCTTGGCAGGGGGAGGGGGAGCCAAGCTTGGCAGGGGGAGGGGGAGCCAAGCTTGGTAGGGGGAGGGGGAGCCAAGCTTGGCAGGGGGAGGGGGAGCCAAGCTTGGCAGGGGGAGGGGGAGCCAAGCTTGGCAGGGGGAGGGGGAGCCAAGCTTGGCAGGGGGAGGGGGAGCCAAGCTTGGTAGGGGGAGGGGGAGCCAAGCTTGGCAGGGGGAGGGGGAGCCAAGCTTGGCAGGGGGAGGGGGAGCCAAGCTTGGCAGGGGGAGGGGGAGCCAAGCTTGGCAGGGGGAGGGGGAGCCAAGCTTGGCAGGGGGAGGGGGAGCCAAGCTTGGCAGGGGGAGGGGGAGCCAAGCTTGGCAGGGGGAGGGGGAGCCAAGCTTGGCAGGGGGAGGGGGAGCCAAGCTTGGCAGGGGGAGGGGGAGCCAAGCTTGGCAGGGGGAGGGGGAGCCAAGCTTGGCAGGGGGAGGGGGAGCCAAGCTTGGTAGGGGGAGGGGGAGCCAAGCTTGGCAGGGGGAGGGGGAGCCAAGCTTGGCAGGGGGAGGGGGAGCCAAGCTCGGCAGGGGGAGGGGGAGCCAAGCTTGGCAGGGGGAGGGGGAGCCAAGCTTGGCAGGGGGAGGGGGAGCCAAGCTTGGCAGGGGGAGGGGGAGCCAAGCTTGGCAGGGGGAGGGGGAGCCAAGCTTGGCAGGGGGAGGGGGAGCCAAGCTTGGCAGGGGGAGGGGGAGCCAAGCTTGGCAGGGGGAGGGGGAGCCAAGCTTGGCAGGGGGAGGGGGAGCCAAGCTTGGTAGGGGGAGGGGGAGCCAAGCTTGGCAGGGGGAGGGGGAGCCAAGCTTGGCAGGGGGAGGGGGAGCCAAGCTTGGCAGGGGGAGGGGGAGCCAAGCTTGGCAGGGGGAGGGGGAGCCAAGCTTGGCAGGGGGAGGGGGAGCCAAGCTTGGCAGGGGGAGGGGGAGCCAAGCTTGGCAGGGGGAGGGGGAGCCAAGCTTGGCAGGGGGAGGGGGAGCCAAGCTTGGCAGGGGGAGGGGGAGCCAAGCTTGGCAGGGGGAGGGGGAGCCAAGCTTGGTAGGGGGAGGGGGAGCCAAGCTTGGCAGGGGGAGGGGGAGCCAAGCTTGGCAGGGGGAGGGGGAGCCAAGCTTGGCAGGGGGAGGGGGAGCCAAGCTTGGCAGGGGGAGGGGGAGCCAAGCTTGGCAGGGGGAGGGGGAGCCAAGCTTGGCAGGGGGAGGGGGAGCCAAGCTTGGCAGGGGGAGGGGGAGCCAAGCTTGGCAGGGGGAGGGGGGAGCCAAGCTTGGCAGGGGGAGGGGGAGCCAAGCTTGGCAGGGGGAGGGGGAGCCAAGCTTGGCAGGGGGAGGGGAGCCAAGCTTGGCAGGGGGAGGGGGAGCCAAGCTTGGTAGGGGGAGGGGGAGCCAAGCTTGGCAGGGGGAGGGGGAGCCAAGCTTGGCAGGGGGAGGGGGAGCCAAGCTTGGTAGGGGGAGGGGGAGCCAAGCTTGGCAGGGGGAGGGGGAGCCAAGCTTGGCAGGGGGAGGGGGAGCCAAGCTTGGCAGGGGGAGGGGGAGCCAAGCTTGGCAGGGGGAGGGGGAGCCAAGCTTGGCAGGGGGAGGGGGAGCCAAGCTTGGCAGGGGGAGGGGGAGCCAAGCTTGGCAGGGGGAGGGGGAGCCAAGCTTGGCAGGGGGAGGGGGAGCCAAGCTTGGCAGGGGGAGGGGGAGCCAAGCTTGGCAGGGGGAGGGGGAGCCAAGCTTGGCAGGGGGCGAAACGTTGATAGGGGATCGAACAGGGACTGTGGGAAGCGGAAACGATACGGACCAGTGAAGAGGGAAACAGGAATGCGGGGTGCAGCAAAGCGAGCATCCATTGAGGGCAGTGGCAGCGCTGTTTGTCTAGTGAGAGCGATCAGTTCGGCTGAGAGCGGCGTCCAGCCACTCTCTCAGCTCGCCTCTTGCCATCCCACACAGAGGCCGGCGGGGAAGGGCGGGCAGGGCAGGGGGAAGGAGAGGAGGAAGGGGGAAGAAGGGGGTAGGGACGAAACGGGATGATAGGAGAAAAGGTTGGAAGGGGGAGGGGAGGCGGCGTTGAGGGGCAATGCGGGGGGGAAGGTGGCAATGCGGGGGGGGGGGGAGGCGGCAATGCGGGGGGGGGAGGTGGCATTGCGGGGGGGGGGGGCGGCGTTGAGGGGCAATGCGGGGGGGGAGGCGGCAATGCGGGGGGGGAGGCGGCGTTGAGGGGCAGTGCGGGCTGACCATGCCGAAGGCGCCGCGGCCCAGCAGGTTGGCGTCGCTGAAGTTGTCAGTGGCGGCCGCCAGCTGCGCCAACGTGAACTGCCGGCACTCCGCGCCCCCCCCGCCCTCCGTGAGGCGCGCGCTGCTGCCCCCCGCGCTGCCGATGGAGCGCGTGTCGAAGTCGCTCCACGAGGAACTGAGGCCCGCGTTCGACCCCATGCTCATGTTGACGCCCATGTTGTCCCACGACGCGCCCCCCGCCCCCCCCGACGCCTGCCGCCCCGGTAGCGGCATCGGCGCCTGCTGCTGCCTCCCCGCGCCCCACCCCGTCCCCCCGCCCGACCCCATTCCCCCGCCCGACCCCCTCGCCGCGGCCACGTGTGCGCCTGGCGGGCTGCTGGTCTGAGCGGAACGCGCCGCGTACGGCGCGGCGCGCATGCCCTGAGAGCCGGCGGCGGATGGAAACTGGAGGTGGAAGGAGAGGGCGGGAGCGGGTGGAGAGGGGGCAGCATTGGGGGATGCGCTGCAGCACGACGTGGGAGAGCGCGCGGTTAAGGTCGCGCACAGAGCGCAGCACTGCGCGCGGACTAACACGGCAGAGCGCAGCAGTGCGCGCAGACTAACACGGCAGTGCGCAGCAGTGCGCGCGGACCAACACGGCAGCGCGCAGAGCACGCAGGGAACTGCTCGAGAAGGAAGGGTCGGGGGAGGGACGACGAGAGAAGAGCACACTGAAGAGAGAAGAAGAGGAGACAAGGGGGGGGGGGGAGCAAGCCAGCGTAAGAAACGGAGCGATTAAGGGGGAGAGGGGATGGAGGCGGTGGAGGGTGGGCAAGCGCACCCCGACGCCTCTTTCGGGGAAGGGCCGCGCGCCGTACGATGGGGAACCCGCCATCCCAGGCGCCAACCCGTCCTTCCGCGGGCTGCCACCCGCCATTGGCGCGCTGCCGCGCGGGCCGGCCGCGATTCCGCGACTGTCGTGCGACTGCGAGCGCTCCACCGCCGCCAACGCGTCGCGGCTCGCATTGGGGCTGGCCTCGAAGCTGGTCCGCCTGGGCGGCCCCCCCGGCGACACCGTCATGGCGTCGACGCGCGCCCCCAGCATGGACGCCACGTCCGCCGCGCCGAAAGGGCTGGCTTGAGGCGCAGCGGGACCGGCGGAGGCGCGGTGGATGGGCGGCATGTACTGCGATAAGTCCTCGTTGGTGCCCAGCCTCATCTTCACCTGCGCCGCCGGCCGCATCGGCGCCGCCGGTTGCGGCGCTCCCCGTCGCGCGTCAGGTACTACACGCTCTTGCGGCTGCGACTGTTGCTGCTGCTGCTGCTGCTGCTGCTGCTGCTGGGCATAGGTGGGGAAGAGCACAGGCATGTGCTGCGACGTATCCTCGTTGGTCCCCAGGCGGATGGAGTGGCCGCTGCCGTTACTTCCAGGGCTCCCCACAAACATCGTGGAAAGTTACTATACGCCACTGCGGTCGAAATGGAGGCTAGCTGAAAGAGAAGTGAGAAGTAACCTAAAACGACGAGTTGAGAGTTCCCCCAGGAGCGGTGGGGTCTTTCAGTAAAACGACGAGCAACCAGCACCACAATTGGCGGGTCAGCGATGACTTGGTTGAGGGGAGGATGTACCCAGTTGGCGGTTAGCCCCGGGGGAACACTGCACAAACAAGAAAGATCCGCAACACCTGAAAAGCGCCAATAGCAAACCACTTACTGTTTGGGAAAAGTGAATTTCATTGGTGCAAGCGCTTGCTCCCCTTCAAACAAGGTCGCGCCACATCATTCGCAGCTACATTGCTGCCAAACAGATCCTCCCCGATGATGGACTACAGTCGTTGCTCATTTCAAGAATACCAGGTAGGCGGGCGGCAATGGACTGAAATGGGCAGCGGGTATTTCGTCGATCTTCGCCACGTCGCCACGGACAAAAATGGGACTGAAAAGTAAAAGTGGGACCTAGTAAAAGTCGCTGTAACTCGGTCAACCCTGCTAAGATGACGTATGCGACGGGCAACCTCTGTTGTTTCTGAACTGTTGACGTCGATCTTCTGCAACTTGGTGACTCTACCCCAATGCTCGATTCAGTCACTCACGGGCAAAAAAGTTCGCGAGTGACTGTTTTTTTTATCGGGATGACCTTTGGACACTGGATAAGGTGAGCATCGACTGTAGTCGCTAAGACCCATTAGACCAACTCATTATCCAACTCAGTTACGGGTGCGTGTAAGGAAAATCCCTTTTCCTTACTTCGCATCCCTGCTCAACGCGTACCTCACTGTAGCACCTCAGTCAGCACCGTTACCACTCGCGATCCTCGCATCGACAATCATCCCGCCATCTTCGCACATCGCACCCCGACCTCACGGCTCGGCTGGTAACCCGCGCTCCGGGCCTCCGCTTCGACACTTTCCCAACCTCAGTCCCAGGCTTGTCGCACGACAACCACAGTCCATTACCGTTACCACTGTAGTTTCGCTATATATTCTTCGCTCATGCCTTCGCTCATTGTATTCTTGCCTCGATAGTGCAATTCTCGTTCGTCCACTCAATTGCACCCATAACACTTGGTATTCAGAGCCTACGATCTCATCTCGGACCGCATCCACACTTTCGCTTCCCCACTATCTCATTTTTTTGGGGGGGGTAGACGTCTCTCAGCGATACAGCACCGCCGCTCATAGTGCTCTCTCGTAAGCACGCACGGCCACGACCGAGGCTCTCGCTGAGCTTGCCCGACACCCCCGCCATGGCCGATTTCACGCTCGCCACGTTGACGCAGGAGCAGCTTGATCGTCTCGTGCGTCAACTAGAAGATTCGGCGCTCGAAATCGCGACGCTCACGGCGGAACGTGACTCTGCCCGTTAACAATCCACGGTGAACATTTCGGCGACACCACATGCACCGACAAATGCATCTGCACAATCGGACGAGCCGATCATCATCTCGTCCGGCACACCAACACAACACGACAGCATGGTACAACGCTCAGGCGCAGCCAGTGATGGCGCCGCCCAGCCGATGCCTGGCATGGGGGGAGGCAAGATCACACCAAGCCCGCGGGAGCCCCAGGTAGCCCGTCGGCACGTGGAATTTGCGGCAACAAGTGGCGAACAGGCCATTATGGCACCAATGCCGCTCAAGCCGCAACGCCCGCCCTGCTTCGACCCAAGCCAACGCGGAGGTCCGACGGTTCAATCGTGGGTCTTCACGATGAACGTCTTCTTCGACGCAAACTACGTCGAGTCGGACGCCGCGAAGATCCGGTATGCAGTTTCGCTGCTAAGGGGCCCCGCCATGGACTGGTGGCGAGTCATCGTGACATCGCCACGCGCCTACGAGCCACCGTCGCACGAGGAAGGGCCCACGGGTCCAGCTGTCACCTGGAGTTCGTTCTGCGAGACCGCCCAATACAGCACGTGGGATGCGTGGTGCGCAGGACTACGGGCGCGCTTCGAGCCGATCGCGGCTTCGATTTCGGCGCGTCAGAGATTGCGCACTTGGCGCCAGCTCGGGTCGGTTCAAGATTATACAAGCGGTTTTCTCGCACTTTGCGAACAGGTCGGCTACATGCACGAAGCGGAGCGGGTGGACCGTTACATCGGAGGGCTGAAGCCGGATACCTCGCACGAAATCATGCTGCGCGGACTCTCTAACTTCAACGAGATTCTCGCGCTCGCCGAGAAAATCGACATTCTACGCCAACTGAGACCGGGGTCCTACTACGGACATCGCCCTTGGGGACCGACCGAACACGCCACTGTACACGCCGTCGCAACGAATGCAGCTGCCGCACCGTTCAAGGGGCGCTGCTTTGCTTGCAACAGGCCGGGCCATCGCAATAGCGAATGCCCAGAGGAGCTGAGGCGCCGCGGAGCAGAGCAGGGGAGACAGTCTCAGAGGCAGGGAAACGCCAGCAGTCAGTAGAAGTTGGGCCAACTACTGACAAGACTGCCTACTCGCCCAACCGTACCGACCCTCACCGAGTCACAGTACCGATTCACGCCATCGATCGGGCTTGGATGAATAAGGAGGGTACACCGACGGATTGCCCAGTACTGATCTACGGGAAGATACAGGGAGCAGCAGTGAAGATTTTTATTGACGGAGGAGCAAGTCATGAGAAAATGAGAACGAAAATGAATGACTAAGGAATGGAAGTGATACAAATATGCAACCCTAAAAATGTGTACCCCATATAGGCTACCCCACTATAGCCTACACAATATTATAATTTGACACACCCCCATAGGCAAAGTGGGGGAGAACAAGGGGTCACAAGCCAGTCAAGCAAAGCAAACAAAGCTCAGGGTGGATCACAACGTCACCACACAGTCCGAGCACAAGGTAAAGGCCACAAGGCCAGTTCACATGCAGGAGTACACATATATATATAAGGCTAAACAAGCAAGAGCAGGTGTATAAATATATGTAAGAGTACAAGCAAGGTCAAGGGGTGAGCAAGTGAGGCAAGACAGGCACAAGACCCAGCTGAGTGCAGAAGCGCTGATGATCACAAGGCGGAAGTGCCTTGGTGAAAACATCAGCAGTGTTGGCCTTAGAGGCCACGTACGCAAGTCGCAACTGACCACGCTGCTGCAACTCACGACCAAGAAAGTAGCGGAGAGCAATGTGCTTCGTTCTGTGCTCCAGGCGCTGCTCCCGACACAAGGCTAGCATGGCCTTGTTGTCTACGTACAGCACCGGAGGAGAACGAGGCGGCTCTCCGAGGTCAGTCAGCAGGTAGGTAAGCCAGCGAAGCTCCTGTGCAGCCATGGCCCCGGCGTAGATCTCAGCCTCACAACTGGAGCCGAGAACAAAAGACGAGCGAGTAGCCCGCCACGAAACAGAGCCGGAACCAAGGCTGAAGGTGTAACCCTGTGACGACCACTGCGTAGCCTGGTCGTCTGCCCAAGAAGCATCCGCGTTCCCAGTGAGGACCTCTAGACTCCGCCCTCCAAGCACTAGCCCCATGCCCGACGTACTGCACAAGTAGCGCAACACCCTCTTCGCTGCAGCCATGTGCTCTGGTCTGTGTCTCCGAGGAGCAAAATAGCGTACAAGAATGCTAAGAGGGTATGCAAGGTCAGGTCGTGTGCAGGTCATCAGGTACATGAGGCAGCCAACAAGCTCTGGGTACGGGCCACTCGACTCTACGGACTCATCGGAAGGCAGAGCTGAGAGCGAGTGGCGAGTAGGCAGAGGAGTGGCCTGAGGCGAGGAGTACGTGAAGCCGAAGCGCTGAAGGACCTGCTGCACCATGTGTGACTGAGTCAGGGTAATGGTGCGGCGTGCTCTCTCCCGGGTGATCTGCAAGCCAAGGTAGCTGCGCAGTTCACCCAGGTCTGTGCACGTGTGTCTCTTCTGCAGCTCGGACTTCACGTGGGCGAGTCCAGCAGTGTCAGCTGTGGTAAAGACCAAGTCTTCGACGTACACGAGGATGTAGAACGGCGGCAAAGAGGTGTCGGTGCTAGAAACAGCGACGGGTCAGCAGTAGAAAGAGCAAACCCAAGAGCCGCAAGTGTAGTCCTCAGTGTGTCGTGCCACTTGCGCGGTGCCTGGCGGAGACCGTAGACTGGCCGTCGGAGGCTCCACTGGGTGCCAGGAGGGAAAGTCCCAGTGAAGCCAGGTGGACGGCGCAACCAGATCTCCTCGTGCAGGCTACCCTGCAGGAAAGCAGTGCTGAAGTTAAGGGAGTGAAGCTCGTAGTCACGCTGAGCGGCTACGTGTAGCAGCACCCGAAGAGTGGTCATCTTTGGGGTCGGAGAGAAGGTCTGAAAGTAGTCAACTCCCTGCCGCTGACTGAAGCCACGAGCCACGTACCGCGCTTTGAAGACAGGTGGAGAGCCCGGCGGCCGCTTCACCCTGAAGATCCACATGCCACTGACGATGTTCGCCCCAGGAGGGGGAACCGCGTCAACGTAGGTGCCTGTGGACTTCCAGGAAGCCATCTCTGCATCCATAGCTGCCTGCCACTGAGAGGAGTAGGGATCCTCTACGGCCTCCGCGTAAGAGCGCGGAGTCGGGATGTCTAGTGCATCCGGGTCTCCCTCAGGGGTAAGCAGTACGGACGCGAGATGAGGTGAAGCAGCAGCCAGACACTGGAACTCCTCTTGCCTGTCCTCAAGGACGTCCGTGCCAAGAGCACACTCACCCCCGACGGACGGAGGACAGACAGACGCAGACTCAGCAACAAGACTAGCAGCGTAGTCTAGACGACAACGAGCAGCAAAGTCGACGAGCTCAGCAACAAGAGCAGACGCAGCAGTGGACTCAAAGGAGGGGGTAGTGACGACAGTAGCAAGGAGACGCGTGACAGTAGGACTGGCAGCACGAAGAGAGTCCGACTCAGGGTCAACAAGCACAGGAAGAGAGGACTCAAGAGGAGAGGGAAAAGGGGCACGCAGAGGAGCAGTGGACGGACGCAGAGACATCCGGTGCGTGCTAGGGACAGGAGGAGGACGCTAACGCGAACTGCGACCACTAGTGCGAGCTGCACGAACAGGCGACGCAGGACGAGACGCAGGCTCACGACGCTCAGCAAGACCTCCAGTAGGACCAGTGTACGTAGAAGGAGAGGGCAGCGGGGAGGCCGGCGGTAACTGTGACTGCGACTGGACAGGCGGTGGACACTCTAAGGGAGGAGGAAGACCAAGAACCTGCTGAAGGAGCGGAACAAAGTACGGCCGAGGTCGCGCGGCGACTCCAGACACAGCAGGGACAGCACCAGCACCCCCAGCGGCAGCACCAGCGTCAACAGCACCTCCAGCTCCAGTACCAGTAGCACCCGCAGGAGGACCGCCGCCAGGACTGACAGAAGTAGCCTCAGCGCCAACACCCTCAGCAGCTCCGATTCAAGTAGCACTCGTAGGACTAGCACCTCCGAGACCGGCGGCACCAGCACCCTCAGCATCCGAAGAAGCACCAGCTCCAGTAGTACGCCTCCAGCGCCGGGCAAACCACTCGCGCAGCTCCTGTGGAGAGAGTGGCTCCCGCCGAGACAAAGCACCCGGAGAACCAGCAGGCCCAGCACCGCCAGACGCCACACGAGCAGGTCCAGCGGCCGCGGGCTCCGCACCCCCAGGCTCAGTAGCTCCAGACTCAGCACCCCCAGGCTCAGCAGCTCCTGACGCAGCACCCCCAGGCGAAGGACCCCCAGGCTCAGCACCCCCAGTCGTAGCACCCCAAGGCTCAGCACCCCAAGTCGTAGCACCCCCTGGCCCAGCACCCCCAGGCTCAGAACCCCCAGTCGCAGCATCCCCAGACGCAGCACCTCCAGGCTCAGCACCCACACGCGCAGCACCCCTAGAGTCAGCACCCCAAGGCTCAGAACCCGCAGCAGTACCTGAGTCACCAGCAACTTTGACTGGATCAACTACATCTACCTGGGACACACCTGAAGGGGCAGGACCCTGAGGGGGGAGGGGGTCTACCGGGGGGGGACCTGGCACAAGGAACTGCGGTGGCGGGGGGAGGGAAGGAGTGCGGTAGGGGAAGAGGCGGTAGTAGGGTACTGACTCGTCGAACGTGACGTCCTGGGAGGACAGAACACGACGAGAGGTGGGGTGGTAGAACTGCCACCCAGGGGCGTCAGGGGGGAAGCTAAGGAAGACACAGGGAGCAGCACGAGGGGACAGCTTGTCCGCAGACAGGTCGCGTACAAACGCCCAAGATCCCCAGACACGGAACGCAGACGCATTGCCGACCTTCCCCGTCCACAGCAAGGCTGGGGAGGTCTCCGGTCTGGAGACCCTGGGGTGAAGGTTGATCTGAAGCGCCACGTACCGAACCGCAAACGGCCACAGAAAATGGGGGGCAGCCGCATGCATCATAGACGTACGAGCGACGTCCATGACCATGCCAATGCGGCGCTCAGCAATCCCATTTTGCTGTGGAGAGTCCGGAAGCGTGAAGGTCTGGCGGATGCCTCGCGCACGACAGTAGGCTCGTAGAAGGCCAGAGGAGAACTCTCCGCCTTGGTCAGAGTGCAGACGCAGAACAGGAAAGTCCGAGCCGAAGCTCCTCCTGAGGTGGAGACGAGCTGCGCGGATCCAGTCGATCAACACCTCAGCGACATCACCCTTGCTGCGCAAGGGGAAGACTGTGGTGTAACGCGAGTAGTCGTCAACCACCAGCAGGAAGTAGCGCTCGTGACCCGGTCCACGGACGCGGGCCGGGCCCCACACGTCCATGTGAAGCGCCTGCAGCGGGGCCTCTGTCGGGGGAAACTGAGAGGAGTGAGGGGCAACTCGGAGCCGCCCCTCGACACAGGGGACACAGGAAGGACCAGGCCCCGGAGGAAGGGGAGGGAGGGACCGGGGAAGACCAGAGACAAGGACACGGGAAGCCATGCCTCAGACACGAGGCAGGGAGGGGTGACCAAGACGGTGGTGCCAGAGGAGAGTCTCGTGAGACAGGAGGCGACACGAGCAGGGGGCAGACTCAGGACCAGACCTGGACGCAGCAGCAAACACCTGACCCGACGCAGCTACCTGACCAGACGCAGTGACTGGAGGAGACTCAGTGGTCAGTGTGTACGGGCTCGACCCCGGCCGACAAGTAAACGTGGCCAGGTGTCGGCCTATCCGAGCGTCCACGTAGTGGGTCACCCGTTGACTCGCAGGAGTGAACTGATGAACCCCCGTATCCTGCAGGTCAGCACCACTCACCAAGTTCGTCGAGAACGAGGGGAGGCAAAGACCAGACAAGGTGCCAGAGGGGGCAGTCGGACATGGGAGGACAGTAGAGAAGTGAGAGAGGACAGGACCCCCAGAGGGATCTGCCAGGGAGACTGCAACCGGCCGACCAAGCGGCGTGAGTGTGGTGCGGTCTCGAAAGAAGGAGCGAGAAGCCCCCGAGTCAAGTGTGAAGGTGAGGGAGGCTGAAGCCGATGCAGTACCTGAGAGCGCAGCCTCACCAGTACCTGAGGGCGCAAACGCGCTGGCACCTAGAGCAGCAGCCTCACAAGCACCTAGCGCAGCAGTACCAATGCCTGGGTTGGGCGGGAAACACCGGTAACAGTCACCCTCATCACTAATAGTCACAGCATACATGGCAGCAAGGATAGCATCAAAGTCAAGATCATAGATAGCTACACCTGCCCTAGACAGCTCTCCCCAGCGGGGGATCTCACTAGCCTCGGGGAACTGCTGACGCCAAGCGTCCGTCAGGCGGCCAAAGCAGCGCTGGGTGGGGTGAGCACCCCCACACTGCTCACCCGTGCGGTCGCCGGAGTGGAGGACGTAGGTGCACGGGCCAAAACCCCCACCACGCTGACGCTGCGTGTACCACTCACGGAGCTGCTGAGGAGGGGGGATGTCCCGAGAACGCTGCTGCTGCTGCTGCTGCTGCTGCTGGCGCTGACCACCCCAGGAGCCGCTCTGCTGAAAAGTACCACCTCGACCAGCTCCACCTCCTCCACCACCGCCGCCTCCACCTCCGCCGCCACCGCCGCCTCCGCTCCCACCGCTACCGCCACCGCTGCCTCCGCCTCCGCCGCTGCCACAGCCACCTCCACCCCCGGCACCACTCCCACCGCCACCCCCACTCTCTCCGCCGCCTCCACCGCCACCTCCACCACCCCCGCTAGATCCACCCGCGCCCTTGCCTCCCTTGCCCTTGCCAGAGCGGCGTCTCCCGCTAGGGGCAGACGCCACACCGACCGACTCAAGACCAAGTAGGTCGGCCGCAGCAACAGAGGCGACAGAGGGCAACAGGGGGGAAGGGGAACACCCCTCAAAGATGGGGGTGCGAGGGTCACCACAAGAGGCTCCTACAGCGACTATGCTCTTCTCCGCAGCTAGGAGGGCCTTCTCTAGGAGGTCAACAGTGAGATTGGTGGGACAGACTGAGAGAAGGTGGTCCCTGACTACGCGAAGGGAGTCAGGGAGGCGGGTGACTATGTAATAGAGAGTGATGTACATGGGGGGGGGGTTCTTGGCGTAGAACTCAGCAGGCAGCGCGGCGCGGTAGCGAGTGTCACTAGTGCGGAGGTGCGTAATGAGGTCATGAACTGTAGGAAATGCAGCAAGGTCAAGGAAGAGGTACGGTAGCATGAGGCGGCTCAGTGCAGCAGTGGCAGGGGAAGAGTAGCGCGCAACTACAGCGTCGTACAAGGTCTGAGCACTCTTGTACAGACTAAAGTGCGCGCGCTCAGTGGTAGGCAGGTGGCGACGCACAGCAAGACGTGCAGCAGCATCGCGGGTGGCCCACTGAGAGCGAACAGTGGGATCAGCATCAGCAGCAGGGGCAGGAGAGGCGCCAGAGGTGAGGTGAAAGAGAGAAAGACCGTCCGCCCTATCGCACTGTAAGAACAGCTGCAGGTCGTCGACCCAGACCTCAAAGTCAATGGCTCGACCCTCAGCGTCAAAAGCGAGGACACTAGGGGTAGCCATGACGACGGTAGACTAGCAGTGCAAGCAGTAGGGGAAGGGCACGCAGTGAGAGAGAGGCTGTGCTCACCGGACAGGGCTGCTCGGACGGCTCAACTGTAGGGCGGCTCGGCGGCTGGGCGGCTCGGCGGCTGGGCGGCTCAGCTGCTGGGCGGCTCAGCGGCTCGGCTGCGGGGCGGCTCGGCTGCTGGGCGGCTCCGCGGCTCGGCGGCTCGGCGGCTGGGCGGCTCGGCTGCACGGCGGCTCGGCTGGTGGGGGGGCCGGGCGGCTCGGGGGCAGGGCGGCTCGGCTCCTCTGGTACAGGGCGGCGCGGCGGTCTGCGGCTCGGGCGCGTTGCTGTAGGAGGGGAGAGCGGCGGGGCCGCAGCAGACGGGCGGCGGGACCCGTTGACGTAGGGCGGCGGGGCCGGTGAAGTAGGGCGACGGGGCCCTTGAAGTAGGGCGGCGGGGCCCTTGAAGTAGGGCGGCGAGGCCGCAGGTGTAGGGCGGCGGGGCCGCAGCAGACGGGCGGCGGGGCCGCAGACGTAGGGCGGCGGGGCCGCTGAAGTAGGGCGGCGGGGCCCGTTGAAGTAGGGCGGCGGGGCCGCAAAGTGGGGCGGCGGGGCCGCGAAGTGGGGCGGCGGGGCCGCAGCAGACGGGCAGCGGGGCCGCTGAAGAAGGGCGGCGGGGCCGCGAAGTGGGGCGGCGGGGCCGCAGCAGACGGGCGGCGCGGCCGCTGAAGCAGGGCGGCGGGGCCGCGAAGTGGGGCTGCGGGGCCGCGAAGAGGGGCGGCGGGGCCGCTGAACAGGGCGGCGGGGCCGCGACGTAGAGCGGCGGGGCCGCGAAGTAGGGCGGCGGGGCTGCAGGAGTAGGGCGGCGAGGCCGCAGTTAGGGCGGCGGGGTCGCGACGTAGGGCGGCGGGGCCGCGAATGCGGGTGGCGGGGCCACGCTAGTAGGTGGCGGGGCCGCACGAACGGGCGACGGGGCCGCTAAGGTAGGGAGGGGCGCTAGGGCATAGGGGCCGCTAGGGCGGCTCGACGAGGTGAGAGCGCGACTCGGGCGGAGCGCGCTTCGGGCAGGAAAAAAAAATTCGAACTTTGGTGGGCCCTAGGCACAGTTCCCTAGGGGAACCTGCTCGATACCATTAGAAAATGAGAACGAGAATGAATGACTAAGGAATGGAAGTGATACAAATATGCAACCCTAGAAATGTGGACCCCATATAGGCTACCCCACTATAGCCTGCACAATATTATAATTTGACAAATCACAGTTTAGTTAATACCGCGACCGCACGGAAACTGCAGTTAACACTTAACCGCTGCTTACCTGAGATAGACGCACGCTTAGTCGACAGCACGCCACTGGCCATACGGGAAAAGGTGGAGCGAGTAAAAATCCGCTGCGGAGGGAACTTCAGGTTTACACAGGAAATGCTCGCCACGACACGGGATGGGCACGACATTTTATTGGGACGTGATTGGCTGCGACGGTATAACCCGCGAATTGACTGGACGACGGGTAGCTGCACTGTGCGAAGTAGTGGTAACTGGGTCGAACTACCTCCTTGGCGGTCACCCGAGTCTTCAACGGTCCACGTCAACGCCATCACGATGAAACGGGTTGTTGCCGCGAGAGCTGATGTGTACGCAGTGGATATAGCACTAGTAGGAGAAGAGGAGCAGCCGAGCGATTTTCAGAAACTGTTGGCAGAGGATCTGTTGAAACGGTACCCGGGGATTTTTCCAGACGATTTACCGCAAGGACTGCCACCTCAGCGGGCGCATGACCATAGGATCGAGTTAGAACCGGGGGCACAGCCAACTGTACAGCGCCAGTTCAGACTGACACAGCCCGAGCTCGACGAACTAAGGAAGCAGTTAGATTATTTGTTAGAGAAGCAGTTTATCCGATCGAGCTCGTTACCGTTCGCCGCACCGATACTGTTCACACCGAAAAAAGACGGAGGATTTCGCATGTGCATTGATTACCGAGCGCTCAACAGAGTAATAGTCAAATCACGATACCCCATCCCCCGCGCCGACGAATTGATCGACCAGCTGCGAACAGCATGGGTATTTTCGAAAATAGACTTATGGGGGGTTACCATCAAATTCGGGTCGAACCATCGGACTGCGCCAAGACAGCATTTAGGACTAGGTACGGGTCATTCGAGTACACGGTGATGCCTTTCGGGCTGACCAATGCGCCCGCAACATTTCAGATGACCATGAACGAGGCGTTTAGGCCACTTTTAGATAAATGCGTGATAGTTTACCTCGACGACATCCTCGTTTACAGTCGCGACCAGCAGCAACACTTAGTCGATCTCGAAGCAGTGTTTAAAATTTTAGAGGAACATCGGTTACTCACCAAGGGCTCCAAGTGCGAGTTTTTTTGGGATAGGCTAGAATTTTTAGTGCACGTTATTTCGGAAGCTGGGGTTGAAATCAACCCCAAGAAGATGGATACCGTAAAAGCGTGGCATCCCTCGACGAACATCACGGAGGTGCAGAGTTTTTTAGGGTTCGTTAATTACGTTCGTCGGTTCGTCCCCGACATGGCACGATTAACAGCCCCGCTAACAGATTTACTACGCAAGGGGGTCGCTTTTACATGGGGGGAGAAAGAGCATGCTGCCTTCTCTGCCCTGAAACATGTTCTCTGTTCACCACCCGTCCTACGCATCGCTGACCCACATCGCCCCTTCGAAGTTGTTACAGACGCAAGCGACATCGCCATTGGAGCCGTACTGTTACAAGACTTCGGCAACGGCCTCCAGCCCATCGCCTACGAATCACGAAAACTGCATCCGCCTGAACAAAATTACCCGATACACGACCGCGAAATGCTCGCGATCGTGCATGCATTCAAGGTGTGGCGCTGCTACTTGACCGGCGCAGACATAACAGTACGGACAGACCATCGATCCCTACAGTACCTCCGTGCACAGCCCCACCTCAACCCACGACAGATTCGGTGGCTCGATTTCCTCGAGTCAAATTTCCATTATACGGTCACCTATAAAAAAGGAGCCTCGAATATCGCCGACGCACTGACCCGCCCCACTACCCAGATCCATGCGATACTACTCGCCCAGATCAGCCCGCTACTGACAGGACTATTTACCCACGGATATCAAACAGATCCATTCTTCATAGGAGGAAACTTGCAGCAATTCGCAGCAGCCAAGGGAGTCTATTACGCAAAAGCTGGGACCGAACGCATCTGGGTACCAGGGTACACACTACAACGGGAATTACTGTTACAGGAGGCACACGACGGAGTTACCTCGGGACATTTCGGAGTCGAGAAAACACGGCAGCAGCTGCAGCGGTACTATTACTGGCCCGAAATGTTGACCGACGTGCAACGACACGTGGCATCGTGTCCCACTTGCCAGATCATGAAGTCAACCCAGAAGCGGCCGGCGGGACAGTTGCAACCAATCCCACCTCCAGAGCGTGCTTGGCAGCAAGTGACGATGGACTTCGTCACGGGGTTACCGGCCGGGGCGAGAGGGAATGACGCAATCCTGGTCGTTGTCGATCGACTGACGAAAATGGCACACTTCGCAGCCTGCAAGAAATCAATCACAGCCGAAGAAACAGCCCGCCTCTTCATCTCTACCGTCGTTCGACTACACGGGATACCAGCATCAATCATCAGCGACAGAGACACGAAGTTTACTAGCAGCTTCTGGCGGAATCTGTGGCAGCAGTTCGGCACGCGCCTACAGTTCAGTTCATCGTATCACCCCGAAACCGACGGACAGATCGAACGGACAAACCAGACCATGGAACAGCTCATTAGGGCCACGTGTGATGATCCAAACACGTGGGAACAGCAACTGCCACTCATCGAATTCGCATACAACAACGCCCCATCCGCCACGACCCAACATTTACCATTTTACCTGAATTACGGACAAGACCCAACAGTACCCATGACCCCGAATCCCGACAACCCCGTTCCACGCGCACAACAGTTCACTGAGATTTTGCAAGCAGCACGAACCAGGGCAGCAGAAGCAATCAATAAATCAAACATCATCGCTAAACGCAACGCTGACCGCCACCGCAGACTTGTCACTTACCAGCCCGACGACCTCGTTTTACTCGACACTCAAAACCTCTGCCTGCCCATCACCCCCAAACTCCGCCCTCGATACTGCAGGCCATTTCGAATTAGCCATATGATAACACCTGTCACCGCGCACCTGTCAACGGGAGTTGTGTGTTGGCCCCGTCCACGCTTGGGCGGAGCCGACTTCGTGGTGGGGTGTACGGAAGGTACAGCCGACTTGCAGCAGTGGGCGACGCCGACTTGGACGAGCTGGTCGACGGGGTTGGTCGACTTGCACGGCGCCACTGCAATACCGCCGACTTGGGAAGCCAGCGGCCGACTTCAACTGGTGGTCGGCGATGTGGCACGTCGACCTGGAAATCGGCGCCGACTTGCAAGGTCACCGACTTGCAAGGTCACCGACTTGCAAGGTCACCGACTTGCAAGGTCACCGACTTGCAAGGTCACCGACTTGCAAGGTCACCGACTTGCAAGGTCACCGACTTTGCAAGTCGGCGCCGACTTGCAAGGTCGCCGACTTGGGAGGTCGCCAACTTCAAGAGGTCAGTCTGGAAGTCGGCGCCGACGTAGAAGGGGCGTCGACCTGGTGACGCCGACTTGGGTAGCTGACAACTGCACTGGTCGACCAGGAGTGACGTCCACCTGGATCTGGTCGACCGGAGGAGTGGTCGACCTGGTGAGGTCGACCTGGTGTGGTTGTCGACTTGGGAGGTCGACGAGCACATACAGGAGCAGCTGGTCGACATAGTTGCCCGGTCGACCAGGATACCTGGGTGACGAGTTTCTGCGAAGGAGTGCGACGGTCACCCAGGCGAAGTTGGCGAGACCGACCTCCATGGTGGTATCCCGAGGTCGTCGTGGCGGATCAGAGGCAGTCGCTAGCCCGAGGTTGACGTGGTGTGTGCGCTGTGCAGGTGACGAGACTTTGCATCCCAATCATCTGCGCGCACCTGCAAAGCGGGTGCACTGCTGTCCTGCGTGAGCAATGCTGGCACACCGTCAACCTGCAGCGTTGGCAAGCTGTCGACTTTGCACTGCTGTAGCGTGGTCGACCAAGTCGTGCTGGAACGCGGTCGACCATGCTGTGCTGGCAGTCGACCAACCTGAATGCTAGCTCTGATGTAGTCTTGCATTGCCAACTTCATTGTACCATTATTGACAACTTTCTCTAGTGAAACTCTTGCCAAATTGCCCCGTGAACTAGCAACCAGTGTGAGCACTAGGAAAACGTCTAAGGACCAACGAACGCAGACATCACACGAGCACACGTGCCTAGCCAGTACTCTAAGCTCCCGTTGTAGTAGTTATCTTCTCATGGTGCGGTGAGCGTGGAACGAACACGCGACGTAGTTCAGTCTAGCCGACTTAGCACATACCGATCGTGTTCGTAGACCGGCAGCCGTGAAGTCACTAGCGTGCGCGTAGGCGACGCCGAGGTGATGGACACTCTGGAGGGACGGTTGGAGGATGCGAGGAGACGCCATGAGGCCCAGGAGTATGGGGCGATACCCTGGGCAGTCGTCGAGGCCGGACTCCGCTCCGTGTGGGCGGCGGAGCATCCCCCTTTTCGACCTGCCTCTCCTCGACCGGTGAACAACGACGGCGGCGTCGATGTGGGCGTCAACGCCGGTGGAGGTCAGGTCGGCAGCAGTGTGGGAGGCACGTCGAGGCAACGAGGTGTGATACACGCCGGTGAAGCCGGCGGCGTTCAGGCGAGAGGGATGCAGTCGTCGGTGGCTGCAGGCTCCTCACATGGTGACGGCGGTGGGCGTCGAAGTGGGCTGTCGCCGATGACGGCGTCCCAGGTGACGGCAGGTGGGATTGCACCGAGCTACGGCTACTTCAAGTTTACGCCGGACAGGATCTCGGTCACCCCTCCGCTGGTCGGTCGACCCGACATTCTCACCTGGAAGGAAGCCATCGAGCCCCAGCTAGAGATGGCCGGGCTGATCGGCTTCGCCCGAGGGACCGTGGCGACGCCGAGTGAGCACCACCCCGACCTGCGTGCGGAGTTTCGCGCCGTGCAGCTGTTGACCTTCACGGTCATCTCGCGGTGCTGCTCGCCGGGCGTGCAGATCGCCTTGAAGTGGTGCCGGGAGTACCTCGACGCTGGCCACCGGGCGTGGCACTTCATTGAGTCGACGTACCAGGTCACCGACGACCTGTTCATCGCCCAGCTGGAGGGACAGCTGACACACCTGCGTATGGGCGACGAGGAGAGTGCGACCGACTACTGCAACCGAGCCAGGCGAATTCTCGCCACCATCAGGATGGCCGGCGCGCAGTACTCCACGGCGTCGTACATCACCCATGTCATGCAGGGTCTCTCTAGCAGCTACAACCTGCTGAAGCGGCTGTCTATGGCGCCGAGCACAAGGGCGATGCTCAACGAGGACAACCTGACCTCATACATCCTGCAGGACGAGGCGATGCAGGAGGCTGAGCGATCGCAGGAGCTCTTGGCGCAGGCCAACTTCGTCGCCCCTGCGAAACATGGAGGCCGACCAGGACAGCGCGGACAGTCTGGTGGCGGCGGGAGCGGTGGCTGGAAGTCGACCAAGGAGGTCGAGAAGAAGTCGACCAAGGACGGCGGTCGAGGAGGAGGAGGTCGACGTCGGGAGTGCTGGATCTGCCACAGCCCCGATCACCTCTCCTTCGATTGTCCCGACCGCAGTGACTCCGACGACGACGACAAGGGCGGCCGCGGGAGGTCTGGCAGCCGTCGTCCTCGTCGTGGAGGAAATCATCCGCGCAAGGAGAAACAGTCGACCAAGGCATCGACTTCGGCGAAGGACGCCGACTCCGTTGCAGGCGGCAAGGGGCGAGACGACAAAATGGCGTCGTGCTCGCTGGTCGGCGTCGTGGAGCCGACCATCTCTCTGGCGCCGGAGGCCGGAGAGGACTTCCAGGCGGTGGCGGCGGCTGTGCAGGCGAACCCGGCGGTGGTCCTGCTCGACAGCGGTTGCTCCCACCACCTGATGGGAACGAAGGAAGCCTTCGTTGACCTGCAGCCGAGTGGCTCCATCAAGCACGTGCGCGGCTTCAATGGGGCGCTGCAGGACGTTCAGGGCAGCGGCACCGTCGCCCTGCAAGGGGAGGCCGGGAAGCAGGTGCTCATCCCCGACGTGTTGTACGTCCCGGGTGTGCGGGCGAACTTGCTGTCGTCCGGCCAGCTTAAGGAGCACGGCGTGAAGCTGCAAGAGGACGGCGACGGGATGGTGCTCGTCTCGGCAACGGGAGAGGTGCTCGGTCGGGCGACGTACTCCGGGCGTGTCCTCTGCACCGACCTGCGTCCCTGCTCAACGAGGTCGACGTCGCCCACGACGGAGGTTGTGGCTCTGCGGGCGATCGTCTCGAAGAGGAAGTCGACGCCGGACCGTATGCATGCCCGGCTTGCACATGTCGGCATGGACACCATACGGAGCTCGGCGAAGAACGAGGTCGCCATTGGGCTGGACCCCAAGTCGGCGACGGGCGCCGACTCTCCGTGTGTCTCGTGCGTCGGCGGGAAGCTGGCGCGGCACACCTTCCCCGACCAAGGCTCCGACGCCGACGATGTGCTGGCCGTCGTGCACATCGACCTGTGCGGGCCATTCCGCGTGGCTGCCAAGGATGGCAGCCTGTACTTCTTGTTGCTGAAGGACCGCAAGACCCGCTACGTGTGGGTGAAGCCGGTCACAAAGAAGTCAGATGCGTTGCCGGCGTTCGTGCAGTGGCTGGCAGTGGCTGAGCGGCAGACGAAGAGGTCGGTGTTAACGCTGCGCTCTGACCGGGGAGGGGAGTTCCTCGGGAAGCAGTTCACCGACTTCGTGAACGGCAAGGGGATCGTCCACGACCTGACCTGCCCATACACCCCGCAGCAGAACGGCATGGCGGAGCGGGAGATGAGGACGGTGGTGGAGTCGGTGCGGACAATGCTGCTGCACATGGGCGTGCAGCACCACTGGTGGCACCTCGCTCTGCGGCAGGCCGTCTGGGTCCGCAACTGCCTTGAGAGGTCGGCGCTGCCGCCGGGGACGACGCCGTACCAACTGCTGACCGGGAAGAAGCCCGACTTGTCGCTGGCACGGGTGTGGGGCTGCATGGCGCAGTTCTTAGTCACCGAGCAGCAGCGTGGTGGGAAGCTGCAGCCGAAGGCCAGGTGGGGCCTGCACCTTGGCGTGTCGGCGGCGAGCAAGGGCTGGGAGCTCCTCGACGTCGACGCCGACCGGGTGGTCACCACGTCGGATGTGGTGTTCTACGAGGAGCTGTCGCTGGCCGAGTGGAAGACGGAGTACGGGTCGGTGTCCGGCCGCTCGTCGCCCACCCCGCCCTCTGACACCTCGTCGCTCTCCGCCTCCATGCATCCGCCATGGATATTGTCGCTGAAATTTGAACAGTGGAGCTCCCTTATCAGTTCTCCATTAATGCCATCAATGGCATCGCCTTACGGGGAGCTTCAAGAACATATAACTTCCGTGTCCTTTACGTGAACATTGTATCAACTGTTCTCAAGGCACTTTATCCTTATTACAAATAGCAAAACATGAAAAATCATGGTGCAGTCCTGACAAGAGCAATCAGGGCCTACTTTTGGATTCTAGGTACTCTGATTTCCAGAGTAGTTTTTTTCCCAACTCTGAAATCTAGGGTTGTTCATGCGCCTTACTCTGATTTGTCAGAGTAACTCTATACTTTCAAAAAAAAAAAACCCAGGCACGTCAGAGTAATTTTTTTCTTTACTCTGATGTTGGTTAAGTTTGGTGTACGACCTTAATAAGTTTTTGTTACGCCTTCTATACTTGCACTATGTTTCATTTCCGCGTCGCCCACGTTTCCCCCCCTCAGTGTGCTGTTTCCAAGTGAGGTGTGGTCACTCCTACGATACGTGCCGTCGCCGCAAATTCGACCACTTCAAACGGCGAACACTGAGAGAAGTTGAACGAGAAATGGGAATGACTAAGTGAAAGTTGGGTACAAATACAAACCCTAGAAAGCTGTACCCCATATGTGCTACCCCACTATAGCCTACAATAGCTATGTCATATATATCTGACACACCCCCATAGGCAAAGTGGGGGAGAACAAGGGGTCACAAGACCAGTCAAGCAAAGCAAAGCAAAGCAAGCTCAGGGTGGATCACAAAGTCACCACACAGTCCGAGCACAAGGTCAAGGCCACAAGGCCAGTTCACATGCAGGAGTGCACATATATATATAACACTAAACAAGCAAGAGCAGGTATATATATATGCAAGAGTACAAGTAAGATCAAGAGGTGAGCAAGTGAGGTAAGACAAGTACAAGTCCCAGTTGAGTGCAGAAGCGCTGATGATCACAAGGCGGAAGTGCCTTGGTGAAAACATCAGCAGTGTTGGCCTCAGAGGCCACGTACGCAAGTCGCAACTGACCACGCTGCTGCAGCTCACGAGCAAGAAAGTAGCGGAGAGCAATGTGCTTCGTTCTGTGCTCCAGACGCTGCTCTCGACACAAGGCCAGCATGGCCTTGTTGTCTACGTACAGCACTGGAGGAGAACGAGGCGGCTCTCCAAGGTCAGTCAGCAGGTAGGTGAGCCAGTGAAGCTCCTGAGCAGCCATGGCCCCGGCGTAGATCTCAGCCTCACAACTAGAGCCGAGAACAGAAGACGAGCGAGTAGCCCGCCACGAAACAGAGCCGGAACCAAGACTGAAGGTGTAACCCTGTGACGACCGCTGAGTAGCCTGGTCGTCAGCCCAAGAAGCGTCCGCGTGCCCAGTGAGGACCACTGGATTCCGCCCTCCAAGCATTAGCCCTATGCCCGACGTACTGCACAAGTAGCGCAACACCCTCTTCGCTGCAGCCATGTGCTCTGGTCGGTGTCTCCCAAGAGCAACATAGCGTGCAAGAATGCTAAGAGGGTATGCAAGGTCAGGTCGTGTGCAGGTCATCAGGTACATGAGGCAGCCGACAAGCTCTGGGTACGGGCCACTCGACTCTGCGGACTCATCCGAAGGCGGAGCTGACCCAAGAGCCGCAAGCGTAGTCCTCAGTGTGTCGTGCCACTAACGCGGTGCCTGGCGGAGACCGTAGACTGGCCGTCGGAGGCTCCACTGGGTGCCAGGAGGGAAAGTCCCAGTGAAGCCAGGTGGACGACGCACCCATATCTCCTCGTGCAGGCTACCCTGCAAGAAAGCAGTGCTGAAGTCAAGAGAGTGGAGCTCGTAGTCGCGCTGACCGGCTATGTGCAGCAGCACCCGAAGAGTGGTCATCTTCGGGGTGGGAGAGAAGGTCTGAAAGTAGTCAACTCCCTGCCGCTGACTAAAGCCACGAGCCTTGACCGCGCCTTGAAGACAGGTGGAGAGCCCGGCGGCCGCTTCACCCTGAAGATCCACATGCCACTGACGATGTTCGCCCCAGGAGGGGGAACCGCGTCAACGTAGGTGCCTGTGGACTTCCAGGAAGCCATCTCTGCATCCATAGCTGCCTGCCACTGAGAGGAAGAGGGACCCTCTACGGCCTCCGCGTAAGAGCGCGGAGTCGGGATGTCTAGTGCATCCGGGTCTCCTTCAGGGGCAAGTAGTACGGACGCGAGATGAGGTGAAGCAGCAGCCAGACACTGGAACTCCTCCTGCCTGTCCTCAAGGACGTCCGTGCCAAGAGCACACTCACCCCCGACGGACGGAGGACAGACAGACGTGGACTCAGCAACAAGACTGGCAGCGTAGTGTAGACGACAGCGAGTAGCAAAGTCGACGAGCTCAGCAACAAGCGCAGACGCAGCAGTGGACTCAAAAGAGGGGTCAGTGATGACAGTAGCAAGGAGACGCGTGATATTAGGACTGGCAGTACGGAGAGAGTCCGACTCTGGGTCGGCAACTGCAGGAAGAGAGGACTCAGGAGGAGAAGGCAAAGGGGCACGCAGAGGAGCAGCGGACGTACGTAGAGACATCCGGTGCGTGCCAGGGACAGGAGGAGGACGCTGACGCGAACCGTGACTACTAGCGCGAGCAGCACGAACAGGCGACGCGGGACGAGACGCAGGCTCACGACGCTCAGCAAGACCTCCAGTAGGACCAGTGTAAGGAGAGGGAGCAGGAAGTGGGGAGGCGGGCTCTAACTGTGACTGTGACTAGACAAGCGGTGGACACTCTACAGGAGGAGAAAGACCAAGAACCTGCTGCAGGAGCGGAACGAAGTACGGCCGAGGCCGCGCGGCAACTCCAGACACAGCAGGGACAGCACCAGCACCCTCAGCGGCAGCACCAGCGCCAGCAGCACCTCCAGCTGCAGGACCTCCAGCAGCACCAGCAGCACCTGCAGCAGGACCACGGCCAGGAAGGACAGCAGCAGTCTTAGCACCAACACCCTCACTAGCTCCAGCGCCAGGTGGACCCGAAGGCCCAGGAGCCTAGCGACAAGCGGCACAAGTACCCTCAGCGGCCGAAGAAGCTTCAGCTCCAGCAGTACGCCTCCAGCAGCGAGCAAACCACTCGCGCAGCTCCTGTGGAAAGAGTGGCTCCCGCCGAGACGAAGCAGCCGGAGAGCCTCCAGGCCCCGCACCGCCAGACTCCAGAAGGGGAGGTCCAGTGGCTACAGGCTCCGCAACTCCAGGCTCAACATCACCCCCTGGCTCAGCAGCTCCTGACGTAGCACCCCCAGGCTCAGCACCCCCAGTCGCAGCACCCCCAGGCTTAGCACCCCAGACTCAGCACTCCCAGGCTCAGCACCCCCAGGCTCAGCACCCCCAGTCACAGTACCCCCAGGCTCAGCACCCCCAGGCTCATCGCCCGCGCGCGCAACACCCCCAGAGTCAGCACCCCTAGGCTCAGCACCTGCAGCAGTACCAGAGTTACCAGCAACCTCGACCGGCTCGACTGCGTCTACCTGGGACACACCTGAAGGGGCAGGACCCTGAGGGGGAAGGGGGTCTACCTGGGGGGGACCTGGCACAAGGAAGTGCGGTGGCGGGGGGAGGGAAGGAGTGCGGTAGGGGAAGAGGCGGTAGAAGGGGACTGACTCGTCGAACGTGACGTCCTGGGAGGACAGAACACAACGAGAGGAGGGGTGGTAGAACTACCACCCTGGGGCGTCAGGGGGGAAGCCTAGGAAGACATAGGGAGCAGCACGAGAGGACAGCTTGTCCGCAGACAAGTCGCGGACAAACGCCCGAGATCCCCAGACACGGAACGCAGATGCATCGCCGACCTTCCCCGTCCACAGCAGAGCTAGGGAGGTCTCCGACATGGAGACCCTGGGCTGAAGGTTGATCTGATGCGCCGCGTACCGAACCGCAAACGGCTACAGAAAATGGGGGGCAGCCGCATGCATCATGGACGTACGAGTGACGTCCATGACCATGCCAATGCGGCGCTCAGCAATCCCATTTTGTTGTGGAGAGTCCGGAAACGTAAAGGTCAAGCGGATGCCTCGTGCACGACAGTAGGCTCGCAGAAGGCCAGAGGAGAACTCTCCACTTTGGTCAGAGTGCAGACGCAGGACAGGAAAGTCCGAGCCGAAGCTCCCTCTGAGCTGGAGACGAGCTGCGCGGATCACGTCGATCAACACCTCAGCGACATCACCCTTGCTGCGCAAGGGGAAGACTGTGGTGTAACGCGAGTAGTCGTCAACCACCAGCAGGAAGTAGCGCTTGTGACCCTGTCCACGGACGCGGGCCGGGCCCCACACGTCCATGTGAAGCGTCTGCAGAGGAGCCTCTGTCGGGGGAAACTGGGAGGAGTGAGGGGCAGCCCGAAGCTGCCCCTCGACATAGGGGACACAGGAAGGTCCTGGCCTCGAAGGAAGGGGAGGGAGAGACCGGGGGAGACCAGAGACAAGGACACGGGAAGCCATGCCCCGAAGACGAGGCAAGGAGGGGTCGCCAAGACGGTGGTGCCACAAGAGAGTCTCGTGAGACAGGAGGCGACACGAGCAGGGGTCAGACTCAGGACCAGACCTGGACGCAGCAGCAAACACCTGACCCGACGCAGCTACCTGGCCAGACGCAGGGACAGGAGGAGACTCAGTGGTCAGGGTGTAGAGACTCGACCCCGGCCGACGCGAAAACGTGGCCAGGTGTCGGCCTGTGCGGGCATCCGAGCAATGGGTCACCCGCTGACTCGTAGGAGTAAACTGGTGAACCCCCCCATCCTGCAGGTCAGCACCACTCACCAAGTTCGTCGAGAACGAGGGGAGGTACAGACCAGTTAGGGTGCCCGAGGGGGCAGCCGGACACGGGAGGACAGTGGAGAAGTGAGAGAGGACAGGGCCCCCAGAGGGGTCAGCCAGGGAGACTGCAATCGGCCGACCAAGCGGCGTGAGTGTGGTGCGGTCTCGAAAGAAGGAGCGAGAAGCCCCTGAGTCAAGTGTGAAGGTGAGGGAGGCCGAAGCCGACGCAGTACCTGAGAGCGCAGCCTCACCAGTACCTGAGAGCGTAGACGCACTGGCACCTAGAGCAGCAGCCTCACAAGCACCTAGCGCAGCAGTTTCAATGCCCGGGTTGGGCGAGAAACACCGGTAATAGTCACCCTCATCACTAATAGTCACAGCATGCATGGCAGCAAGGATAGCATCAAAGTCAAGATCAAAGATAGCTACGCCAGCCCTAGACAGCTCTCCCTAGCGGGGAATCTCACTAGCCTCGGGGAACTGCTGATGCCAAGCGTCTGTCAGTCGGCCAAAGCAGCGCTGGGTAGGGTGGGCACCCCCACACTGCTCACCCGCGCGGTCGCCGGAACGAAGGACGTAGGAGCACGGACCAAAACCCCCACCACGCTGACGCTGCGCGTACCACTCTCGGAGCTGCTGAGGCGGGGGGATGTCCCGAGAACGCTGCTGCTGCTACTGCTGCTGCTGATGCTGGCGCTGACCACCACCAGAGCCGCTCCGCTGCAGGGCACCACCCCGACCAGCTCCACCCCCTCCGCCACCGCCGCCTCCACCTCCGCCATCACCGCTGCCTCCGCTCCCACCGCTGCCGCCGCCACTGCCTCCGCCTCCGCTGCCGCCACCACCACCACCACCCTCGCCACCACTCCCACCGCCACCCCCACTCCCTCCGCCGCCTCCACCGCCACCTCCACCACCCCCGCCAGCTCCACCCGCGCCCTTGCCCCCCTTGCCCTTGCCACGTCGGCGTCTCCCGCTAGGGGCAGACGCCGGGCCGACCGACTCAAGACCAAGCAGGTCGGCAGCAGCAGCAGAGGCAACAGAGGGCAGCAGGGGGGAAGGAGAACATCCCTCAAAGACGGGGGTGCGAGGGTTACCCCCAGAGGCTCCTACAGCGACGATGCTCTTCTCCGCCGCCAGGAGGGCCTTCTCGAGGAGGTCAACAGTGAGAGTGGTGGGACAGACTGAGAGAAAGTGGTCCCTGACTACGCGAAGGGAGTCACGGAGGCGTGTGACTATGTAATAGAGAGTGATGTACATGGGGGGAGGGTTCTTGGCGTAGAACTCAGCAGGAAGTGCGGCGCGGTAGCGAGTGTCACTAGTGCGGAGGTGCGTAATGAGGTCGGCGACTGTGGGAAAGGCAGCAAGGTCAGGAAAGAGGTACGGTAGCATGAGGCGGCTCAGTGCAGCAGTGGCAGGAGAAGAGTAGCGCGCAACTACAGCGTCGTACAAGGTCTGAGCACTCTTGTACTGACTAAAGTGCGCGCGCTCAGTGGTAGGCAGGTGGTGACGCACAGCAAGACGTGCAGCAGCATCGCGGGTGGCCCACTGAGAGCGAATAGTGGGGTCAGCGTCAGTAGCAGGGGCAGAAGAGGCGCCAGAGGTGAGGTCAAAGAGAGAAAAACCGTCCGCCCTATCGCACTGTAAAAACAGCTGCAGGTCGTCGACCCAGACCTCAAAGTCAATGGCTCGACCCTCAGCGTCAAAAGTGAGGACACTAGGGGTAGCCATGACGACGATAGACTAGCAGTGCAAGCAGTAGGGGAAGGGTACGCAGTGATAGTGGGGCTGCGCTCACTGGACAGGGCAGGTCGGGCGGCTCGGTAGTAGGGCGGCTCGGCTGCTGGGCGGCTCGGCGGCTGGGCGGCTCGGCGGCTGGGCGGCTCGGCGGCTCGGCGCTCGGCTGCTGGGCGGCTCGGGTGCACAGCGGCTCGGCGGCTGGGCAGCTCGGCGGCTCGGCACTCGGCTGCTGGGCGGCTCGGCTGCACAGCGGCTCGGCTGAACGGCGGCCCGGCTGGTGGGCGGCCGGGCGGCTCTGCAGCTGGGCGGCCCGGCTCCACCGGTACTCGGCGGCGCGGCGGTCGGCTGCTTGGGTGCACGCTGCAGGGTGGTGCTGCGGTCGGCGGCTCGGGTGGCGGGCAGGAGAGGAGAGTGGCAGGGCCGCAGCAGACGGGCGGCGGGGCCCCAGGTGCAGGGCGGCGGGGCCGCAGCAGAAGGGCGGCGGGGCCGGTAGAGTCGGGCGGCGGGGCCGCGAAAGCAGGGCGGCGGGGCCGCGAGGTGTAGGGCGGCGGGGCCGCTAAAGCAGGGAGGCGGGGCCGCGAAATGAAGGGCGGTGGGGCCGCGAGGTGTAGGGCGGCGGGGCTGGTAAAGCAGGGCGGCGGGGCCGCGAAGTTTAGGGCGGCGGGGCCAGTGAAGCAGGGCGGCGGGGCCGCTAAAGCAGGGCGACGGGGCCGCTAAGGAAGGGCGGCGGGGCCGCTAAAGCAGGGCGGCGGGGCCGCAAAATGAAGGTCGGCGGGGCCGAGAAAGCAGGGCGGCGGGGCCGCGAGGTTTAGGGCGGCGGGGCCGCTAAAGCAGGGCGGCGGGGCCGCGAGGTGTAGGGCGGCGGGGCTGCTAAAGCAGGGCGGTTGGGCCGCTAGGTGTAGGGCGGCGGGGCCGCTAAACCAGGGCGGCGAGGACGCGAATCAGGGGTGGCGGGGCCGCGACAGTAGGGCGGCATGGCCGCTAGGGGAGGGAAGGCCGCTAGGGCGGCTCATTGAGTTAACAGCCCGAGGCGCGACTCGGGATGAGCGCGCTTCGGGCAGTAAAAAAAAAGTCGAAGTGGTGGGCCCTAGGCGCAGTTCCCACTGGGGAACTTGCTCGATACCATGAGAGAAGCTGAACGAGAAATGGGAATGACTAAGTGAAAGTTGGGTACAAATACAAACCCTAGAAAGCTGTACCCCATATGTGCTACCCCACTATAGCCTACAATAGCTATGTCATATATATCTGACAAACACCGCCGTTTCTTTGGCCCAATGTTGTGAGCCAAATTCGACCATTTCCAAGTGCTTGCCCCGTTAACTTGGCACCGATAATCTGACTCAAGGAGATGGGAGGGGAGTGGCTGACATGTCTGCAGGGCCTCAGATGTCAGGAATTTTACCCTGAATTCCTGAAGTTTGACCCCGTTTTTTATCATGACCCTGATGCATCAGCCTTTTTTTTTCAACGACCCTGATGTTTCAGTGTTTTTAGATTTCGAACTCTGATTTTCCAGTGTTTTGTGTTTGAGGACACTGACGAGTCGGTGTTGTATCGGGGTCTACCCTGAAACCGAGAACTTCTTGTTTTGGCGCGCCGTCAGTGTGCACCGTGCACCAAGGGGATTTCTGGCGAAACATGCTCTGACAGGGCGAATCTCTTGTGTGAGGGGCGAATCTGCTGCTGTGTCAGGGCAAATCTGCTGTGAGTGAGCGAATTTGCTGTGCTGCGAAAGCGCGTAACGACTGTGCGAGGTCGAATTTACCGTCAGGGCGAATCTGCTGTGCCGAACCAAGTCCGAATCATCAGTCAAGTACACAACCAGAGATCAGAAACAATTCTTAACAATTGTCCTATTCGATTGGTCAGACAAGATTTCTGACCAATCAGACACGGAAATAACATGATCCTGGCCAAATTTGGGAATTGTAAAGTGAGGGCAGTCTGATTCGCTGTGTTATGACAGCATACCAGTATAAGCAACTATTCTGATCAGTGTTGAAGTTGTAGAAACCCTGATTGATCAGCGTTTTATTTCTAACAACCCTGTAAATTCAGTGTTTCACACTAGACGACACTGAAAATCAGTGTTACCCGCCTAGGGACACTGAGTGCTCAGGGTACACAAAAACCAATCTAAGGCCCTGCATGTGTGCTGGTTGAGAAGTTGTCAAACTATAGTAGCCAACCAGCGCTCATATTGCCGCCAACACACGACCAAAATCAGGAGAATAATCTCAACGATTCGGGGGAAACCCAATAAACGTGGGGAGGGGGAGGGGGGGGAGGGGGGTGGGTGGGTGGGTTTCGGCTAGGGGGCATGTATTCCCTATATTGAGTAAATTCGGTCCCTGAAAAAAAAAAACCCCAGAGGCCTCAGAATAACATACAGCATAACTCTGACGAATCAGAGAAATCTCAAGTAAAAAAAAAAATACCCACCGGGTACTGAGTTACTTTAAAAAATAACTCTGATTTTCAGAGAAACAG
Organism: Closterium sp. NIES-65; assembly: GCA_948144175.1. Classification (NCBI taxonomy): domain Eukaryota; kingdom Viridiplantae; phylum Streptophyta; class Zygnematophyceae; order Desmidiales; family Closteriaceae; genus Closterium; species Closterium sp. NIES-65. The sequence goes on along the minus strand of CANXME010002087.1, from coordinate 779,893 downwards.
AGTAATTTACTCTGATAACGTGGGGCCTGGTAGCAATCAAGTCTCACAGCAACTAGTATGAAGACGAAGAGACAGAATGACGCAAAGAGTCGCGCACGGATCAGGGCTGATTTCATCAAGGTAATTACCCTGATTTCAGGGTGATTTCAGACTTGTCACTTCGTGGTCCCTGAGAAATCAGGTTTTTCACATTTTGGTCCCTAATCCATTCAGAGTATTGCTCTAGCGGACCCTGAAATTTTGTGTACACTCTCAGTGTAGTGTTTTCGCGGACCCTGTCAATATAGAGTACGCGTCATGTGAACCCTGAATGCGACGTTATCAGGGCGAAGTTTCTCGGAAATTTCTGTCAGATTTATATAACATAGTTGCTGTAGACTATAGTGGGGTAGCACATATGGGGTACAGGGTTTCTAGGGTTGTATTTGTACCCAATCTTTCCTTAGTCATTCCATTCCTGTTTTCCTTGTTTCACATGGTATAGAGCGGGTCCTACCTTAGGACCGTTTTTTTTTAGGGCCCACCGAAGCGCGCCCCGAGGCGCGCCTTTTTTTTTAGCGACCCCTCGGGTCGCCTTTTCCCTCGCGGCCCCGCTGTCCCTCAGACGCGGCCCCGCCACCTCTCCTGATCGCGGCCCCGCCGCCTGTTTGACGCGGCCCCGCCGCCTCCCCTGACGCGGCCCCGCCGCCTCCCCTGACGCGGCTCCGCCGCCTCCCCTGACGCGGCTCCGCCGCCTCCCCTGACGCGGCCCCGCCGCCTGTTTGACGCGGCCCCGCCGCCTTCCCTGACGCGGCCCCGCCGCCTCCCCTGACGCGGCTCCGCCGCCTCCCCTGACGCGGCACCGCCGCCTCCCCTGACGCGGCTCCGCCGCCTCCCCTGACGCGGCCCTGCCGCCTCCCCTGACTCGGCTCCGCCGCCTCCCCTGCCGGCCCGCCGCTGCTCCTGTCGGCCCGCCACTGCACCTGCCGGCCCGCCGCTGCACCCAGCGGCCCGCCGCCTCTAACGGCCTCGCCGCTGCACCTGCCGGCCCGCCGCCTCTGACGGCCTCGCCGCTGCACCTGCCGGCCCGCCACTGCACCCTACGGCCCGCCGCCTGCACCTGCCGGCCCGCCACTGCACCTGCCGGCCCGCCGCTGCACCTGCCGGCCCGCCGCTGCACCTGCCGGCCCGCCACTGCACCGGTCAACCCGCCGCTGCACCTGACGGCCCCGCCCCTGGATCTCCTGGCCGAGCTGCCCCAGCAGCCGAACCGCCCGTGAGCCGAGCCGCCCGACGCCGAGCCGCCCGGGAGCCGAGCCGCTCTGCACCCGAGCCGCCCAACCGCCGAGCCGCCCGGAAGCCGAGCCGCCCGGGAGCCGAGCCGCCCGGGAGCCGAGCCGCCCTGCGCCCGAGCCGCCCAGCACCCGAGCCGCCAGGTCGCTGAGCCGCCTTTCTGTATACCTACTCGACCTGCCCTGCCTGGTGAGCACAGTCCCACTGCCACTGCGAGCTCTTTCCCTGCTGTTTGCACTGCGTCGCTGTCGTCGCCATGGCTACCCCTAGTGTCCTAGCTTTTGACGCTGAGGGTCGCGCCATTGATTTTGAGGTCTGGTTAGACGACTTGCAGCTGTTCTTACAGTGCAACAGGGCTGACGACCTTTCTCTCTTTGATCTCACCTCTGGCGTCTCTCCTGCTCCTGCTGCTGATGCTGATCCCGCTGTCCGCTCTAAGTGGGCCACCCGCGATGCTGCTGCACGTCTTGCTGTGCGTCGCCACCTCCCTACCTCTGAGCGTGCGCACTTTAGTCAGTACAAGAGTGCTCAGACCTTGTACGACGCTGTAGTTGCGCGCTACTCCTCCCCTGCCACTGCTGCACTGAGCCGTCTCATGCTTCCCTACCTCTTTCCTGACCTCTTTGCCTTTCCCACTGTCGGTGACCTCATTACGCACCTCCGCACTAGTGACACTCGCTACCGCGCCGCCCTTCCTGCTGAGTTCTGCGCTAAGAAATCCCCCCCATGTACATCGCTCTCTACTACGTAGTCGCGCGCCTCCCTGACTCCCTTCGCGTCGTCAGGGACCACTTTCTCGCGGTCTGTCCCACCACCCTCACCGTCGACCTCCTCGAGAAGGCCCTCCTTGCAGCGGAGAAGAGCATAGTCGCTGTAGGTGCTTCTCGTGGTGACCCTCGCACCCCCATCTTTGAGGGGTGCTCTCCTTCCCCCTTGCTGCCCTCTGTTGCCTCTGCTGCTGCTGCCGACCTGCTTGGTCTTGAGTCGGTCGGCGCGGCGTCTGCCCCTAGTGGGAGACGTCGCTCCAGCAAGGGCAAGGGGGGCAAGGGCGCGGGTGGAGCTGGAGGGGGCGGTGGCGGTGGCGGCGGTGGCGGCGGAGGGAGTGGGGGTGGTGGCGGGACTAGTGGCGGGGGTGGTGGTGGTGGTGGTGGCAGCAGCGGCGGAGACGGTGGTGGTGGTGCCAGCGGTGGTGGTGGAGGCAGCGGCGGAGGTGGAGGCGGCGGAGGTGGAGGCGGTGGAGGCGGCAGCGGAGGAGGCAGTAGTGGTGGAGGAGGTGGAGCTGGTCGGGGTGGTACCCAGCAGCGTAGCGGCGGTGGTGGTGGCCAGCGCTCGCACCGGCAGCAGCAGCAGCGCTCGCGGGACATCCCTTCGCCTCAGCAGCTTCGTGAGTGGTACGCTGGGCGTCAGAGGGGTGGGGTTACTGGTCCCTGCACCTACGTTCTTCGTTCCGGCGACCGCGCGGGTGAGCAGTGTGGGGGTGCCCACGCCACCCAGCGCTGCTTTGGCCGCCTGACGGACGCCTGGCGTCAGCAGTTCGGTGGGGCTAGTGAGATCCCTCGCTGGGATGAGCTTCTCAGGGCTGGTGTAGCGATCTTTGATCTTGATTTTGATGCTATCCTTACTGCTATGTATGTTGTGGATTATAGTGAGGAGAATGAGGGTTACCGTTGTTTCCAGCCCGACCCGGGCATTGGTACTGCTGCGCTAGGTGCTTGTGAGGCTGCTGCTCTAGGTGCCAGTGCGTCTGCGCTCTCAGGTACTGGTGAGACTGCGCTCTCAGGTACTGCGTCGTCCTCGTCCTCCCTCACTTTCACACTTGACTCCGGAGCTTCTCGCTCCTTCTTTCGAGACCGCACTACCCTTACGCCGCTCGGCCGGCCGGTTGCAGTCTCCCTTGCTGACCCCTCTGGAGGTCCTGTCCTGTCTCACTTCTCCACTGTCCTCCCGTGTCCGGCTGCCCCTTCGGGCACCCTGTCGGGTCTGTACCTTCCCTCGTTCTCCACGAACTTGGTGAGTGGAGCGGACCTGCAGGATGGGGGTGTTCACCAGTTCACTCCTGCGAGCCAGCGGGTGACCCACTGCACGGAGGCACGCACAGGCCGACACCTGGCCACGTTCTCGCGTCGGCCGGGGTCGAGTCTCTACACCCTGACCGTTGAGTCTCCTCCTGTCCCTGCGTCTGGTCAGGTGGCTGCGTCGGGTCAGGTACTTGCTGCTGCGTCCCGGTCAGGTCCTGAGTCTGCCCCCTGTTCTTGTCGCCTCCTGTCTCACGAGACTCTCCTGTGGCACCACCGTCTTGGCCACCCCTCCTTGCTCTGTCTTCGGAGCATGGCTTCCCGTGTCCTTGTCTCTGGTCTTCCCCAGTCTCTCCCTCCTCTCCCCTCCGGGCCAGGACCTTCCTGTGTCCCCTGTGTCGAGGGTCGCCTCCGGGCTACTCCTCACTCCTCCCACTTCCCCCCGACAGAGGCTCCCCTGCAGACGCTTCACATGGATGTGTGGGGCCCAGCCCCCGTCCGTGGGCAGGGTTACGAGCGCTACTTCCTGTTGGTGGTTGACGACTACTCGCGTTACACCACAGTCCTCCCCTTGCGCAGCAAGGGTGAGGTCACTGAGGTGCTGATCGACTGGATCCGCGAGGCTCGTCTCCAGCTCAGGAAGAGCTTCGGCTCGGACTTTCCTGTTCTGCGTCTGCACTCGGACAGAGGCGGAGAGTTCTCTTCCCGCCTTCTGCGAGACTACTGTCGCGCACGGGGGATCCGCCAGACCTTCACGCTTCCGGACTCACCACAGCAAAATGGGATTGCTGAGCGCCGCATTGGCATGGTCATGGATGTCGCTCGTACGTCCATGATGCATGCGGCTGCCCCCCATTTTCTGTGGCCGTTTGCGGTGAGGTACGCGGCGCATCAGCTCAACCTTCACCCCCGGGTCTCTCGGCCTGCGATGTCCCCAGCCTTGCTGTGGACGGGGAAGGTTGGCGATGCGTCTGTGTTCCGTGTCTGGGGATCTCGGGCGTTTGTCCGCGACTTGTCTGCGGACAAGCTGTCCCCTCGTGCTGCTCCCTGTGTCTTCCTTGGCTTCCCCACTGACGCCCCAGGGTGGCAGTTTTACCACCCCTCCTCTCGTCGTGTTCTGTCCTCCCAGGACGTCACGTTCGACGAGTCAGTCCCCTTCTACCGTCTCTTCCCCTACCGCACTCCTTCCCTTCCCCCTCCCCCGGACTTCCTTGTGCCGGTTCCCCCCCCGGTAGACCCCCTCCCCCCTCAGGTTCCTGCCCCCTCAGGTGTGTCCCAGGTAGACGCCGTTGACCCGGTCGAGGTTACTGGTGACTCTGGTGCTGCTGCGGGTGCTGAGCCTGGGGGTGCTATCTCTGGGGGTGCTGTGAGCGGGGGTGCTGAGCCTGGGGGTGCTACTGCTGGGGGTGCTGGGCCTGAGGGTGCTACTGCGGAGGGTGCGGAGCCTGGGGGTGCTGAGCCGGGGGGTGCTGTGCCTGGAGGTGCTGGGTCTGGGGGTGCTGGGTCGGGAGCTGCTGAGCCTGGGGGTGCTGTGCTGGGAGCTGCTGAGCCTTGGGGTGCTGCGTCTGGAGCTGCTGAGCCTGGGGTTTCTCCTGCTGCTGCGTCTCGCCGGGAGCCCCTCTCTCCACAGGAGCTGCGCGAGTGGTTCGCTCGCCGCTGGAGGCGTGCTGCTGCGTCTGGAGGTGCTGCTGGAGCTGGAGCTGGAGCTTCTTCGACCGTCGAGGGTGCGGGTGCTGCCGGTCCCGGAGCTGCTGGACCTGCGGGTCCTCCTGGAGCTGGAGCTGCTGAGGGCGTTGGTGCTGAGCCTAGTGCTGTTGGTCCTGCCGCTGGAGGTGTGGGTGGCGCTGGTGCTGTCGCTGAGGGTGGTGGTGCTGTCCCTGCTGATTCTGGAGCTGCCGCGCGGCCTCAGCCGTACTTCGTTCCACTCCTGCAGCAGGTTCTTGGTCTTTCTCCTCTAGTAGAGGGTCCACCGCCTGTCCAGTCGCAGTCCCTGCTGGAGCTTTCCTCTCCACTGCCTGCTCCCTCTCCTTACACTGGTCCTACTGGAGGTCTTGCTGAGCGTCGTGAGCCTGCGTCTCGTCCCGCGTCGCCTGTTCGTGCTGCTCGCACTAGTGGTCGCAGTTCGCGTCAGCGTCCTCCTCCTGTCCCTGGCACGCACCGGATGTCTTTGCGTCCGTACACTGCTCCTCTGCGTGCCCCTTTGCCTTCTCCTCCTGAGTCCTCTCTTCCTGTGCTTGTCGACCCTGAGTCGGACTCTCTTCGTGCTACCAGTCCTACTGTCACGCGTCTCCTTGCTACTGTCGTCACTGACCCCTCGTTTGAGTCCACTGCTGCGTCTGCCCTTGTCGCTGAGCTCGTCGACTTTGCTGCTCGCTGTCGTCTCGACTACGCTGCTAGTCTTGTTGCTGAGTCTGCGTCTGTCTGTCCTCCGTCCGTCGGGGGTGAGTGTGCTCTTGGCACGGACGTCCTAGAGGACAGGCAGGAGGAGTTACAGTGTCTAGCGGCTGCTTCACCTCATCTCGCGTCTGTACTGCTTGCCCCTGAGGGAGACCCGGATGCACTAGACATCCCGACTCCGCGTTCTTACGCGGAGGCCGTAGAGGGTCCCTACTCCTCTCAGTGGCAGGCAGCTATGGATGCAGAGATGGCTTCCTGGAAGTCCACAGGCACCTACGTTGACGCGGTTCCCCCTCCTGGGGCGAACATCGTCAGTGGCATGTGGATCTTCAGGGTGAAGCGGCCGCCGGGCTCTCCACCTGTCTTCAAGGCACGGTACGTTGCTCGTGGCTTCAGTCAGCGGCAGGGAGTTGACTACTTTCAGACCTTCTCTCCCACCCCGAAGATGACTACTCTTCGGGTTCTGCTGCACATAGCCGCTCAGCGCGACTACGAGCTTCACTCTCTCGACTTCAGCACTGCGTTCTTGCAGGGTAGCCTGCACGAGGAGATCTGGCTTCGCCGTCCACCTGGCTTCACTGGGACTTTCCCTCCTGGCACCCAGTGGAGCCTCCGACGGCCAGTCTACGGTCTCCGCCAGGCACCGCGTGAGTGGCACGACACACTGAGGACTACGCTTGCGGCTCTTGGGTTTGCTCCTTCTACTGCTGACCCGTCGCTGTTTCTTCGCACCGACACCTCTTTGCCGCCGTTCTACATCCTCGTGTACGTCGACGACTTGGTCTTTGCCACAGCGGACACTGCTGGACTTGCCTACGTGAAGTCCGAGCTGCAGAAGAGACACACGTGCACAGACCTGGGTGAACTGCGCAGCTACCTTGGCTTGCAGATCACTCGGGACAGAGCACGCCGCACCATTACCTTGACTCAGTCACACATGGTGCAGCAGGTCCTTCAGCGCTTCGGCTTCACGTACTCCTCGCCTCAGGCCACTCCTCTGCCTACTCGCCACTCACTCTCAGCTCTGCCTTCGGATGAGTCCGTAGAGTCGAGTGGTCCGTATGCAGAGCTTGTTGGCTGCCTCATGTACCTGATGACCTGCACACGACCTGACCTTGCATACCCTCTGAGCATTCTTGCACGCTATGTTGCTCCTGGGAGACACAGACCGGAGCACATGGCTGCAGCGAAGAGGGTATTGCGCTACCTGTGCAGTACGTCGGGCATGGGGCTAGTGCTTGGAGGGCGGAGTCCAGTGGTCCTTACCGGCCACGCGGACACTTCTTGGGCTGACGACCAGGCTACGCAGCGGTCGTCACAGGGTTACACCTTCAGCCTTGGTTCCGGCTCTGTCTCGTGGCGGTCTACTCGCTCGTCTTCGGTTCTCGGCTCCAGTTGTGAGGCTGAGATCTACGCCGGGGCCATGGCTGCACAGGAGCTTCGCTGGCTCACCTACCTGCTGACTGACCTTGGAGAGCCGCCTCGTTCTCCTCCAGTGCTGTACGTAGACAACAAGGCCATGCTGGCCTTGTGTCGAGAGCAGCGCTTGGAGCACAGAACGAAGCACATTGCTCTCCGCTACTTCCTTGCTCGTGAGCTGCAGCAGCGTGGTCAGTTGCGACTTGCGTACGTGGCCTCTGAGGCCAACACTGCTGATGTGTTCACCAAGGCACTCGCGCCTTGTGACCATCAGCGCTTTTGCACCCAGCTGGGTCTTGTGCCTGTCTTGCCTCACTTGCTCTCCTCTTGACTTCACTTGTACTGTGACATATATATATGCCTGCTCTTGCTTGTCTAGTTTTATATATATGTCTGTACTCCTGCATGTGAACTGGCCTCTGGCCCTACTCTTGTGCTCGGACTGTGTGGTGACTTTGTGATCCACCCTGAGCTTGCTTTGCTTTGCTTGACTGGTCTTGTGACCCCTTGTTCTCCCCCACTTTGCCTATGGGGGTGTGTCAGATTTATATGACATAGTTGCTGTAGACTATAGTGGGGTAGCACATATGGGGTACAGGGTTTCTAGGGTTGTATTTGTACCCAATCTTTCCTTAGTCATTCCATTCCTGTTTTCCTTGTTTCACAATTTCCTCCTGATAACCCCGCATTCGGATTGATCGCAGTACCCCCCACGTTCGTACCCCCCCCCCCCCCCCCCCCCCCCACCCCACCCCTGCCCTTTCGCTTTATCGGGACGAAGTTTCGTCGAAATTTCGTTCCCATACACCCACCATCGAGATCAGGCGAATCTGTAATGTCAAATCTGGTTTGCTGTTATTGGTCAAAATAGTTATGCTCTGACACATATTCGATTCGCTAGGTCAAGGCAGATTGTGCCTGAAATCCCCGTAGACTATCAGATTTTGAGCAGATGTTGCGATTATGCAGAGACTGACTTCTTTCTACGGTAAAGAAAGAGCGCGTTACTACGACCCTGATTTTCAATTCTCGACCCTGAACATTCGGAGTTCACTACTTCTCAACCCTGAGCAATAAGGGTGCTCTTTTTCTGGAAAATGTGCTTCCAGGGTAAAAAAACAACGTTTTTTTGGTTTAACTCAGATACCTAAATTTGAAACGTCAGCCCTGGCACGGATACGAAGCATATGGACCGTGAGGGCAAACAGCATAGAGCAGCAGCGCCGAGGATTCTGTCGGAACAATCCGTGTATGAATGTTATTATCTAGCCTATAGTGGGGTGCTCTATATGAGAAAACTGAAACGAGAATGGAATGACTAAGGGAAAGTTGGGTACAAGTACAAACCCTAGAAAGCTGTACCCCATATGTGCTACCCCACTATAGCCTACAGTAGTTATGTCATATAAATCTGACACACCCCCATAGGCAAAGTGGGGGAGAACAAGGGGTCACAAGACCAGTCAAGCAAAGCGAAGCAAGCTCAGGGTGGATCGCAAAGTCATCACACATTCCGAGCACAAGTTCAAGGCCACAAGGCCAGTTCACATGCAGGATTACATATGTATAAGGCTAGACAAGCAAGAGCAGGTGTATATATATCGATAACAATACAAACAAGGTCAAGGGGTGACCAAGTGAGGCAAGGCACGCACAAGACCCAGCTGAGTACAGAAGCGCTGATGATCACAAGGCGCAAGCGCCTTGGTGAAGATATCAGCAGTGTTGGCCTCAGAGGCCACGTACGCAAGGCGCAGCTGACCACGCTGCTGTAGCTCACGAGCAAGGAAGTAGCGAAGAGCAATGTGCTTCATTCTGTGCTCCAATCTCTGCTCCCGACACAAGGCCAGCATGGCCTTGTTGTCTACGTACAGCACTGGAGGAGAACGAGGCGGCTCTCCGAGGTCAGTCAGCAGGTAGGTGAGCCAGCAAAGCCCCTGTGCAGCCAGACCCCCTGCGCAGATCTCAGCCTCACAACTAGAGCCGAGAACAGAAGACGAGCGGGTAGCCCGCCACGAAATAGAGCCGGAGCCAAGGCTGAAGGTGTAACCCTGTGACGACCGCTGCGTAGCCTGGTCGTCAGCCCAAGAAGCGTCTGGGTGCCCAGTGAGGACCACTGGACTCTGCCCTCCAAGCACAAGCCCCATGCCGGACGTACTGCACAAGTAGCGCAACACCCTCTTCGCTGCAGCCATGTGCTCCGGTCTGTGTCTCCCAGGAGCAACATAGCGTGCGAGAATGCTAAGAGGGTATGCAAGGTCAGGTCGTGTGCAGGTCATCAGGTACATGAGGCAGCCAACAAGCTCTGGATACATGCCACTCGACTCTACGGACTCATCCGAAGGCAGAGCTGAGAGCGAGTGGCGACTAGGCAGAGGAGTGGCCTGAGGCGAGGAGTACGTGAAGCCGAAGCGCTGAAGGACCTACTGCACCATGTGTGACTGAGTCAGGGTAATGGTGTGGCGTGCTCTGTCCCGGGTGATCTGCAAGCCAAGGTAGTTGCGCAGTTCACCCAGGTCTGTGCACGTGTGTCTCTTCTGCAGCTCGGACTTCACGTGGGCGAGTCTGGTAGTGTCAGCTGTGGCAAAGACCAAGTCGTCGACGTACACGAGGATGTAGAACGGCGGCAAAGAGGTGTCGGTGCGCAGAAACAGCGACGGGTCGGCAGTAGAGGGAGCAAACCCAAGAGCCGCAAGTGTAGTCCTCAGTGTGTCGTGCCACTCTTGCGATGCCTTGCGGAGACCGTAGACTGGCCGCCGGAGGCTCCACTGGGTGCCAGGAGAAAAAGTCCCAGTGAAGCCAGGTGGGCGACGCAGCCACATCTCCTCGTGCAGGCTGCCCTGCAAGAAAGCAGTGCTGAAGTCAAGAGAGTGCAGCTCGTAGTCACGGTGAGCAGCTATGTGCAGCAGTACCCGAAGAGTGGTCATCTTCGGGGTGGGAGAGAAGGTCTGAAAGTAGTCAACTCCCTGCCGCTGACTGAAGCCACGAGCCACGTAACGCGCCTTGATGACACGCGGAGAACCCGACGACCGCTTCACCCTGAAAATCGACATGCCACTGACGATGTTCGCCCCAGGCGGGGGAACCTCGTCAACGTAGGTGCCTGTGGACTTCCAGGAAGCCATCTCTGCGTCCATAGCAACCTGCCACTAAGAGGAGTAGGGACCCTCTATCGCCTTCGCATAAGAGCGCGGAGTCGGGATGTCAAGTGCATCCGGGTCTCCCTCAGGGGTAAGCAGTACGGACACGAGATGAGGTGAAGCAGCGGCCAAGCACTGAAACTCCTCCTGCTTGTCCTCAAGAACGTCCGTGCCAAGGGCACACTCACCCCCGACGGACAGAGGACAGACAGACTCAGGCTCAGCAACAAGACTAGCAGCGTAGTCTAGACGATTGCGAGCAGCAAAGTCGACGAGCTCAACAACTAGGGCAGACGCAGCAGTGGACTCAAAGAAGAGTCAGTGACAACAGTAGCAAGGAGACGTGTGACATTAGGACTAGCAGCACAAAGAGAGTCCGACTCCGAGTCAGGAAGAGCAGGAAGAGAGGACTCAGGAGGAGAAGTCAGAGGAGGATTCAGGAGGAGCAAAGGGGCACGCAGAGGAGCAGTGGACGGACGCAGAGACATCCGGTGCGTGCCAGGGACAGGAGGAGGACGCTGACGCGAACCACGACCACTAGTGAGACCAGGACGGATGGGCGACGCAGGGCGAGACACAGGCTCACGACGCTCAGTAAGACCTCCAGTAGGACCAGTGTAGGGAGAAGCAGCAGGCAGTGGGGAGGCCGGCTGTAACTGTAACTGTGACGGGACAGGCTGTGGACACTCGAAGGGAGGAGGAGGAACAGTAGGATGCGGGAGACCAAGAACCTGCTCAAGGAGCGGAACGAAGTACGGCCGCACCAGACGCCACACGAGCAGGCCCAGCTCCCTCAGGCTCCGCACCCCCAGGCTCAGCACCTCCAGTCGTAGCACCCCCAGGCGTAGCACCCCCAGGCTCAGCACCCCCAGGCGTAGCACCCCCAGGCTCAGCACCCCCAGACTCAGCACCCCCAGGCTCAACACCCCCAGTCGTAGCACCTTCAGGCTCAGCACTCCCACGCGTAGCACCCACACGCTCAGCACCCCCAGAGTCAGCACCCTCAGGCTCAGCACCCTCAGCAGCACCAGAGTCACCAGCTACCTCAGCAGACTCAACTGCGTCTACCTGGGACACACCCGAAGGGGCTGGACCCTGAGGGGGAAGGGGGTCTACCAGGGGGGGACCTGGCACAAGGAAGAGCGGTGGCGGGGGGAGGGACGGAGTGTGGTAGGGGAAGAGACGGTAGTAGGGGACCGACTCGTTAAACGTGACGTCCTGGGAGGACATAACACGGCGAGAGGTGGGGTGGTAGAACTGCCACCTTGGCGCGTCAGGGGGGAAGCCAAGGAAGACGCAGGGAGCAGCACGAGGGGATAGCTTGTCCGCAGACAAGTCGCGGACAAACGCCCGAGATCCCCAGACACGGAACGCAGACGCATCGCCAACCTTCCCCGTCCATTGCAAAGCTGGGGAGGTCTCCGACATGGAGACCCTGGGCTGAAGGTTGATCTGATGCACCGCGTACCGAACCGCAAACGGCCATAGAAAATGGGGGGCAGCCGCATGCATCATGGACGTAAGGGCGACGTCCATGACCATGCCAATGCGGCGCTCAGCAATCCCATTTTGCTGTGGAGAGTCCGGAAGCGTGAAGGTCTGGCAGATTCCTCGTGCACGACAGTAGGCTCGCAGAAGGCCAGAGGAGAACTCTCCGCCTCTGTCAGAGTGCAGACGCAGAACAGGAAAGTCCGAGCCGAAGCTCTGCCTGAGTTGGAGACGAGCTGCGCGGATCCAGTCGATCAACACCTCAGAGACAGCACCCTTGCTGCGCAAGGGGAAGACTGAGGTGTAACGCGAGTAGTCGTCAACCACCAGCAGGAAGTAACGCTCGTGACCCTGTCCACGGACGCGGGCCGGGCCCCACACGTCCATGTGAAGCGTCTGCAGTGGGGCCTCTGTCGGAGGAAACAGGGAGGAGTGAGGGGCAGCACGCTGCCGCCCCTCGACACAGGGGACGCAGGTATGGGCAGGCCCCGGAGGAAGGGGAGGGAGGGACTGGGGAAGACCAGAGATAAGGACACAGGAGGCCATGCCTCGGAGACGAAGCAGGGAGGGGTGACCAAGGCGGTGGTGCCAGAGGAGAGTCTCGTGAGACAGGAGGCGACACGAGCAGGGGGCAGACTCAGGACCAGACCTGGACGCTGCAGCAAACACTTGACCCGACGCAGCTACCTGACCAGACGCAGTGATTGGAGGAGATGCAGTGGTCAGTGCATAAAGGCTCGACCCCGGCCGACGTGTAAACATGGCCAAGGGTCGGCCCGTCCGAGCGTCTGTGCAGTGGGTCACCCGCTGGCTCGCAGGAGTGAACTGGTGAACCCCCGCATCCTGTAGGTCAGCACCAGTCACCAAGTTCGTAGAGAACAAGGGGAGGTAAAGACTTGACAGGGGGCCGCTGGACACGGGAGGACAGTGGAGAAGTGAGCAAGGACAGGACCCCCAGAGGGGTCTGCCAGAGAGACTGCAACTGGCCGACTAAGCGGCGTGAGTGTGGTGCGGTCTCGAAAGAAGGAGTAAGAAGGCCCCGAGTCAAGGGTGAAGGTGTGGGAGGCCGAAGCCGACGCAGCACCTGAGAGAGCAGACTCACCAGCACCTGAGGGAGCAGACGCACCAGCACCTAGAGCAGCAGCCTCGCTAGCACCTAGAGCAGCAGCCTCACCAGTACCTAGAGCAGCAGTCTCAATGCCCGGATCGGGCTGAAAACAATGGTAACAGTCACCCTCATCACTAATAGACACAGCATACATGGCAACAAGGATAGCATCAAAGTCAAGGTCGAAGATAGCTACTCCCGCCTTAGACAGCTCGCCCCAGCGAGGGATCTCAGCGGCCTCAGGGAATTGGTGACGCCGAGCGTCCGTCAGGCGGCCAAAGTAGCGCTGGGTGGAGTGCGCACCCCCGCACTGCTCACCCGCGCGGTCGCCGGTGCGTAGGACGTAGGTGCACGGACCAGTACCCCCACCCCGCTTGCGTGCAGCGTACCACTCACGAAGCTGCTGAGGGGGGGGGATCTCACGAGCGCGCTGCTGCTGCTGCTGTTGGCGCGGACCACCACCGGAGCCGACCCTCTGCGCAGTGCCACCCCGACCAGCTCCACCTCCTCCACCGCCACCTCCTCCACTGCCGCCACCTTCGCCACCTTCGCTCCCACCGCCACCGCCGCCGCCGCTTCCGCCTCCATTGCCGCCACCGACGCCTCCACCTCCGCCACCACCCCCAACGCCACCCCCACCCCCTCCGCCACCTCCACCGCCACCTCCACCGCCCCCGCTAGCTCCTCCAGCGCCCCTGCCCCCCTTGCCCTTGCCTGGGCGGCGTATCCCGCTAGGGGTAGACGCCGCACCGACTGACTCAAGACCAACGAGGTCGCCCGCAGCAGCAGAGGCAACAGAGGGCAAGAGAGGAGAGAGGGAGCACCCCTCAAAGACAGGGGCGCGAGGGTCACCACGAGAGGCTCGTACAGCGACTATGCTCTTCTTTGCTGCTAGGAGGCGCTCCTCGAGGAGGTCAACGGTGAGGGTGGTGGGGCAAACAGAGAGAAAGTGGTCCCTGACCGGGCGAAGGGTGTCAGGGAGGCGGGTAACTATGTAGTAGAGGGTGATGTACATAGAGGGGGGGTTCTTGGCACAGAAATCAGCGGGAAGGGCAGCGCGGTAGCGAATGTCACTAGTGCAAAGGTGCGTAATGAGGTCAGCGACTGTGGGAAAAGCTGCGAGGTCAGGGAAGAGGTACGGCAGGATGAGGCGGCTAAGTGCAGCAGTGGCAGGGGAAGAGTAGCGTGCAACTACAGCGTCGTACAAGGTCTTAGCACTCTTGTACTGGCTAAAGTGCGCACGCTCAGAGGTAGGCAAGTGGCGACGCACAGCAAGACGTGCAGCAGCATCGCGTGTGGCGCACTGTGAGCGAACAGTGGCGTCAGCATCAGCAGCAGGGGCACGAGAGGCACCAGAAGTGAGGTCAAAGAGGGAGAGACCGTCTGCCCTATCGCACTGTAGTTAAAGCTGGAGGTGATCTACCCAGACGTCATATTCAATGGCCCGACCCTCAGCGTCAAAAGCGAGGACACTGGGGGTCGCCATGACAGCAGTAGACTAGCAGCGCGAGCAGTAGGCTAAGGGCAGCGCAGTTGTAGAGGTGCCGCTCTTACAGGACAGGGCTGCTCGGGCGGCTCGGCGGCTCGGCGGCTCGGCAGCAACTGCAGCTTGGCGGCTCGGCGGCTTGGGCAGCTCGGGTGGCTCAGCAGCAGCGGCGGCTCGGTGGCTCGGGCGGCTCGGGTGGCTCGGGCGGCTCGGGTGGCTCGGGCGGTTCGGCAGCAGTGGCGGCTCGGCAGCACAACGGCAACGGCGGCTCGGCGGCACAGCGGCAACGGCGGCTCGGTGGTGACGGTGGGGCCGTGAAGGGCGGGAGAGCCGCTGAAGGGACGGCGGGAGGGCCGTCTGGGGCGGCGACGAGGCCGCTAAGGGCGGCGGCGGGGCCACGAAGGGTGGCGGCCGGCGCCGCGAGGGTGGGGCCGCGGGGACGCTAGGGTAGGGCGACGGGGCCGGTAGGGGCGGCACCTGGGCCGGTAAGAGCGGCGCCAGGGCCGCGAGGGTGGGGCGACGTAGCCGCGAGGGCGGCTCGAAGAGGTCGCGAGGGCAGTGCGAAGGGGCAGGGAGGGCGGCGCGAAGGGGCCGCGAGGGCGGCGCGAAAGGGGCCGCGAGGGCGGCGCGATGAGGCCGCGAAGGCGGCGCGACGGGGCCGCGAAGGCGACGCGACGCGAGGGGGGTCGCGAACGCGGCGCGACAGGGCCGCAAGGGCGGCGCGACGCGGCGGGGCCGTAAGGGCGGCGCGACAGGGCCGCTAGGGGCCGAGAGAGAGGGGAGCGCGACTCGGGCAGGGGGTGAGTGCGCTCCGGGCAGGAAAAAAAAAACGGTGGGCCCTAGGAACAGTTCCCACGAGGGAACCTGCTCGATACCATGAGAACACTGAAACGAGAATGGAATGACTAAGGGAAAGTTGGGTACAAGTACAAACCTTAGAAAGCTGTACCCCATATGTGCTACCCCACTATAGCCTACAGTAGCTATGTCATATAAATCTGACACTATAGCGAGTACAACCCAGTTAGGGTTTGCTATATGTTTCCCAACTGCTGCTAGTGAAACCTCTCTTTCGTCATTCTTCTTTTGCACACTTCTTGTTTCTGACAGTTCGTAACCGTCTGGAGTCGCACGGTTGAATTTCGCTGTAATAAGGAAATATACCCCTCAGTGTACATAGCTAGTTTAGGTCGTTTCGTATTCCCCTGTACTCTTATTTATACGATTGTATCTACATGTTTTAATCATATGAGTCTTTTACATTCACTCTGATCTGAGGTCAAGGGCTTTTGAATTTGCTTTTATAGCTACCTTAGTTTTGAGTGTATTTAGCTCCACACATTTCTTGTGAACCTTCATGAGGAGATCCTAGGATCAATCTTCAGATCGCAACATGGTATAAGAGCAACTCGAGAATCCTTCGCATTGCCACCTCCGAAACTCTCGGCGAACTAAGGTACACGCTCACGCGTAAGGATGGTCGAAAGATCTGGAGGTCAGACAAATCTGATCGCTGGAGCGCAGTCCAAACCGGCTGCGACAAACGAGGAGATGATGACGATCGGCACCGCCGCCCTCACACAACTGATTCAGCGACTTTCAACCTTGGAGCAAGGGGTGTCAGAGGTCCACTGGAGATCCCCGATTGATCCTAGGGAAGGGTTACAGGCACGTTGGCCTGGGGGGTTATGGGCGCACTAACCCGCTACTTAACAAGCCCTTTAATCCCAATGGTCTAGTGGTTGGGATTCTGAGAAGGGGCTCCAAACATTGCGGAATGGTGATACGGGAACAACTTCCATACCCTCTCAGCCGGCCGCGAACGGCCAAGAGACAGCCCCGTCCCAGCGATGAAGCAATTCTCTTAGCTCAGTCAAGGTTTCTGAGCATATAAAAGAGCAAGGACAAGTGCTTGCTTTGACGGCCATGATTATTATACATGGAGCTTCGAGCTGGAACTGCTGCTGCAAACCACACAGATTTTTCATTATTTTTCGACGGGAGCTACTAGGAACCCACTTAAGACACCATAGACGCGAGGACGCAATACTACAAGGATTTGCTGATGGCGTATGGCGTTTTACTGCGCAACATGTCGCCGGCGGAGCAGCTGGGAATTCGTTCCTACAAAACTACCTCTGCTCCTGCACTCGACACCTGGCGGCAGCTCAACGGCGTATACTAATTTCGGTTAGGGAAGGAATGATATTTACGGAAAAATTGGGCAGAGGAACAACCGTTTATGTTCTAGCCACGTCATCATTTCCCAACCTGACCGTGGTCGTAGTATTTTCGTACTGTTGGAGTATAGAGGGGAATTATACCTAGCATTTTGTCAGTAGAGCTACACTGTGAGATCCCCGAGCGATCCTAGGGGGGGTTACAGGCGCGTTTGCCTGGGGGGTTATGGGCGCACTAACCCGCTACTGAAACAAGCTCTTTTATCCCAATGGTCTAGTGGTTGGGATTCTGACACATTTCCGTAGGTACAGCAGTATCGCACCAGTCCCTGTCAGAATGCAACAACCGTAGTATCGGATCAGCCCGTATCAAGGGCAGGAAGGTCAACAGTCGCAAGAAGTCAACTGTCGCGAACGTTGACCATCTGGACCGACGCTTGACTCACCATCGAGGAATGGCAACAGGCGTAACTGTACATAAAGGTTACATGCAGCGACTCGGTAACAAGAAAGTAGTGCAACAGTCAGAGTCACTGTAGAAATGCCTGTAAGACAGTTATAATAAGGGAATGTACCCCTCAGAGTACATGGCTAGTTAGGAACTATTTATCATGTGTGTAATCTGTGTTTTTAATCAACTTGGTCATTTCCATTCACTATGATCTGAGTTCTTAAAACAAGACTTCCGCTACCAAACTCTTCTAAGGCATTCCTATCCTATCCAAGGTCCTCACTCTAACATGGTATGAGAGCTAGTTTGATTATAGGAACTGCTAAAGGGGCTTCCAACTGTTTAAATTACAGGCAGAACGAGGAGCCATAGCTAGGGTTTACCTAGCTAGGCAAGAGAGAAATGAGCAAAGGAGGAGGTTCACTAGCAAGCAGGAGGATACATATAGGAAACCCTAAGGGGTTGAACTCGGTATAGAGTACCCCACTGCAGGCTAGACAATAATAACATTCTGACACACACCCATAGTCAAAGTGGGGTATAATCAGCAGAGCAAGCAATCATAGAGCAGGTTCACGAGGGCAAGCAAAGCTAGGAGCAGTCGTAGAGGGCATGTGAGGAGGAGTGACTGTGAGAGGAGAGGAGATGGGAGGCGACGGTGGAAGCTGCAGACACACAGGAGTGGCTAGTTCAGTGGCTACCGAAGCAATGGCCCGGACTACAGGAGTAACTGGCTCCGCGGAGATTACAGCCTCCTGACTGGAGCAACTGACCCATAGGACACTGGCGACTACCGGAGATTGTAGCCTCCGGACTACTTGCGCTGCAGGCGACACGACTGCTGCCTCCGATCGACTTCCCCCAACTGTCCCACACCCCTTTCACACACCCCCTGCCGAACCCCTAGCTCCACTCCCACGTCACCCCCCTAGCACCACTCCTTCGGCTCCCACATACCCACCACCCCTCAACAGCAGCTGCAGCACTTGGAGACAGAGGAGGAGGAGGAGTAGGGAACGGTTCACACAACCGCCATATGAGAAATGAAACGAGGAATGGTTGCATTGAGCAGCATGAGGAGTACAAGTAGGAAACCCTAAGTGTTGTACCCCATATTAACTACCCCACTACAGCCTAAACAGACTATAGCATATATAGTTCGACACACCCCCATAGGCAAAGTGGGGGAGAACAAGGGATCACAAGACCAGTCAAGAGAAGCAAGGCAAGCCCAGGGTGGATCACAACGTCACCACACAATCTGAGCACAAGCACAAGGCCACAAGGCCAGTTCACAAGCAGAGTTATACATCAAGAAGAACAAGCAAGGCAGTGATCACAACCTAGCAAGAGTATGCATGCAAGTGCAGGTAAATATAGATCACAGTACAAGCAAAGTCAAGAGGTGAGCAAGTGAGGCCAAGTAGGCACAAGACCTAGCAAAGTACACAAGCGCTGATGATCACAAGGCGGAAGTGCCTTGGTAAAGATATCAGCAGTGTTGGTCTCAGAGGCCACGTAAGCAAGGTGCAGCTGACCCCGCTGCTGCAGCTCACGAGCAAGGAAGTAGCGAAGAGCAATGTGCTTCGTTCAGTGCTCCAGTCTGTGCTCTCGACACAAGGCGAGCATGGCCTTGTTGTCCACGTACAGAACTGGAGGAGAACGAGGCTGCTCTCCAAGGTCAGTCAGCAGGTAGGTGAGCCAGCGAAGCTCCTGTGCAGCCATGGCCCCTGCATAGATCTCGGCCTCACAGCTGGAGCCGAGAACAGAAGACGAATGGGTAGACCGCCAGGAGACGGAGCCGGAACCAAGGTTGAAGGTGTAAACCTGTGACGACCGCCGCATAGCCTGGTCGTCAGCCCAAGAAGCATCTGCGTGACTAGTGAGGACTACTGGACGTCGCCCTCCAAGCACTAGCCCCATGCCCGACGTACTACACAAGTAGCGCAACACCCTCTTCGCTGCAGCCATGTGCTCTGGTCGGTGTCTCCCAGGAGCAACATAGCGTGCCAAGATGCTAAGAGGGTATGCAAGGTCAGGTCGAGTGCAGGTCATCAGGTACATGAGGCAGCCAACAAGCTCTGGGTACGGGCCACTCGGCTCTACGGACTCATCCGAAGGCAGAGCTGAGAGCGAGTGGCGAGTAGACAGAGGAGTGGCCTGAGGCGAGGAGTACGTGAAGTCGAAGCGCTGAAGGACCTGCTACACCATATGTGACTGACTCAGGGTAATGGTGCGCTGTGCTCTGTCCCGGGTGATCTGCAAGCCAAGGTAGCTGTGCAGTTCACCCAGGTTTGTGCACGTGTGTCTCTTCTGCAGCTCGAACTTCACGTGGGCGAGTCCAGCAGTGTCAGCAGTGGCAAAGACCAAGTCGTCGACGTACACGAGGATGTAGAACGGCGGCAAAGAGGTGTCGGTGCGCACAAACAGCGACGGGTCGGCTGTAGAAGGAGCAAACCCAAGAGCCGCAAGTGTAGTCCTCAGTGTGTCGTGCCACTCACGCGGTGCCTGGCGGAGACCATAGACTGGCCGCCGGAGGCTCCACTGGGTACCAGGAGGAAACGACCTAGTGAAGCCAGGTGGGCGGCGCAGCCAGATCTCCTCGTGCAGGCTGCCCTGCAGGAAAGCTGTGCTAAAGTCAAGAGAGTGAAGCTCGTAGTCACGCTGAGCGGCTATGTGCAGCAGCACCCGAAGAGTGGTCATCTTCGGGGTGGGAGAGAAGGTCTGAAAGTAGTCAACTCCCTGCCGTTGACTGAAGCCTCGAGCCACGTAACGCGCCTTGAAGACAGGCGGAGAACCCGGCGGCCGCTTCACCCTGAAAATCCACATGCCACTGACGATGTTCGCCCCAGGTGGGGGAACCTCGTCGACGTAGGTGCCTGTGGACATCCAGGAAGCCATCTCTGCGTCCATGGGTGACTGCCACTGAGAGGAGTAGGGACCCTCGATCGCCTCAGCGTACGATCGAGGAGTCGGGATGTCTGGTGCATCCGGGTCTCCCTCAAGGGCAATCAACGTGGACACGAGATGAGGCAAAGCAGCAGCAAAACACTGGAACTCCTCCTGCCTGTCCTCAAGGACGTCCGTGCTAAGAGCACACTCACCCCCGACGGACGGAGGACAGACAGACTCAGACTCAGCAACAAGACTAGCAGCGTAGTCTAGACGACAGCGAGCAGCAAAGTCAACAAGCTCAACAACCAAGGCAGACGCAGCGGTGGACTCAAAGGAAGGGTCAGTGACAGCAAAAGCCAGGAGACGTGTGATAGTAGGACTGGCAGCACGAAGAGAGTTAGACTCCGAGTCAGCAAGGACAGGAAGAGAGGACTCTGGAGGAGACGGCAACGGGACACGCAGAGGAGCAGTGGAAGGACGCAGTGCCATCTGGAGTGTGCCAGGGACTGCAGGAGGACGCGGACGCGAAGCACGACCACTAGTGCGAGCAGCACGAACACGCGACGCAGGACAAGACGCAGGCGCACGATGCTCAGCAAGACCTCCAGTAGGACCAGTGTAGGGAGAAGGACCAGGTAGGGGGGAGGCGGGCTGTAACTGTGACCGTGACTGGACAGGCTGTGGACACTCTAAGGGAGGAGCAGGACCAATAGAAGGCGGAAGACCAAGAACCTGCTCAAGGAGCGGAACGAAGTACGGCCGCGGCCGCGCAGCGCCTCCAGAAACAGCAGGGACGGCACCAGTACCCCTAGCGGCCGCACCAGCGCCAGCAGCACCTCCAGCTCCAACAGCGCCAACTCCATCACCCTCAGACGCACCAGCGCTAGCAGAACCACCAGCGCTAACACCCCCAACAGCTCCAGCTCCAGCAGCTCTAGCAGCTCCAGCAGCAGCAGGATCGGCAGCTCCAGTACCGCAGGCAGCTCCACTAGTACCTCCAGCAGGACCAACTCCAGCAGCTTCAGCAGCACCCCCAATCCCAGCAGCTCTAGTACCGCAAGTACGAGCACCTCCGGGACCAGCAGCAACAATAGTACCCCCAGCTCCAGCAGCACGGCTCAAGCGCTGGGAAAACCACTCGCGCAGCTCCTGTGGAGAGAGTGGCTCCCGCCTCGACGAAGCACCGCCGGCGGCCACACGAGCAGACTCACCGCCCCCTGGCCCCACACCCCCAGGCTCCGCACCCCCTGACTCAGCACCCCCAGGGTCAGCACCTCCAGACTCAGCACCCCCAGGCTCAACACCCCCAGTCTCAGCACCCCCAGTCTCAGCACCCCCAGACTTAGCACCTTCAGACCCGGCACCTGCAGGCTCAGCAACTTTAACAACACCAGGGTCAACAGCTTCCTCGATAGGCTCGACTGCGTCTACCTGGGACACACCTGATGGGGCAGGACCCTCACGGGGGAGGGGTTCTACCGGGGGAGGACCTGGCGCAAGGAAGAGCGGGGGCGGGGGAAGGGGTGCAGTGCGGTAGGGGAAGAGACGGTAGTAAGGTACCGACTCGTCAAAGGTGACGTCCTGGGAGGACAGAACATAGCGCGAGGTGGGGTGGTAAAACTGCCAACCAGGTGCGTCAGGGGGGAAGCGAAGGAAGACACAGGGAACAGCACGGGGGGACAGCTTGTCCGCAGACAAGTCGCGGACAAACGCCTGAGAACCCCAGACCCGAAACGCAGACGCATCGCCAACCTTCCCCGTCCACCGCAAGGTGGGGGAGGTCTCTGGCAAGGAGACCCGGGGCTGAAGGTTAAGATGATGCGCGGCATACTGAACCGCAAACGGCCACAGAAAATGGGGGCAGCCGCATGCATCATGGACGTACGAGCGACGTCCATGACCATGCCAATGCGGCGCTCAGCAATCCCATTTTGCTGCGGAGAGGCCGGAAGCGTGAAGGTCTGGCGGATGCCTTGTGCACAACAGAAGGCTCCCAGACGGGCAGAGGAAAATTCCCCGCCTCTGTCAGAGTGCAGACGCAGAACAGGAAAGTCCGAGCCGAAACTCTCTCTGAGCTGGAGACGAGCTGCGCGGATCCAGTCGATCAACACCTCAGTGACGTCACCCTTTCTGCGCAAGGGGAAGACTGTGGTGTAACGCGAGTAGTCGTCAACCACCAACAGGAAGTAACGCTCGTGCCCCTGTCCACGGACGCGGGCGGGGCCCCACACGTCCATGTGGAGAGTCTACAGCGGAGCCTCTGTTGGAGGAAACTTGGAGGAGTGAGGGGCGGCACGCTGTCGCCCCTCGACGCTGGGGACGCAGGTAGGGCCAGGCCCCTGAGGTAGGGGAGGAAGGGAACGGGGGAGACCAGAGACAAGGACACGAGAGGCCATGCCTCGGAGACGAGGCAGGGAGGGGTGACCAAGGCGGTGGTGCCAAAGGAGAGTCCGGTGGGACAGGAGACGACACGAGCAGGGAGCAGACTCAGGACCAGACTTGGACGCTGCAGCAAACACCTGACTTGACGCAGTCACTTGACCAGATGCAGCAACAGGAGGAGACTTAGTGGTCAGTGTGTATAGGCTCGACCCCGGCTGACGGGTAAACGTGGCCAAGTGTCGTCCCGTCCGAGCGTCCGTGCAGTGGGTCACCCGCTGACTCGAAGGAGTGAACTGGTCAACCCCCCTATCCTGTAGGTCCACTCCACTCACCAAGTTTGTAGAAAACGAGGGGAGGTAGAGACCTGATAGGGTGTCAGAGGGGGCTGCCGGGCATGGTAAGACAGTGGAGAAGCTAGCAAGGACAGGACCCCCAGAGGGGTCCGCCAAGGAGACTGCAACTGGCCGATTGAGCGGCGTAAGAGTGGTGCGGTCTCGAAAGAAGGAGCGGGACGCACCCGAGTCAAGGGTGAAGGTGTGTAAGGCCTGAGCCGACGTAGTACTTGAGAGAGCAGACTCACTAGCACCAGAGGCAGCAGACGCACTAGCACCTGGGGCAGCAGACGCACTAGCACCTAGGGCAGCAGACGCACTAGCACCTGGGGCTGCAGACGCACTAGCACCTGGTGCAGCAGACGCACTAGCACCTAGAGCAGCAGCCTCACCAGCACCTAGAGCAGTGGCCTCAATGCCCGGGTCAGGCGATACACACAGGTAACAGTCACCTTCAACACTAGTAGTCACAGCATACATGGAAGCAATGATAGCATCATAGTCAAGATCAAAGATTGCAACCCCCACCCTAGACAGATCTCCCCAGCGAGGGATCTCTGACGCCTCAGGGAACTGGTGACGCCACGCGTCCGTCAGGCGGCCGAAGCAGCGCTGGGTGGACTGCGGGCCCCCGCACTGCTCACCAGCTCGGTCGCCGGTACGGAGGACGTAAGTGCAGGGACTAGTGCCCCCATCGCGCTGACGCGCAGCGTACCACTCACGAAGCTGCTGAGGGGACAGGGTCTCACGACCGCGTTGCTGCTGCTGGCGCGGACCACCACCTGACCAACTCCTCTGCGTAGAGTCGGGACCTGCTCCACCACCGCCGCCTCCGCCGCCTCCTCCACCGCCGCCTCCTCTGCCACCTCCGCCGCCTCCGCTCCCTCCGCCACCACCGCCGCCTCCTTCGCCTCCACTGCTGCTGCCGCCGCCACCACCCCCGCCACCACTCCCACCACCACCCCCACTCCCTCCACTGCCTCCACCGTCACCTCCACCGCCCCCGCTAGCCCCTCTAGTTCCCTTGCCCCCCTTGCCCTTGCCGGTGCGGCGCCTCCCGCTAGGGGCAGACGCAGCGCCGACCCCGTAGAAACCAACGAGGTTGGCAGCAGCAGCAGAAGCAACAGAGGGCAAGAGTGGGGAGGGGGAACACCCCTCAAAGACGGGGGTGCAAGGGTCACCACGAGAGGCTCCTACAGCGACTATGCTCGTCTCTGCTGCTAGGAGGGCCTTGTCGAGGAGGTCAACGGTGAGAGTGGTGGGGCAAACTGAGAGGAAGTGGTCCCTGACTACGCGGAGAGAGTCAGGGAGCCGTGTGACTATGTAGTAGAGGGTGATGTACTTGGGGGGGGGGTTCTTGGCGCAGAACTTAGCAGGAAGCGCAGCGCGGTAGCGAGTGTCACTAGTGCGGAGGTGCGTAATGAGGTCAGCGACAGTGGGAAAGGCAGCAAGGTCAGGGAAGAGGTACGGTAGCATGAGGCGGCTCAGTGCAGCAGTGGCAGGGGAAGAGTAGCGTGCAACTACAGCGTCGTACAAGGTCTGAGCACTCTTGTACTGACTAAAGTGTGCACGCTCAGTGGTCGGTAAGTGGCGACGCACAGCAAGACGGGCAGCAGCATCGCGAGTCGCCCACTATGAGCGAACAGTGCTGTTAGCAGTAGCAGGCGGGGCAGGGGAGGCACCAGAGGTGAGGTCGAACAAAGAGAGGCCGTCTGCCCCATCGCACTGTAGGAACAGTTGGAGGTCATCGACCCAGACCTCAAAGTCAACAGCTTGGCCCTCAGTGTCAAAGGTAAGAACACTGGGGGTAGCCATGACTGCAGAGGTCTAGCAAGGAGGGGGCTCACCAGTACGAGTAAGTAGGGTCGGGGCGCGTCGGTAGGACTGGTGGCGGCTCAGCGGCTCGGCTGTCGGGCGGCTCGGCGGCTAGGCGGCTCGGCTGCTGGGCGGCTCGGCGGCTCGGCTGCTGGGAGGCTCGGTTGTCGGGCGGCTCGGTGGCTAGGCGGCTTGGCTGCTGGGCGGCTCGGTGGCTCGGCCACTGGGCGGCTCGGCTGTCGGGCGGCTCGGCGGCTAGGCGGCTCGGCTGCTGGGCGGCTCGGCGGCTCGGCGGCTCGGCTGCTGGGCAGCTCGGCTGTCGGGCGGCTCGGCGGCTCTGCCGCTGGGCGGCTCGGTAGAGGCGGCGTCGAGGCCGCGTAGGAGGCGGCGTCGGGGCCGCTTAGGAGCAGCGCAAGGGGCCGCTAAGGGCGGCACGAGGGCCCGCAAGGGCGGCGGCGTGGCCGAGGAGCGGCGCAAGGGGCCGCAAGGGTGGCGCGTGGGGTCGACAAGAGGCGCGAGGGGCCGCAAGGGCGGCGCGCGGGGCCGACAAGAGGCGCGCAGGGCTGCAGGGGTGGCGCGCGGGGCCGACGAAAGGCGCGCGGGGCCGCAGGGGAGGCGCGCGGGGCCGACGAGAGGCGCGCGGGGCCGCAAGGGCGGCGCGCGGGGTTGACGGGTGGCGCGAGGGGCCGCAAAGGCGACGCGCGGAGGCGGCTCAAGGGGCTGTGAGAGGGGCCGCTAAGGGCGGCGCGACGGTAAGGAGGGCACTCGGGGCGCGACTCGGGCAGGAGCGAAGTGCGCTCCGGGCAGGTAAAAAAAATATCGAGGTGGGCCCTATAGAGTGTTCCACTAGGGAACCTGCTCTGAAACCATGTGAGAAATGAAACGAGGAATGATTGCATTGAGTAGCATGAGGAGTACAAGTAGGAAACCCTAAAGTGTTGTACCCCATATTGACTACCCCACTACAGCCTAAACAGACTATAGCATATATAGTTCGACACACCACCCCCATAGCCGCCACCCCCACACTCACCACCCCCAAACCCTAAAACGGGTGGCACGGGGCAGGAGCGCGGGGGACGGTACGGGGGACGGCGGGCAGCCCCCAGGGCGTCACGACGGGGCAGCGGGGGGCCGCGCGCGGCTCCTCAGGGCGCCGCGACGGGGCAGCGGGGGGTCGCGCGCGGCTTTCTAGGGCGGCGCGACGGGGCAGCGGGGGCCGCGCGCGGCTCTGGAGGGCTCCGTGACGGGACGACGCGAAATGTGGGGGGCGCCTCGACGGGCGACGGGATGGGGAGGAAGCGCGGCCCCCGTGACGTCGCGACGAGACGACGGGAAGGGGGGACGCGCGGCCCCCGGGGCGCCTCGATGGGCGATGGGATGGGGGGGACGCGCGGCCCCCGGGACGCCACGACGGGCGACGGGAGATGGCGCCGCAGGGGCCCCCCGGGGCACCGCGACGTGTGACGGGAGAGGGCGCCACGACGGGCGACGCTCACGGCGGGCGACGCTCACGGCGGGCAGAAAACCGCCGCGCGCCACGAGCGCGCGGCGGGATGAAAAAGTGTCGCGCGACCAGCAGAACAGTAGCAGCGGAAGCAGTAGGCGGGCCCACAGGCCAGGAGCCTAAATGCTCTGAAACCATGTTTAAATTACAGGTAGAACGAGGAGCCATAGCTAGGGTTTACCTAGCTAGGCAAGAGAGAAATGAGCAAAGGAGGAGGTTCACTAGCAAGCAGGAGGATATATGTAGGAAACCCTAAGGGGTTGTACTCGCTATAGAGTACCCCACTGCAGGCTAGACAATAATAACATTCTGACACCAACAAGCTTCTTTATAATTTAATTTCAAGAACTACGACATCAAGGGCATCAACATGCCAATACTACAACGAATCACTCCTGGCCTTCACCGTCTTGATTCGGAACCTGTCGCCCGAA
Source organism: Closterium sp. NIES-65 (assembly GCA_948144175.1). NCBI lineage: Eukaryota > Viridiplantae > Streptophyta > Zygnematophyceae > Desmidiales > Closteriaceae > Closterium > Closterium sp. NIES-65. Next base: position 753,572 of record CANXME010002087.1, on the reverse strand, counting down.
GAACAGCTGAGCATTCGCTTCTTCAAGAACGAGTGGGCACCCGCGCAACAGTCCTGGGAGCACCTGCGCACCTGCCACATGGCAACAGATTCAGTGACACTTAGTCGCTTGGTCAACCAGCTGAACAACGTCAAGATGTTCCCCAGCGAAAAGGCCGGACCATACATCAACCGCTGCAGGAACCTGAGAGACCAGTTCAGGAAAAGCGGCGGCAACTTTCCTGACGACATGTTCGTCATGATCATTCTCGCTGGATTGAGCCCAGAATGGCGTCAGTGCAAGTCGCTCCTTCGCACTCAAGGAACCCTCATTGAAACTGCTCTTTGCTCCACGCTCCTTTCCGAACAGAAGGAGATCGATCTGTACAACGAAAGGGGCAACAAGAAGGAGAAAATTGCATTCTACGCACAAGCGCCACCGGACAAGAAAAGACTCTTCTGCAAGTACTGCAAGAAGACTCGGCACATGATTCAAGACTGCTGGAAGCTGAACAGCAACAACAACAACCAGAAGGGTGCCGCTGCTCACCAACAAGGAGGAGTTCAAGCGCGCAACCAAACTGTGTCACCACCAGCCATCGCCAGCACGTCTCAAGCTCTGGCACGCGTCTCTGCGAACACAAGCGACAAGGGCAAAAGTAAGGTTTTGACCTGCATGGTGCGTCGAGGACCACCTCGCCCCAACCGACACTACTGCTTCTTCCGCAGCTGGGAGGATATGTTCGCTGACCCGCCCCAGGATCGGCTCGAGGGATCGGTCGAAGATGAGGAAGAAAACGACCCCGTGTACGACGAGCTGACGGTCGGAAGAATGGAGCGACTGGGAAATGCCGCAATGGATCCAAGAATCGCCACCTGCGCGCATAGCATACGATGAAGAAGGGTGTTACTATGATTACGAGAACGATCACGACATGGAGCACCACATCACCCCAAAACTTGCCAGCCTCGCCAAGGCAAAGAAAGAAGTCAACACGTGGTACCTGGACAGTTGCTGCGGTCAGCACATGGTGTCGTCAGACGTCTTCATCCTCAACATGGAAGAACTCTTCAATGAGGTGGAGATTATTGTTGCCAACAGCCAAACAATCTACGCCAGAAGTCGTGGACAAGTCCAGCTGGAGTCTCACAATACCTGCTACTGCATCCACATAAGCAACGTTCTCATCGTGCCGGAACTCCGGTACAACCTCCCTTCCCTCCACCAGGTGATGAAGTGCGGAGTCGGCCTACAAACAACAGAAGATGAGATGCACTTAATATACAACGACATCTTCATCAGAAAGGCGAAAATTGTGGAAGGAGTATTTGTGCTCGACTTCGAGTCACCCAAAACCTCTAGCAAAAACGAGCACATCCTCGTCCTTGATCTACCAGACCACCCATCCCCACCACGGTGGAGCCACCCAGAAGAAACCGACTATCAGCAACCGGGCCTCGACGGCACCTTCCGTGCTCTTGACGTAACCGTCGCTTCGACAACGAACCCTCCAGAAACAAGACCACAAGCAGTGGAAGAAGGAGAGGAAATCACGTCAGAAACGACAGTCGGAACACCTGAACCATCAAGCACGGCAGCTACGCGAACCTCCTGGCCGCCTGTTGAACGTCCCACCGGTTGGACCACCACCGAGGGCTGGGACGCTGTGGACGTTCGTTGGGTCACGGAGAACACCGCGCTGAAAGAAGCCATCGCAGCCGAACCTGGATGGGGAAACATTGCCAGAGGATTTGCAGTAGAGGAAGCAGCGACAGAAGAACCAGAAATCACTGAGGAGGCACCAAAATCAGAGGAGGAAGAATCACTGACGGAATACAGACATCACCTGCTCCCCATCACAACGGACGGTAGGGATTACCTTCGCCTCGAGACAAGGGGAGTGGCGATCGGCGATACCGACTTCGAGGAAGGAGCAATTACGCAACCCGATGACCGTCACGCACGAACCTCGCCTCCGCTTCTCGAAAAGCCACTGGAACTGCCGACAACAATCGACACCATCACCATTGGCGACACCAGCAAGACGTATCATGGTGCGACAATCCAGGCAGCGGCAGTACAAGTCACCGTGCCCGACGAACCTATGGATGAAACCAGAAAAGAAACAGCAGAGAAGATACTCGCACAGGAGAAGGAGCTGTACGCGCTCACTAAGGGATACCCGGCCGACGAAGACATCTGGCATCAACGCATGGGACACCCATCAATCGAAGTGCTAAACAACTGCATCAACGCAAATGTTTTTACGGCAGACGCACTATTGCTGCCCGATGGAAAGTTGCTGAAACCATGAACTGACTTACCCAACTGCACCGTTTGTCCGGCAGCCGCGCCCCGCCACACACCCTTCGCCGAAACGATTCATGGAGCCGAACGATACAAACCGCTGGAGAAGGTTTACAGCGATTTCCTGGTGCTCACGGCGAAAGGGGTTGTAGGGGAGCAGTACACTCTTACCTTCATCTACGCCGGCACACGCTTCGTCTGGGCCATGAACGTCAAGAACCGTTACCTCGCCTACTACTGCTTCGAATTCTGGCTCGCCATGGCAGAGAATCAAGGTGACGGCTACAAACTAAAGGCGTTCCAGACAGACGGAGCTCTGGAGTACATGTCGGACGACTTCAAAACCCTATGCAAGCGAAAGGGGATCAAGAGGATAATCTCTCTGCCCTACGCCCACGAGCAACAGGGATTGGCCGAGAGAACCAATTGGAGCCTCGCGACAAAAATGCGAGCCCTCATGAAGCAGTCGGCTGTGCTAACCAAGTATTGGCCCTTCGTAATGGCACATGCAGTTTGGCTGCACAACATGCTCTCCTCGAAGGCACTGCCCAACAACAGCTCACCCTTCAAGGAGTGGACCGGAAAACACCCTGACACACGCATGCTGCGAGTCTTCGGGTGTATGGTATAGTACCGCCCCCACACTGCCCGAACCGGAAAATTTGAAGACCGCGCTCACTGGGGCATTCACCTCGGAATCGAATCCGAATACCACGCCTGGACAATCCTGGACTTCGCCACCCACCAGCTCACGCGTTCACGTGACTGCATCTTCTACGAAAGACTCTCCCACTGTACCGATAGCACCGCAGTGCACAAAACGCACCAAACAACATTTTCCAGGGACAACACAGCAGCAGATGAGGCACCTTTCGTCCCCGTTACGGAGCAGTTTGGCACTCCCACATACTCTCCAACAGACACTAATCCCCACGATGCAGTACAGGCACAACCAATTATGCAAGTGTAGAAATGCACTCACCCATGAACGAAGATCCAACTCGCGACTCCTCCCGCGACACATTTCACGACATCCGTGGCGACGACGATGACGTGGTCGAAGTTACCACCACAGCCGAATCCAACCTCACGGGCCTTCGCGTCCTTGGCCTCGTTGTCGCCGTTCGGGGTAACCAGCAGGTGGTCGAGCCCACCACTGTTCGCCATGCTCTCAACGAGCCCGATGCTGAGAAGTGGAGAGCCGCCAAGGCCGCAGAATTCGCTGCACTCCAACGCCGCGGTACCTGGAAGCTGGTACCACGCCGCCACGCAAAGGGGAGAAAAAATCTTACAGGAAAATGGGTCTTCAGAATCAAGACCCTCGCGGATGGAACAGCCAAAAAAATCAAAGCGCGCTGGGTGGTTCGCGGATTCGAGCAGACACAATTCGTGGACTACAACCAAACGTTCGCCCCTGTCGGTCGTCATACCTCAGTGCATATTCTTCTCTGCATCGCCGCCGTGAAATAGCGCCCGCTTTGCAAAATCGACGTCTCCAACGCGTTCCTTTACGCGATTGTCGACGCCATCATCTACGTGGAGCAGCCACACGCGTTCGAAGAAGACGGCGACGATGTTTGCCTCTTTAAAAAATGCCTGTACGGCATCAAAATGGCACCACGCCTGTGGCAGCAGCATCTTCACGGCGTACTCATCGAGCTTGGCTTCCAGTAGCTTCCCCACGACCAGGGGATGTACCGCCTCGAATGCCGCAACCACTTCATCCTGCTCGTCGCCTACGTCGACGACATTCTCTACACCGGAGACGACACAGACATGCTCGATCGCTTCGAACGCAAGATCCAGGAGAAGCTCGAGGTGACCATCGACCATAAAGTCACCCAATTCCTCGGGCTCAACGTCACTCAGACCGCGGATACGATTCACCTCTCCGCAGAAAAATACACCGAGACCCTCGCTAAGAAGTTCGAGATTGCTACCGTCGGCATCACTACCCCATTCCGCATCCCCCCGCCTAACCATGAGCCTGATACCACCCCACTCTCAACAGCTGATCACCGTCTCTACCAGCAGCAGCTCGGATGCCTACTGTTCGTCGCCGTCACATGCCGCCCGGACCTATCCTACATCGCCAGCCAGCTCGCCCAGTACCTGGGCCGACCTGAAGGGGAGAACCTAGCAGACTTGCGCCGCACCTTACACTACTTTATCTCCACGCCCGTCGTCGGCCTCACCTACAAGGCTAACCTATCGGCTCCACTACAACTCACCGGCTACGTGGATGCTGACCACGATGGGGATGCAGACAATAGAAGGTCCTGCACTGGCTTCATTTTCAAACTCGAACCTGCAGGAACCATCTCCTGGAACTCCAACAAGCAAGAACCCATCGCCCTCTCGTCAGCAGAAGCGGAATTCATCGTAGCAAGCGCAGCAGTTCGCGAAGGACTCTATCTCATGGAGCTCCTACAGGAATCAAAGACGGCGATGAACGGGTCATTCAAGTTACTCTGCGACAACCAGAGTGCGACCAAAATCGCAAACAAGCCAGGCTTCGTCAACCGCACGAAACACATCGCCCTGCGCTACTTCTTCGTCAAGGGCGAAGTCGACAAGGGAAAGGTCCAACTCACCTACTGTCCAACTGCAAAATGGCAGCTGACTTTCTCACGAAGAAACTGCCACGTCAGAAGTTCCAGTCCTGCTCGGACCTGTGCGGAGTCGTTCGAAAGAGCCACGTGGCGCACCTCCAGGAATGAAGGGGATTGTTGGAGTATAAAGGGAATTATACCTAGCATTCCCGTGGGTACAGCAGTATCGCACCAGTCCCTGTCGGAGTGCAACAACCGTAGTATCGGATCAGCCCGTATCAAGGGCAGGAAGGTCAATAGTTGCAAGAAGTCAACTGTCGCGAGTGTTGACCATCTGGACCGACGCTTGACTCATCATCGAGGAATGGCAACAGGCGTAACCGTATATACAGGTTACATGCAGCGACTCGGTAATAAGAAAGTAGTGCAACGGTCAGAGTCACTGTAGAAATGCCTGTAAGACAGTTATAATAAGGGAATGTACCCCTCAGAGTACATGGCTAGTTAGGAACTATTTATCGTGTGTGTAATCTGTGTTTTTAATCAACTTGGTCATTTACATTCACTATGATCCGAGTTCTTACAACAAGGCATTCCTAACCTATCCAAGGTCCTCACTCTAACACGTACCTTAGCAAACTACGAGCTAGGGTGTTAGCGTCGATGTGCCATGCTGGCACGCCACATCATACGAAACCAGCGGGATAAAATGAGGGCATCACTACGTGCGGGATTCCCGAGGCGGCTCCTTCTGGTTTTCTAGTTTCGTGCGAATTCGTGGCCTCTCGCCCTGCCATTTTCTCGTTTCAAACGAACACTATTCTGACTAGCGATTACCACCAGGCCTGTGATCATTTGCGAATTTCGCTGGACAGTGTGTTAAAGGCCACACCCCGGATTGCACAACGAAGTCAGCAAAAAAAACTTTAAGTTCGGAAAACACCAGAGGAAGGTTCGGTGGGAAAATCGAGAACCAATCGCGTAAAAAACCCACTCAAAACTTTCGACCAATCACATGAAAGCGGTGGTGACAGTTTTGGGGCCGACAAGGTAATTCTGGATGTGTCCTGACAGAGGTACATGTGACAGCTCATCGTGAACGTGATCATGACAGAGGTACCTGTGACAGCTCATCGTACAAGAGCGACAGCTTGTCAAAGATCTAGGGATTGACGAGGAAGGCATGAGGGAAGGGTGAGAGCTATACTCTCTATAGCTCAGGGATGTACGAATGTGAAGAGTGTGATGCCAACAGGATTTTACATACGGTAATACAGCTTGGTAGAACAACTCTTTATTGCACGGGACTTGCAGAAGCTTCAATGCAACAGATGTCAGCGATACGTCAAAGAGAGAATAAAATTAAGGGGTGTGAGATTTATATGACATAGCTGCTGTAGGCTATAGTGGGGTAGCACATATGGGGTACAGCTTTCTAGGGTTTGCACTTGTACCCAACTTTCACTTAGTCATTTCATTCTCGTTCATTTTCTCATAGTATCGAGCAGGTTCCCCTGTGGGAACTGTTCCTAGGGCCCACCACCTTTTTTTCCTGCCCGGAGCGCGCTCAGACTCTGCCCGAGTCGCGCTCCCCTCTCACGGCCCCGTCGCGCCACACTTTTGACCCTGTCGCGTCGCGCTTGCGGCCCCGTCGCGTCGCCCTCGCGGCCCCGTCACGTCGCGCCGCCCTAGCAGCCGCGTCGCGCCGCCCTAGAGGCCCCGATCCGCCGCCCTCTCGGCTCCGCTGCGTCGCGCCGCCCTCGCGGCCCTTTCGCGCCGCCCTCGCGGCCCTTTCGTGCCGCCCTCGTGGCCTCTTCAAGCCGCCCCCGCGACCCCCTCCTAGCCGCCCTAGCGGCCCCGTCGCCTACCCCTGCGGCCCCGGCGCCGCCCTTCTCGGCTCCGGCGCCGCCTCTGCTCGCCCCGTCGCCTACCCCTGCGGCCCCGGCGCCGCCTCTGCTGGCCCCATCGCCTGCCCTTCCCGGCCCCGGCGCCGCCTCTGCCGGCCCCGTCGCCGCTCCACCCGGCCCCGCCGCCGTCCCCACGCGGCCCCGTCGTCACCACCAGGCCGCCGGCGCCGCCGAGCTGCTGCCGAGCCGCCCGAGCCATCCAAGCCGCCCAAGCCGTCGCGCCACGTGAGCCGCCCGAGCCGTCGGGTCGCCGAGCTGCAGTTGCGGCCGAGCCGCCGTACCGCCGAGCCGCCCGAGCCGCCGAGTCGCCGAGCCGCACTTGCTGCCGAGCCGCCGTACCGCCGAGCCGCCGAGCCACCGAGCCGCCCGAGCCGCCCTGTCCGGTAAGAGCAGCGCCTCTATCACTGCACAGCCCTTACCCTACTGTTCGCGCTACTAGTCTACTGCTGTCATGGCTACCCCTAGTGTCCTCGCTTTTGACGCTGAGGGTCGGGCCATTGACTTTGACGTCTGGGTAGATGACCTGCAGCTTTTCCTACAGTGAGATAGGGCAGACGGTCTCTCCCTCTTTGACCTCACCTCTGGTGCCTCTCCTGCCCCTGCTGCTGATGCTGACGCCACTATTTGCTCACAGTGGGCCACTCGCGATGCTGCTGCACGTCTTGCTGTGCGTCGCCACCTGCCTACCTCTGAGCGTACGCACTTTAGCAAGTACAAGAGTGCTCAGACCTTGTACAACGCTGTAAATGCACGCTACTCCTCCCCTGCCACTACTGCATTGAGCCGCCTCATGCTACCGTACCTCTTCCCTGACCTTGCTGCCTTTCCCACAGTCACTGACCTCATTACGCACCTCCGCACTAGTGACACTCGCTACCGCGCTGCGCTTCCTGCTGACTTCTGCGCCAAGAACCCCCCCCCCCATGTACATCACCCTCTACTACATAGTCACCCGACTCCCTGACTCTCTCCGCGTAGTCAGGGACCACTTCCTCTCAGTTTGCCCCACCACTCTCACCGTTGACCTCCTCGAGAAGGCCCTCCTAGCAGCAGAGAAGAGCATAGTCGCTGTAGGAGCCTCTCGTGGTGACCCTCGCACCCCCGTCTTTGAGGGGTGTTCCCCCTCCCCCCTTTTGCCCTCTGTTGCCTATGCTGCTGCGGCCGACCTCGTTGGTTTCTACGGGGTCGGCGCTGCGTCTGCCCTGAGCGAGAGACGCCGCACCGGCAAGGGCAAGGGGGGCAAGGGCGCTGGGGGGGCTGGCGGGGGTGGCGGAGGTGGCGGTGGAGGCAGTGGAGGGGGTGGGGGTGGTGGTGGTGGGAGTGGTGGCGGGGGTGGAGGTGTCGGTGGCGGCGGTGGAGGCGGAGGCGGAGGCGGCGGTGGCGGTGGGAGCGGAGGTGGCGGAGGTGGTGGCGGAGGAGAAGGCGGAGCTAGTCGGGGTGGCGCTGCGCAGAGGGTCTGCTCCGGTGGTGGTCAGCGCCAGCAGCAGCAGCAGCAGCGCACTCGTGACATCCCCCCCCCCTCAGCAGCTCCGTGAATGGTACGCTGCACGCCAGCGGGGTGGGGGTACTGGTCCGTGCACCTACGTCCTACACACCGGCGACCGCGCGGGTGAGCAGTGCAGGGGTGCGCACTCCACCCAGCGCTGCTTTGGCCGCCTGACGGACGCTTGGCGTCACCACTTCCCTGAGGCCACTGAGATCCCTCGCTGGGGCGAGCTGTCTAGGGCGGGAGTAGCTATCTTTGACCTTGACTTTGATGCTATTCTTGCTGGCATGTATGCCGTGACTATTAGTGATGAGGGTGACTGTTACCATTGTTTTCAGCCCGATCCGGGCATTGAGACTGCTGCTCTAGGTACTGGTGAGGCTGCTGCTCTAGGTGCTAGCGAGGCTGCTGCTCTAGGTGCTGGTGCGTCTGCTCCCTCAGGTGCTGGTGAGTCTGCTCTCTCAGGTGCTGCGTCGGCTTCGGCCTCCCACACCTTCACCCTTGACTCGGGGCCTTCTTACTCCTTCTTTCGAGACCGCACCACACTCACGCCGCTTAGTCGGCCAGTTGCAGTCTCTCTGGCAGACCCCTCTGGGGGTCCTGTCCTTGCTCACTTCTCCACTGTCCTCCCGTGTCCAGCGGCCCCCTGTCAAGTCTTAACCTCCCCTTGTTCTCTACGAACTTGGTGACTGTGCTGACCTACAGGATGCGGGGGTTCACCAGTTCACTCCTGCGAGTCAGCGTGTGACCCACTGCACGGACGCTCGGACGGGCCGACACTTGGCCACGTTTACACGTTGGTCGGGGTAGAGCCTCTACACACTGGCCACTCAGTCACCTCCAGTCACTGTGTCGGGTCAGGTGTTTGCTGCAGCGTCCAGGTCTGGTCTTGAGTCTGCCCCCTGCTCGTGTCGCCTCCGGTCTCACGAGACTCTCCTTTGGCACCACCGCCTTGGTCACCCCTCCCTGCTTCCTCTCCGAGGCATGGCCTCCCGTGTCCTTGTCTCTGGTCTTCCCCGGTCCCTCCCTCCCCTTCCTCCGGGGCCTGCCCCTACCTGCGTCCCCTGTGTCGAGGGGCAACAGCGTGCTGCCCCTCACTCCTCCCAGTTTCCTCCGACAGAGGCCCCGCTGCAGACGCTTCACATGGACTTGTGGGGCCCGGCCCGCGTCCGTGGACAGGGTCACGAGCGCTACTTCCTGCAGCTGGTTGACGACTACTCGCATTACACCACAGTCTTCCCCTTGTGCAGCAAGGGTGATGTCACTGAGGTGTTGATCGACTAGATCCGCGCAGCTCGTCTCCAGCTCAGGCAGAGCTTCGGCTCGGACTTTCCTGTTCTGCGTCTGCACTCTGACAGAGGCGGAGAGTTCTCCTGGCCTTCTGCGAGCCTACTGTCGTGCACGAGGCATCCGCCGGACCTTCACGCTTCCGGACTCTCCACAGCAAAATGGGATTGCTGAGCGCTGCATTGGCATGGTCATGGACGTCGCCCGTACGTCCATGTTGCATGCGGCTGCCCCCAATTTTTCTGTGGCCGTTTGCGGTTCGGTACGCGGTGCATCAGATCAGCCTTCAGCCCAGGGTCTCCATGCCGGAGACCTCCCCAGCTTTGCTGTGGACGGGGAAGGTTGGCGATGGGTCTGCGTTCCGTGTCTGGGGATCTCGGGCGTTTGTCCGCGACTTGTCTGCGGACAAGCTGTCCCCTCGTGCTGCTCCTTGCGTCTTCCTTGGCTTCCCCCCTGACGCGTGAGGGTGGCAGTTCTACCACCCCACCTCTCGCCGTGTTCTGTCCTCCCAAGACGTCACGTTTGACAAGTCGGTCCCCTACTACCGTCTCTTCCCCTACCGCACTCCGTCCCTCCCCCCGCCACCGCTTTTCCTTATACGAGGTTCCCCCCCCGGTAGACCCCCTACCCCCTCAGGGTCGTGCCCCTTCAAGTGTGTCCCAGGTAGTCGCAGCCGAGCCTGTCGAGCTTGCTCGTGACTCTGGTGCTGCTGAGGGTGCTGAGCCTGGGGGTGCTGACTCTGGGGGTGCTTAGCGTGTGGGTGCTACGCCTGGGGGTGCTGAAGTTACTGGAGCTGGAGGTGCTGCTGGCGCTGGTGCTGTCGCTGGGGAACTGGTGCTGTCCCTGCTGTGTCTGGAGTCGCCGCGCCGCCTCGACCATACTTCGTTCCACTCCTTGAGCAGGTTCTTGGTCTCCCGCCTTCTACTGGTCCTACTCCTCACTTAGAGTGTCCTGGGCCTGTCCCGTCACAGTTACAGTTACAATCGGCCTCCCCATTGCCTGCTCCTTCTCCCTACACTGGTCCTACTGGAGGTCTTGCTGAGCGTCGTGAGCGTGCGTCTCGCCCTGCGTTGCCTGTCCGTGCTGCTCGCGTTAGTGGTCGTGGTTCGCGTCAGCGTCCTCCTCCTGTCCCTGGCACGCACCGGATGTCTCTACGTACGTCCGCTGCTCCTCTGCGTGCCCCTTTGCCTTCTCCTCCTGAGTCCTCTCTTCCTGCTCTTGCCGACCCGGAGTCGGACTCCCTTTGTGCTGCCATTCCTACTGTCACGTGTCTCCTTGCTATAGTTTTCACTGACCCTTCCTTTGAGTCCGCTGCTGCGTCTGCCCTAGTTGTTGAGCTTGTTGACTTTGCTGCTCACTATCGCCTAGACTACGCTGCTAGTCTTGTTGCTGAGTCTAAGTCTGTCTGTCCTCCGTCCGTTGCGGGTGAGTGTGCCCTTGGCACGGACGTCCTTGAGGACAGGCAGGAGGAGTTCTAGTGTCTGGCTGCTGCTTCACCTCATCTCGTGTCCGTACTGCTTACCCCTGAGGGAGACCCGGATGCACTTGACATCCCGAGTCCGCGCTCTTATGTGGAGGCGATAGAGGGTCCCTACTCCTCTCAGTGGCACGCAGCTATGGACGCAGAGATGGCTTCCTAGAAGTCCACAGGCACCTACGTTGACGAGGTTCCCCCGCCTGGGGCGAACATCGTCAGTGGCATGTGGATTTTCAGGGTGAAGCGGCCGCCGGGCTCTCCGCCTGTCTTCAGGGCGCGTTACGTGGCTCGTGGCTTCAGTCACCGGCAGGGAGTTGACTACTTTCAGACCTTCTCTCCCACCCCGAAGATGACCACTCTTTGGGTACTGCTGCACATAGCTGCTCACCGTGACTACGAGCTACACTCTCTTGACTTCAGCACTGCTTTCTTGCAGGGTAGCCTGCACGAGGAGATCTGGCTGCGCCGCCCACTTGGCTTCACTGGGACTTTTCCTCTTGGCACCCACAGGAACCTCCGGCGGCCAGTCTACGGTCTCCGCTAGGCACCGCGTGAGTGGCACGACACGCTGAGGACTACACTTGCGGCTCTTGGGTTTGCTCCCTCTACTGCCGACCCGTCGCTGTTTCTGCGCACCGACACTTCTTTGCCGCCGTTCTACATCCTCGTGTACGTCGACGACTTGGTCTTTGCCATAGCTGACACTGCTGGACTCGCCCACGTGAAGTCCGAGCTGCAGAAGAGACACACGTGCACAGACCTGGGTGAACTGCGCAGCTACCTTGGCTTGTAGATCACCCGGGACAGAGCACAGCGCACCATTACCCTGACTCAGTCACACATGGTGCAGCAGGTCCTTCAGCGCTTCGGCTTCACGTACTCCTCGCCTCAGGCCACTCCTCTGCCTACTCGCCACTCGCTCTTAGCTCTGCCTTTGGATGAGTCTGTAGAGTCGAGTGGCCCGTACCCAGAGGTAGTTGGCTGCCTCATGTACCTGATGACCTGCACACGACCTGACCTTGCATACCCTCTTAGCATTCTCGCACGCTATGTTGCTCCTGGGAGACACAGACCGGAGCACATGGCTGCAGCGAAGAGGGTGTTGCGCTACTTGTGCAGTACGTCCGGCATGGGGCTTGTGCTTGGAGGGCAGAGTCCAGTAGTCCTCACTAGGCACGCAGACGCTTCTTGGGCTGACGACCAGGCTACGCAGCGGTCGTCACAGGGTTACACCTTCAGCCTTGGTTCCGGCTCTGTCTCGTGGCGGGCTACCCGCTCGTCCTCTGTTCTCGGCTCCAGCTGTGAGGCTGAAATCTACGCAGGAGCCATGGCTGCACAGGAGCTTCGTTGGCTCACCTATCTGCTGACTGACCTCGGAGAGCCGCCTCGTTCTCCTCCAGTGCTGTACGTAGACAACAAGGCCATGCTGGCCTTGTGTCGGGAGCAGAGATTGGAGCACAGAATGAAGCACATTGCTCTTCGCTACTTCCTTGCTCGTGAGCTACAGCAGCGTGGTCAGTTGCGTCTTGCGTACGTGGCCTCTGAGGCCAACACTGCTGATATCTTCACCAAGGCACTTGCGCCTTGTGACCATCAGCGCTTCTGTACTCAGCTGGGTCTTGTGCCTGCCTTGCCTCACTTGCTCACCCTTTGCCCTTGTTTGTACTGTTACATATACATATATTCACGTGCTCTTGCTTGTCGAGCCTTATATATATATGTAATCCTGCATGTGAACTGGCCTTGTGGCCTTGAACTTGTGCTTGGAATGTGTGGTGACTTTGTGATCCACCCTGAGCTTGGTTTGCTTTGCTTGACTGGTCTTGTGACCCCTTGTTCTCCCCCACTTTGCCTATGGGGGTGTGTCAGATTTATATGACATAGCTGCTGTAGGCTACAGTGGGGTAGAACATATGGGGTATAGCTTTCTAGGGTTTGCACTTGTACCCAACTTTCACTTAGTCATTTCATTCTCGTTCATTTTCTCAAGGGGCATTTCAAATGATGTTTCAATACACAGTAATGTGCACAAAAATGCATGTAGATAAGAGATTGACATGATTTACTCCTCTTCACTGTCTTCATCTGAACCATCCTCCTCCACAAACATTGGTCGATGATTTGGATTCCTCTCCAAAGGAGGCAATCCATCGTCCTCCTCATCGTCACCTTCCTCTTCCTCTCCCACACCCTCTTCCTTCTCCTGCCCATCTCCTCTTGTCCTTTGCGTTGACTCCTCTCTCCCCTCCTCTGCACCACCTCGGGAACTCCGCAAACCCTGCCCTTCCTCTCCAGCTGAGCTGCGCTCTGCACCTTGCTTTTGTGGCTCCTGTTGGCTTTGCTCCAGTGGGGCTGCTGCTGATGCTCCGGCTCTTTCTTTGACCACTGCCTCTGCAAATGCCTCTGGCCTGCCATTTGAATAATGGGTATACCAAAGAGAGAAATGGATAAAACAGGGAGGTTTCTTTGAGTTGACTCGAAAGACATATGCTCCTGTGGGGCTGCTACTCATGCTCCGGCTCTTTCCTTCACCACTGCCTCTGCAAATGCCTCTGGCCTGCAGTTTGAAAGTAGATGTAGAAAGCATTACACCAAGAACAAACGGCGTTGCATCAATACACACATGGACGAAAAATGAGAAAAGACAAGCAACAGGCCATCGCTCTTTGCGAACCACTTATTGGAGATTTGAGAACATTTCAAAGTGGCGGTCAGAGAGAACTGCCCTATGGTGCCTTGTAGTCTCCTTTTGAATGTAATGGAAAGCGGCCCTACGAACCATTGATTGGAGGCTACAAGCTCCTTAATGTGATGATCAAACAGCACAGCCGTTATGCTGCCTCTCACTCTCCCTCCCGCCTTATCCACCTCCTCTGCTGCACTCACGTCTGCCACCACAAAACTGCCTGGTGGGCGGGGGGTGGTGTGGGAAAGGGCGAGACCGATAAGGCAAAACGTGATGATGCGGTGTAGCGAGTAGGGGATATTACTTGCCAGTCAGGAGAACATGGGGGCTCATTGAGAAGAATAACGAAATCTCTCAACTATATCTCTCAAAATTTGCAACATTTTTTTTCGACATTTGCCGCTCTGGTGAGTCTAATGGGAAGAGAATGGCAGAACAGAATCACAGTCCAAGCGGCCATCTACCATCGTGTTCTGAGTCGACTCAAAACACCACAGAATGTGAGAACGGAATCATGGTTAAGAGTGGGTGGGCCCACACTCGGCCACGAACAGGGCTGCGCGAAAGGTGCAGCTTTTTTTGGCGCATAAGAAACAGATTCAAATAGATGCTACCTACTGCTCACACCTCTCTAGAGTCGCTACCACCTCTTGAGAGAGTCGAACCGTGCCCATGCCCATGCCGTCACCCATGCCCACCTTGCTTCGTCATCTTACACACACCTTTTTGACCAGTTTACACCTTGCTTGACCCACTCTCACCTTGCTTGAGCCACTCTCACCTTGCTCAAGCCACTCTCACCTCGCTCAACCCACTCTCACCTCGCTCAACCCACTCTCACCTCTCTTGAGCCACAGCATGCGGTGGAACTTGGCGGGCAGCATGCACAGCATGGCCGTGCCACTACCGTCCTCCAGCTGAGGAGGCAGAGGGGGAGAGAGAAGGGGGGCGAGGGGAGAGAGCAGCAGATAAAGAGGCAGGAGGAGAGTGCAGGGGAGGGGAGAAGGGGGGGAGTAGAGAGGAGGGGAAAGCGCAAGGGAGGCGTTGAGGAGAGAGAAAATAAGAAAAGCACAAAAATTCATCTGACCTCAAAGAGGTTGCTGCCTCTGAACTGCACCCCGCCTTCCACTCCCCCCCTCCCTCGCACCCCCTCTTCCCGGCCCCCCAAACCCCTCGTCTCCCCTTTCCACCCAAGAAGACCAACTCAAGTCACCTCAATGGGGTTGCTCCACCTCAATGGGGTTGCTCCACCTCAATGGGGTTGCTCCACCTCAATGGGGTTGCTCCACCTCAATGGGGTTGCTCCACCTCAATGGGGTTGCTCCACCTCAATGGGGTTGCTCCACCTCAATGGGGTTGCTCCACCTCAATGGGGTTGCTCCACCTCAATGGGGTTGCTCCACCTCAATGGGGTTGCTCCACCTCAATGGGGTTGCTCCACCTCAATGGGGTTGCTCCACCTCAATGGGGTTGCTCCACCTCAATGGGGTTGCTCCACCTCAATGGGGTTGCTCCACCTCAATGGGGTTGCTCCACCTCAATGGGGTTGCTCCACCTCAATGGGGTTGCTCCACCTCAATGGGGTTGCTCCACCTCAATGGGGTTGCTCCACCTCAATGGGGTTGCTCCACCTCAATGGGGTTGCTCCACCTCAATGGGGTTGCTCCACCTCAATGGGGTTGCTCCACCTGAATGCACACTGCCTCCTCCCCCACTCCGTACTCCCCCCTTTTGCCCCCCCCTCTCCCACACTACCACCTCATGTCACCTCGATGAGGTTGCTGCCGTGGGAAGCCACAACGCGCACAATCTGCTCGCCCTCCCCCACACTCACACGCTCGCCCTCCCCCACGCTCACACGCTCGCCCTCCCCCACACTCACACGCTCGCCCTCCCCCACGCTCACACGCTCGCCCTCCCCCACATTCACACGCTCGCCCTCCCCCACGCTCACACGCTCGCCCTCCCCCACACTCACACGCTCGCCCTCCCCCACACTCACACGCTCGCCCAGTGCACCCGCCTTCTGAGGCGCCTCTACAGTCAACACACCTCGATGAGGTTGCTGCCCCCGGGGGCCACAACGCACAGAATCTGCTCTCCCTCCCCCACGGTCACTCCTCCACTCCTCCACGATAACTCCTCCACTCCTCCACCCCTCCCTCCTCCCCCCACCCACCCCCCTCCCCCCTCACCTCGATGAGGTTGCTGCCGCGGGGGGCCGCGACGCGCAGAATCTGCTCGCCCTCGCCCACACTCACACGCTCGCCCAGCGCACTCGCCTTCACATGCTTCCGCGCCCGCGTCATGGCGATGGGGTGATGGCAGGCAGCTGGTTAGGAGGGGGGTGGCGAGGGTGATGGGCGGTGATGGGCGGTGATGCGAGGTGTTGGGAAAAGAAAAGCGGGAAGGCATGGGAACGGGATGGGGTGTGGGGGGGGGGGGGAGGAGGGGAAGGGTGGTTGGAAAGGCGCGACGAATGAGTGAACGCGGCGAGGAAGAGAGCACAAAGGCGAAGCAGGAGGAAGAGAGCAGGGACAGAGTCAGCGGGAGAATTCAGAGAGAAGGGCGCAGGCGGGGAAAGGAGATACGGAATCAGTCGACAATGAAGAAGGGGAATGGGGAAGCAAGCATGCCAACGGGAAGGGACAAGAGGGACAAGGTGCGAGGGGTCGGAGGGGTTTAAGCAACCAAACTGCCACGGGTGTAGGGGTATAACAACCAAGCCTCATGAGAGCCCATGGGTGTATGGGTACAAGCTTCCGCGTTTCGACGTCCCAACGCGACGAATTTAAAGCGGTCTAATGAGCCTACGGGTCAAAAGCAGTCGATTTGTATGAATAGCGTCACGGAACCAAAATAACCGAAGCTATTCATTCGTTACTCACGAAAGACAGTTTTTAGCACTGATGCATCACAATCCACTGAGGCGGTAAGCCGCAAACCCCCCGTCTCTCACTTTTCCGTCGGCTTATTTTGGGAATGGGGCAAGGAATCGCGCCGCCAGACTACAGCCTCACCCTCTCCTGTCGTTCACCCTAATCCCATGAAAACAACCCTAACATTCTCCTCGCGCTCGCGAAATGCGCTTCAATAACAACCTCCGCGTGTCCGCCGCTACTACGGGTGTTCGGTGATGGTACTCACCACGGCAAGTGATCGAGACTGTGCCAACGATTCACCACGGCAGTGACCTCCGCTAGGTCTCCACTTCAACGACAGTCGATAATAGCGAGGGCAATGCCAAAACGTCGAACACCCTCGGATGGTGTGACAATAGCGGAATGTCGTCGGTTAAGGGAGCTTGC
Organism: Closterium sp. NIES-65; assembly: GCA_948144175.1. Taxonomy (NCBI): domain Eukaryota; kingdom Viridiplantae; phylum Streptophyta; class Zygnematophyceae; order Desmidiales; family Closteriaceae; genus Closterium; species Closterium sp. NIES-65. Next base: position 736,583 of record CANXME010002087.1, on the reverse strand, counting down.
CGCCAGGATGCACTGATGTAGCAACACCACTTTTCCCAGCTTTTCCAGAATCCAAGGTTGGAGCGCGAGTGAAGTGAGGCGTTCACGACAGCAGATTCGTTCGCGAACCCCGAAATTGAACCACTCGGGAACAGCGACGTACAGCGAATTCATCCTCGCTAATGTTCGTAAGTTTCGACCCGTCTCGTCTGTGAAGGCTGACACATCACTGCATCGTATTATTGCACCGTTCTGTGATTCAAAGTTAGCAACAATCACGTCTCGAACCGATCTGGAACGCACGAGCGGGTCATCTCATCAGGGTTCGATGTAAGTACTGTAACTTCATTGTTTTTTTCGAGCTATGGATCACGATTGCGGATGACCCATACGAGACTTCTCACAAACGCGTCCTTAGTAGGTATTTAGGGCGCGCGCTGCGCCCGCTCACCGTATCGCATTGTAACGAGGCTCGATCTAACGAGGCCGAGTAGCGCCACGGACGACGTAGCAACAGCTCACTTCGGCGCCTCAGAGGAATCTCCGCATCGCCATTTAAAAAAAAAATCTTTCACGCCTTTGTAGAGCATCTTCGCACATTCTTATCGCAATCATCATGACGACGACGACGAGCATCACGCGAGCCGTGCCGCTCGCGCAGCGTCCGTTCGACGCATTCTTCGTGCTCTTCTTCGCCGTCCACGTGCTCACTGCCGTTCTCATCGACGCGCAGATGCTGCTGCCACGTGCCCTCTTCCCAGAGGCGTTACGCCGCGCTGTGACGTGGCACGTCGAGACCTCAGGGGACTTCCTCGTTGGTGAGATTAGATACCTAAATTTCTCTCGTTTTGAACCTGCATATAGAAAACGCCGCGCGCATAGAGAACACGCTACGGCCTTGTGTCAAATGTGATTCGCACGTGCTGTGACTTCGTGGCAAGTGGACCTCGGGGAGGATCTTATCTGTTATAAGCTTCCTCGTCGTAAGCTTCGTTGAAACTAGGCTGCTATACTGTGTTCCCATACTGCACTTGAAGGCCTTATAGGAATTCCCAAGTCGATTAGCGAGCTCACCCCCTCCCTCTCTGAAGGGTTTAGTAAACTCTGTGAGAGGCGGAAAATACCTGAGCACGAAAATCCGGCCATCTCCTTCCACCCGTGTTGCAAACTCGCCCCAGCCGTGGCTCCTTCTCTTGTTTCCTTTGACCTGCTGCTGCCATTCCCCTTCAATACACCGTTCTTCCCCTCTTCTGCTCCCACCCACCTCACACGCTCGCCCCAGGGTTTTGGCTCCTTTTCCTCATCTGCTCCCAGCTGCTGCTGCCATTCCCCCTCAATGCATCGCTTATTCCCCCTCAGCCGTGGTTCCTTTCCCTCGTCATCTCCCAGTTCCTTCCTCCTGCATGTCCCCTTATTTCTTTTGAGGCGCCTCAGGACTAGTGCACCCTGGTCACTTCAATGCACCGTTTATCCCTTCTTCTACTTATCCCCTCCCCTCCTCTCCATCCCGTTCCCCCTCACAGGCTCGCCCCAGCCGTGGTTCCTCTCCCTCGTCATCTCTCAGTTCCTGCTACACGTCCCCTTCTTCCTCGTAGCTATTTACGCCTTCTGCACTGGTAGGCTGTGCTGTTCGCCTTGTGATGCTCGCCCCCCCACCCCTGGCTCCTCTCTTTCCTAGCTTGTGAGTTGCTGTTACTGCATATCCCCTTCTTATTCGCCCCGTCTTCTGCACTGATGGATCATACTGCTTTATGTCTCATTCCACACATGCCCCATGTCCCATGTCGATTTCTCATCAACGTCTTATGGCCACATGCCTCATGCCTCATCCCGCATGTCTCATGTCTCATCACCCATGCGTCCGCATTGATCTCCATCTCACCGCACTCAGGCAGGGAGTGGATCCGCGTGCCGGCTATTGCCTACTCTGGTCATGCTATCATGTCTTGTGGCACATGCCATGCCACATGCCCCATCCCACATGCCCCATCCCACATGCCCCATCCCACATGCCCCATCCCACATGCCCCACCCCACATGTCTCATCCCTCGTGCCTGCTATATGCCCATCGTCTCTGATCTCCATCTCACCGCACTCAGGCAGGGAGTGGATCCGCGTGCCGGCTATTGCCTACTCTGGCCATGCCATCACCAACATGGTCAGTCCATCCACAGTCAACATCCGCGTTCTCGAAATCATTCTGTAGAATTCTTGAAAGCGATGCCAATTCACAGCTGCCTTGTGTCCATTCACAGCTGCCTTGTGTCCATTCACAGCTGCCTTGTGTCCATTCACAGCTGCCTTGTGTCCATTCACAGCTGCCTTGTGTCCATTCACAGCTGCCTTGTGTCCATTCACAGCTGCCTTGTGTCCATTCACAGCTGCCTTGTGTCCATTCACAGCTGCCTTGTGTCCATTCACAGCTGCCTTGTGTCCATTCACAGCTGCCTTGTGTCCATTCACAGCTGCCTTGTGTCCATTCACAGCTGCCTTGTGTCCATTCACAGCTGCCTTGTGTCCATTCACAGCTGCCTTGTGTCCATTCACAGCTGCCTTGTGTCCATTCACAGCTGCCTTGTGTCCATTCACAGCTGCCTTGTGTCCATTCACAGCTGCCTTGTGTCCATTCACAGCTGCCTTGTGTCCATTCACAGCTGCCTTGTGTCCATTCACAGCGCTCTGCTGTCCTCTCTCGAACGGTCCCACCATCCCACTGCATTCCAGACGCATCCTGCTGTTACTCATATAGTGCTTACCACCATGCACTGTGCTCCTCTCCTGCATTCCAGACGCATCCTGTTTTCAAAAACACCCTGCACCTTAGTGCATACCACCTTGCACTGTGCTCCTCTCCTTGTGCCGCCCGTGCGGCCTGTAAGGGCCCGTTGCTTCCAGGGCCCTTGCATGGCCCTCATGCCCCTCGCTCGCATAACCCCCATGCCCCGCATCATACCCCCATGCTTCCCCATAACCCCCATGCCCCGCATCATACCCCCATGCTTCCCCATAACCCCCATGCCCCGCATCGTACCCCCATGCTCCCCCATAACCCCCATGCCCCTCGTCATACCCCTCATGCTTCCCCATGACCCCCATGCCCCTCATCTCCCTCATGACCATACTATGCTCATCTCCCTCCCCATTATCAAGTCTGCGTAAGGGACCTGCCATGTCCCTTGCCACGCCCTCCTGGCCCACTGCCACCTCCTGCTCCACCGCCCCTTCCTGTGCCCTCTGCCACCTCCTGCTCCACCGCCCCTTCCTGTGCCCTCTGCCACCTCCTGCTCCACCGCCCCTTCCTGTGCCCTCTGCCACCCTCTTACAAGCACGTCCTCATTCTCTTTGTAATCGCAGTGTGTTCATCTCTCTCCCATTAGAAGATAGTACCTCCACTCCACCCTCCTTCCCCACCCCTGCAGATCCCCATGTTCTTTGAGATCGCAATGTTCCTATCTCTCCCACATTTAGATATAGAACCTCCACTTCCCTTTCCCACCCATGCAGATCCCCATTCTCTCGGAGATCGCACTGAACCCGAAACCCCTGGTCCACCCGTCAGTAGCTGCTGGCCATCTACCTCCCCTCCTCGCACTCCCGTGCCTGCTGCTCTCCATTGCCTCCCTGTTCTCATCTCCTTCTTCAGCTGCTCCCTATTGCCTTTCCTCTTTATCGCCCGCTTCCTCATTCCTGCAGATTCCCATTCTCTCCGAGATCGCACTGAGCTCATCCCCCTGGTCCACGCGTCAGAAGCTGCTGGCCGTCTACCTGCCCTTCCTCGCAGTGCCCTGCCTGCTGCTCGCCAGAGTCACGCTGCCTTCGTCTCTCTTCCATAAGAAATTCGTGCATGCCAAGAAAAGGTTGTGATACGGGATTCATCCAGACCTCCAGATATCAAGGGTTTTTCAGCGTGGTTTCGAGTAGATCCAGACTTCCACTGATAATTATTTTCAGGCTGTCTGTCCCTGATGACTTGTCCATTTGTTTTGGCTCCTACTGTGTGGGCCGTAGTGATTTTAGAGACTTGTTTTGGTGGCTCTTTAAGTGACTCATTTGGGTCACAACTCCATGAAGCTAAATTCCCCCTATTTTAGTACCGTCCTTCCGTTGACATATAAAGAGTCACTTGTGGATGTTCCTGATATTGAAGCTTATGCAAGTCCTAAACATAGAAAACAGGATGGCACCACACTTTTCTAGGTATAGGTACATCCCTTTGGGCTATAGAGAGTATAGCCCTTATTCTCGTGCTCTCCTCGTCGATCCCTAGATCACTGACAAGCCGCTACTCTTGAATGAGATCGTACTTACAGCTGTCACAAGTACGTTTCTCGTGCTCAAAATCGCGATATCACTTTTAGTTTCGCGACACACTGTCTTGCGAGCTTTTGCGAGGTTATCCGTGAAAGTCCCTGAGGCTAGAGGTGCTTGAAGGCCTGGTGGTAACCATTGGTCGCAGTTGTGTCCGTTTGAAACAGGCATGGGGCGAGACGCCACGAATTCGCACGAAACTGGAAAACCAGAGAGAGCCGCCTCGGGAATTCCGCACGTAATGATGACCTCGATTTATCCCGCCAGTTTTGTCTGACGCGGCGTGCCAGCAACGCACACCGACTATGACACTCCAACTCGCAGTCACCTCCGAAGGTACGAAATACTACAACGGGCAGGATGGGAAATGATGACGTGGCTGGTACATTAGCGCTTGTTCCTCTGCCCTGAATTTCCGTAGAAATCGTTCCTGCCCTACCCGAAATTCACAGTTCGGTTCGGGATGCCATGCCGAGAGCCTTTCCCTCTATGGGGAATCACATAGCCTCGCCTCTCCTCCCCTCTGCTGGACTCCTCCAGCTCCAAACGATTACATATGGAGCAAATCACAGTCGTTCATTCAAGTTACGTGCTCTGATTCTCTAGCTCAAGCTTACTTCTTGGTATTCGAGACCTACCCGTTCACTGAATCGCCGTCCTCCCGCTTCCTAAGAGCAATCTCGATGGCAAATCTGTTTCTGATGGCTTCCAGCACGGCTGTTGGCGCTACAAGCAACAGCAGTAGCACCAGCGTTAGCAGCAGGAAGGACAGACGGCCGAACACCGACACCAGGAGGATCCGAACGACCAAGAAAGGCTTCAGCCCGTTCTTTGCCGCGTATAGGATCGGCAGATTTGACGAGGAACTGAAGGGAGTCCAGCAGAGGTCCTTCGGTGGGCCTCCTGACTTCTCCCCGCTGCGTCCAGCTGCTGTGAATGCTGTGGTGAAAGCTGCTGCTCATGTCGCCTGTGATCTGCCAAAGAGGCAGCAACAGGCGACACAGCAGAAGAAAAAGCAACGATCACTGAAATTGGTTTCGCTGGCTGCGATTTCAAGCATGCCATCGAAGATCCCAAGGCCTGCATGCTCAAGAACGTCCGTGAAGGTCCCTGAGGCGAATTCTACAAGCAGCACCAGATCAGCAAGAGTTACTGAAACTGGAAGCTCCTTGGCAGAAACTGGGTTATCAAAGCTGCAACAAATGAAGGTGATGTTTGAAATTTCCAGATTGACCAAGACGAAAATATCAGCGCCTGGTGCTGCTGTTGCAGCATGAGCTACGAAAAAAGGAAGAAAGGCGAAGCTGGCTGATGACTTTCTGTTGACAGCAAGTTGTTTCTGTGATGACTAGCACTAAGGTGGTGCTGGCACAGAGACAACAGTAGCATACCATATCAGATGTTTCTGTGTTCTGAATTATTCTAGATACCCAACTGGTAGTTTAGTCACTTGTACATAATACTCCTGTACAGTATGTTACTGCACGTTTTTGTCCTGAAGGGTGGTGAAGGTGGTGAAGGATTTTAATGAAGTCACGATTTTGCAGAAATATGTGCATGTGGAAACATAATCAGCACTTGTCTGTTTGGTGTGTCCACTGCATTCCTCCTTCCATCATTTTTCTGTTTCCCATCATTTTTACTGTCTTCGCTGCTCTCCCTCCTTCAAGCCTTAGATTGCAATGGTTATTGTGGGTTTCCAAACTGATTCCAATGACCCACTCTCCAATCAGTCACTAATTCCAGTCTATACCCATTTCAGTTACTCACTCTATTCACTGATTCCAGTGATTTGTTGAAGTGACACATTCAGTCATTGAGTTGAGTGCAGTGACTGATATAACTCATTTTGTTTACTTCGCCCAGTAAGTAGTTGACTTGAAACCAGTGTCTCAGTGACTCATTCCAGTCACAAATTCCAGCTTCAGTGACTTATTCAGTCACTGAGATTCCAAAGACTAGCTTTAGTCTCTCAATCTACTAACTGATTTCATTCCTTGTTCCAGTGGCAGACTCATTCCAGTGACTCATTCCACTGACTGACGGCAACCTGTTTTCAGTGACTCATTCCAGTCACTGAGCATCATCAATAATTGCAATGGCACATTCCAGTAACTGGATTTAGCCAGTTTTTCCACTGACGCATTCCAACCACGACTCACAATTTGGCTTGTTTCACTAACTCATTCCAGTCACTGGTTTCAGTGACTGTTCCAGGGGCTCGTCACTGACTAAGGTGGCTTAGTTCAATGACTCATTCCAGTCATTGAATGTTATTGACTTATTTCAGTGACTTATTTACTGACGAGTTCCAGTTACTGACTTAAGTGGCCTGTTTAAGTGACACCTTTGGTTCAGACGCTATTTTTGTGTACCTACTGTGGTTACTCGTTTCAAAACTTGATTTTAGTGACATATTCAGTCATTGTGTGCCGTAAATTCTTCTAGCGACTTATTCCTGTCACCGACTTCAGTGACCTGTTTCAGTCCTTTGGATCAGTCACTATTTCCATCTACAGTCTTACTCATTCCAAAAACGGATTCCAGTGACACATTCAGTCATTGAGTGCTGTGAATTCTTTCAGCGACACATTCTAGTCACTAAGAGTTTCAGTGACATTTTCAGTCACTAATTCTCCTTCTGTGGCATAGTGACGCAGACTGTTTCAGTTACTCAATCCGCATCATTCGCATGGTTCAGTGACTACTTCAAATCACTAATTTCCGTGACTTGTTTTAGAAATTCCTATCAGTGGCTCCAGTGGCTTTGTTTCAGTGGCTCATTTTAGTCGTTGATTCTCATAACTCGTTCTACATGCTAGCTTATTTCAGTCATTGGATCTCGTTGACTTCTTTCCTTTCAGTGACTGATGTCAGCCGCCGGTTTCCATGATTTGTTTTACATGCTAGCTGATTCCAGTCATTGGATGTCATTGACTTGTTTCAGTGACCCATTTTCAGTCACCGATTCCCATGACTCGTTTTACATACTAGCTGATTCCAGTCACTTGATAACATGGACTTGTTTTGGTGATCCACTTCATTTATCGATTCCCATGACTCGTTTTATATGCCAGCTGATTCCAGTCATGGCTTGTTTTGGTGACTCGTTTCAGTTGCCGATTCCCATGAGGCGTTTTTCATGCTAGCTGATTCCAGCTATTGGATGCCATTGACTTGTTTCGGTGACTCATAGTAACTCTGACTCCAGCTGCGACTTGCTTCAGTCACTAACCCTAATTTCTCCATCTCAATTCTTCGCTCCAAGCAGTGTTGTGGTGGTAAAGTATGAGTGCAGCAAAGGAGGCGGATAAGGCAGGCTGAGTGAGAGACAACATAGCACTTCGACGACCACATCAAACAACATGTAACCTTTGTCCAGATCTTTGCTACAAGCTAAACCTCTCTGTTCTTTCTTAGTTCTTCCCTGGCTTTCTATAGCAAGGAATCAGTTCACCAACTGAACTATATCCCTGCAATCGGATCTATATTCCCTGCATCAACCAAATTCGCTTCAGGTGAAGAATCCACCGGTTCTCTCGTTTGTGTTTGTTCAATCCAATCCGCTTGGTGTTCTGTTCTCTCTACTTGTCCAAGTATTGTTTCCTTTCCCACTCCCTCCTTACCCCTGCCCTTCAGCTTAGCAGAATTTGAAAACAAATGGCAGAGCCACAACAGTCACATTTCTGTCCGAGGATAATCAACAACAGAAGCAGCGTGGTAGGGAAGTCTCAACTGCAGGAGAAGCGTGTGGTTTGTGGAATTCCCAAGGACGTGCATTGAATGGAGTGGAGGAGCAACGGCACCATACAGCGAGACGAGGATGATGATTGCGAGAGATCCAACTAATATTGAGGATGTCTCAGCTGGAATGAAAGTGGCATTTGCAGATGGACCGGTCTAGCATGAAAAGGTGAAGCAGAGAGCTGAGGGAAGGCAACTCACAAGGTGTCCCCTCAGTTTGCCTGAGGCTGTAGTGCGGGAGAAATTTTGTGACATATGAATATCTAGATTATTTGTTTTCACCCTTTCAGCATACTCATGCTAAAAATTGTACAAATATGGTAGGAGTTGGCAATGCATTGACAAATCAATGGGATTCTTCTTATAAAGTGGTTTTCAGTGGTTTTCCTGCTGCTATTGGAAAAGAGAAACATAATTAGGATGAGTGGAATATTGTTGTCAAAAAGTACTCATTTTTTTTGTTACAGATCGGCTTGCCCAACACTGTTTGTGCAAAAACGAGTACAGATCTAGTTTCTTCACCACCCCCTTCTCGTCAATCCCTAAACCTAAGCACTGGGCACCAGCCTCGATGAACAAGCTCCTCGTAGTTCCAGCTGTCACAACCATGGATCACCATTCTAGTTCGCGAAACCGCTTCGTACTGGTCGTGAAAGGTGTCGCGAGTTCGTGTCGAGAATTTGGCGAAAGCTGTTTGAGTGCATGTCGTTAATGAAGCTGGTAACAGCTGGTCGCAAATTCGTCCGTTTGAGTCGGAGACCAAAGGCGGGAATGGGGCGAGGCGCGGCGAAATCGCACGAAACTGGAAAATCAGCGAGAGCCGCCTAGGGTATTCCACACGTATCGCTTCCCTGCATTCATCCCGCCGAGTTCGCCTGACGCGTCGTGGTAGCACAATGGCCAGCGAGGCTCACCGACACTGAAGCCCCTACTCGCTGTCAGCCAAGGTACGAAATGCAACCATGGGCAGCATAGAAAATGTTGACATCGCTAGCCGACTTGCCCTGGGTTTCCTGCCCAGACTCTCCGGATTTCCAGTGCATGCCCCACCAGAAATCCGCTTGGGGATTCCTCTCACCGAGCCTGCCTCAACCTGAAAACCGCTAGGGGGTTCCACCCACCGAGCCTGTCTCAACCTAAAATCCGCTAGAGGGTTTCACCCACCGAGCCTGTCTCACCCAAAAATGCGCTAGGGGGTTCCACCCACCGAGCCTGTCTCACCCAAAAATCCGCTAGGGAATTCCACCCACCAAGATTCTCTTACGGATTTTCCAGAAAGCCTCTCCTTTCCCCTGGTCTCCTCTCCTCGCTGCTTGATGGTACATAGTCTAGCAGCTCATTTCGTTTTCTTCACCAGCTTCTTGCTCTGAAGTGATTTGTTTGGCTCTCCTGATCGCTTTCTCAATCGACACGGTTATCAACAAGTTCCTGAACCAGCTCTAAGACGCTGTTTTCAGACTGCTTGAAAACATCATCCTTCTCTGCAATTTTAACTGCTTCTTAAGCCTATAGCACTACGATGGCAACTGTCTGCATGGTGAACGGTAGCCAGCCCGCCAGCAATGACACACGACCCAACACTGACACAAGGAGGCTTCGAACTACCAAGCAAGGCTTCAGTGCCTTCTTCGCTGCCATGAAATTCGGCAGATTCGAAGAAAATAACTAGCTACCGCAGGAAAGGTCCTTCCGTGGACCACTTGGGTTTTCTCCCCTGCGACCAAAGGCTGCGAATTCTGCCAAGGAGACTCCTGCTCGAGTTGCCTGTGACGTGCCACAGAAGGGACAAAAGCAGACGACGCAGCGGAAGCTGCAGCAAAATGCTCAACAAATGCTTTCGCTGGCTGCAATTTCCTGCTTGCCTATGAAGATTTCAAAGCCTGTGGGCTCAAGGACTGTTGCGAAGGTGGGTGAGGCGAGATCTACACGCAGCAGCGTGCCAGAAAAAAGGGTTGAGAAGGAAACGTCCCAGTTAAAACAAATTCGTTTGCGTTTTGAAGTTTCAAGAATGTCCAAGACGAGGTCTGTGCCTGCTGCTGCCGTTGCAGCATGAGCCACGAGCAGAGCAAGGAAGGTTGCAGAAGTAATAAGCACAGCAGAGCAGACGTTCGGCAGCTTGCTTATCTACTATACAAATTAGATTAATAGCTGTAAATAAGTGTGTTTGAATATGTACATTACGTTATACAACGCAAATGCGTTTATATATTGAAATCCTTGTTCGATGAAGTGCCGTTTTTCATGCTGAATTACTGGAGGCCGATGAAGGACTCCATTTGAGCTCGTCTGCCAGTGGCCTGCCTCCTCACCCTCTTCACCACTTTAGAACACTCTTCCTCCTGTGGTCTCGACTCTCTTCCTCTTACTTTCCATCTCTGTGTCCTGTCCCGCATACCTCCCTTTCACCTAGCTTCCCTGCTCCCCTTTTTTCGTCTACTTTGATTTTGTAGACTTCCTTCCGAGCAGGGCTCTTGTTATCAGGGTAAAATACCCTTTTTGCACTGACTGGCGGCCGCTTTTTTGAGTTACCCTTTCCCAGACAGGGAATTAGGATTTTTACCCTAGGCCAAAAAGTGTAGTTTTTTTTCCCCCCTTTGTAAAACAGTGTGATGGATTTTTTACCCAGAGCGTTCAGGGTACGGTTTCAGTTACGCTGATACTGAGTTTCTCGGAACCGAGAATATCCGACTATGAACACGTTGCGTAAAGGACAGCAGGACGAACACCCACATAAGATGACATCAACCACAGGTGCAGTCCCAAGGACTTTTCCCGCGACGTGCCGCGTAACCACCACATTGGTGGAAGTGGCAGCCATGCTGAGAACGCATTATGTGTTTCGTGCTGTCCAGGGCACATCATGGCAGGCAAGAGGAAGCACCGTGAGCCACGCATGAGCCGCGCTCCTGGGTCTTCCAAGCCATCACACGTGGTGGTGCGGCTTTGTGTGCTCCCAAGGACACCCCATCTTGTTCCTCCTACTCATTCTTACCGTGAGGGAACACCATCGAGGTTCCAGCCCATGCCTCAGTCATGCCTACCGAGCATTCTCAAGAACCGCCTGCTATAGTGCGCAATGGCCTATCTGTGCTGGGTGTTCTTCCCCGCCTGCCTGAGTCCTACAGCGTGCCGATTTCACCACTGCCACGTCCCGCTTCTCCAGTGCGCAGTGTAGGCACCGTCTTCCCGTTCGAGCTGCCATCCACGTTGGCTGACTGGGAGCCGCACCCATCACTCGTTCTTGTGCCTGGCGGTGGGGAAGGGTCGTCCAGGCCACCGGCGGATTCACTGTCTACTGTGAATAGCACGCCGGTCAAACGCCCGCGGGTCGCTGTGAAGTACAAGCAGCAGCGCCTCTGGGGAGCTCCTCCTCCTGGGAGGGTTGCCTCTCCGCAACGTGATGCTGATCCTGAAGATGAAGCGCCGCCAAAAACAACCGGTGATGTTATGTATGACACGATAAAGCATTGCTATGAGTCTGAGTGGCGGAATAAATTTAAGTGGTTACGTCTCATTCGGTTGCCTAACGGTCTTGCCAAGTTGAAGTGCGACATCTGCGTGCAGCATGGAGACCCCACCGCTCACACTAGCTACGGTGCGAAGGGCGAGGGTGGGCGCGACCTCCAGATTGGTAGCGTCCGGGCCCATTCTGCGACGAGAGCCCACAAGAACGCGTTGAAAGCCCAAGCAGAAGCGGAAGCGGACAAGGCAAAACAAGTGAGCATCACCCGCTGGCAGGCAACCGACGCGTCGATGAGACACATCATTCGCGTTCTGCACATTGCTGTCTTCGTCTGCAAGGCGGATGTGCCAATCGCGATGTTCATCCCGCTCTGCTGGTTCTTGGCGAAGGAAGGTCTTCCCGACCTCCCCAACAGTGGTGGTTGCGGCGCCTACTACACAGAGTAAGCCCGTGTTTGTTAGAAGTGTGGCTCGCGTTGTGCGCCAATCGCGTTCTCACGGCTGTGTTTTGTTCATGTGGTCTGCAGATACGGCTTCAGAGAAAAACTCAGGGCAATCTCAGCTTACCTCCAGGAAGTGCAGCGGTTGCATCTACTGGAGTCGCCCTGGATTGGTCTTTCCCTCACAAAAGCAGTGATCGCGTCAACGGGAAACACCTCATCCTCTATGCCACTTTTTTCCGAGGGACCGCAGTGGTGACCGAGTTTTTGACGCTGATAACTGTTGACCGTGCTGACGCCGCATCTTTGACTTCTGCTGTGGTGCAGTACCTGACAGGGATTGGACTGGATCTTCAGAAGATGTCGTCCGTATCTACGGACGGTGCGAATGTCATGATGGGGAAGCACACTGATGTTGTCGCCCGTCTGCGCATGCGGATTCCTCATCTTGCCTCAAGGCACTGCGTCGCACATCGGTAGGTTCTTACTTGACGTAAAGCTAGTAATGTTCGTTTCTGTTATCCACCATCGTTCTCACGCTGCTTCATTGTTTACACTTGCAGGGAGGCTCTGGCTGCAAAAAATGCCGCGGAAGCAGTTCCCGAACTCTTTATGGTGGACAGTGTCGTCCGTGGCTTCGCTGACCTCATCGACCGTTCCAACGTGAAGTACGACAAGTTTCACAACATCCAGCAGGTGTTATGCAAGACCAACCTCGAGGCTCAAGGCATTCATGAAGTTCGATGGCTGTCACGCGGAGAAGCAGTTAGACGCCTCCTCGAAATCCTACCGGCGGTCATTGTGGTGCTCAAGGAGTACAACACCGATCTGTACGAGGTTGCCACTTCATTCAAATTCCACTGGATGCTTCGCCTGCTTGCTGATGTGCTTGGGGAGCTGAATTTCCTGAATCAACGGTTCCAGCAAAGGCAGGTACGGTTGGCACATACCCGTTCTGTTGTGTTCCTTATCCAACGTGTTTCGATTATACATGTTGCCTACCGTGTCACTTGTTTTCACTCTGCAGATTGACATCACTCTGGTGGCGCACCTGGTGCAGCAGACACGATGGCGCCTGAAGAACCGTTATTTGAACAGTTCCCCATCTCAGCACTTCGGCAGCGGGGAAAATATGACCCTCAACGACTTCATTCAGCGCCACCAGAAGATGGACAAGCGGGAGGTGAAGGCTGAGGGCGTAGACAGTGATGGCAACCCCGTGACCTTCGAGTACGAGCTGCACGAGAGGAAAATCAAAGGGCACAAGACGGCCGGTGACGTTGAGGCGTGCTACGAGCTGTCGTTGAAGTTTGTGCGTGAAATCGATAAGGAGCTGGAGTGGCGCATGAGGGACTTAGGGCATCTGGAGGGGTCAAAGCTGTTTCGCTCAGCATCGTACGTCTCAGACGATACAAAGCGTGTGGAGACCTTCAAAAAGTGGCTGGCTCAACTGCACAAACTGTTCAACAACAAACTGCCAGGTATGTATGTGTTCGGTTTGTGAGCGAGCGTGGTTGTTGGGTACCTGAACGCATGCGCGTTGATGTATAGTATCTTCGTGCACTCATGCCTACGCTTTGTTGATTGTTTGGTTTAAGATTTCCTCTCCCTCCCGCCTGCTGCAAGTATACCCTGCGTAATTCCCACTCCCGATCATCAGGATTTGACTACACCAGGGCACAGAGCGAGCTGTGGATGTTCACGTCTACCATGTTTTCACAGCACAACGACGAGGACTTCCACCAGGCGCTGGGGAACATGCTTCGGGACGACACATGGCAGCACTCCTTCCCCAACCTGATGCGGATGTGGTAGGCTGTTGCCGTGCTACCACTCAGCATGGTGGAGTGCGAGAGGGGATTTAGCAAGCAGAATCTGATCAATTCGTGGGAGCGTGGCGCCCTCTCTGACACCACCCTCGAGCATCTGATGAGATGCTCTCTGCTCCAGTACGACGTGGACTGGTACGAGGTGGTGTCGATTTTCAGGGGAGAGAAGCTGCGGCGGTCAACAAAGGACTTTAGTGGCACCAACCCAGGAGAGGCTCTTTTTGCTGGTGACAACGAGGGATCTTCTGACCCTGTTACTTGAGGACTAGGGAAACCCAATGGTAGTTCTGTTAGCCTGGTATTTCACCATGTGTAGCTTTAGTGCCATGCTGATTGATTGTACTAGTTAGGAAGACTGAAATCATAGTATCGGCAACTTTATGCTGCTAAATTCAGTGTAGAGACATTTTCATGCTGACTGATTCAGTGTATTGGAATTTTTACGCTGCAGAATAAAGGGAAATATTTTTTTTACCCTAGCCATCAGGGTTCACTTAACCTCGTACCTTGATCACCCAGGGTCGGCCAAAACCAATCTGAAGGCCTGCTTCCGAGTCTGCCTTCTCTAATATACCTCCTTCTTGATCGGCTTCCTTCTCCGCCCTCTCTCCTATCCTTGCCCCTTCCCCACCAATCATCCCTTTTCCCATAGAACTGAAACCCCAATAACCCCCTGTAAAAGTCACCTGTTCCCATCCCCTCCACCCAACTTTGTGTTTCCACGCTAACTTCTTTTCATCTATGTTTTGCCTTTTCCCATTGCCATTCCATCGTCAGATCAGTTCTCCTTTCCTATGTTTGAACTTTAATTGCACCACCTGTCATCAGGTAACAATAGCTGGCATGAGATTGCATGATACGTTATCAGGTGGCATAGAATGTCATCAAATGACATCAAGTGACATCAGACCTAGTTTCATTCTTCTCCCCTCCACTCCTGACTTCTAGCCTCAAGCGTTGTTTGCCCTCCTTTGGTCCAACTTCCTTCGCTGCCCTCCCTCCTTCGAACCTCCCATGAGTGATCCTCTTGACAGATTGGCCCATTTCCACGACTATCGTCTGGCCCCGCGCGGCCCGAGCTGGTCCGATTCGGTTCGGCCTTTCTCGGACAGGCTCGGTTCAGCCGTCCCATTCAGGTCAGGTGTGAGTGATGCGGTCTGGTGGTGTTGTCGGGGCAGGACCGGCCCAGACCTGGCCAGTTTGTGGCGGGTCTGGTCTGGTCTGGCTGGGCCTGGCCAGACTTGGTCAGTTAGGTCAGCCCTTTTTTACACATACGTAAAGAGGGAAGGCAACTCACAGAGGTGTCAACCCCTTTTGTATACCTACGTAAATCCTCCCTCCACACTTTTGTGTTGTGTGTTACCTCCCTTGTAATGCATTATGCAGGTATGTAAGTTCCTGGCTTATCCTCAAATCTGATTCCAGAGTTGCTTGCAGTTGCTGTCAGATTATTATAGCTGATGCATGTTTGTAGGCTATAGTGGGGTAGCACATATAGGGTACAGCTTTCTAGGGTTGTATTTGTACCCAACTCTGACTTAGTCATTCCCATTTTTTCCTGGTCATTTCTTTCACATGGTATAGAGCGAGTTCCCTGTGGGAACGTTGCCTAGGGCCCACCGAAGCGCGCCCCGAGGCGCGCACCTTTTTTTTAGCGACCCCTCGAGTCGCCCTTTCCCTCGTGGCCCCGCCGTCCCTCAGACGCGGCCCCGCCACCCCTTCTGATCGCGGCCTCGCCACCCGATCGCGGCCCCGCCGCCACGTCGCGGCCCCGCCACCCGATCGCGGCCCCGCCGCCAGCTACGACGCGGCCCCGCCGCCTGCTCGACGCGGCCCTGCCGCCTGCTCTGACGCGGCCACGCCGCCCGCTACGGAGCGGCCCCACCGCCTGCTCGACGCGGCCCTGCCGCTTGCTCTGACGCGGCCCCGCCGCTCGCTACGACGCGGCCCCTGCCGCCTGATCTGACGCGGCCCCGCCGCTACCTCTTACGCGGCCCCGCCGCCACCTCTGACGCGGCCCCGCCGCCTGATCTGACGCAGCCCCGCCGCCTGCTCTGACGCGGCCCCGCCGCCCGCTACGACGCGGCCCCGCCGCAGGCTACAACGCGGCCCCGCCGCCCGCTACGACGCCGGCCCCGCCGCCTGCTCAGCCGTGGCCCCGCCGCCCTCTTTGCCGGCCCCGCCGCTCCACCAGCCGCGGCCCCGCCGCTACACTTGACGGCCCCACCGTCCCCCGCCGCTGCATCTGCCGGCCCTGCTACTTCGGCCCCGCCGCCCCTGGTCCCGCGGCCCCGCCACCCTACCTGCAGCAGCCGAGCAGCAGTGCAACCGAGCCGCCCCGCACCCGAGCCGCCCTGCCGCCGAGTCGCCCGGGAGCCGAGCCGCCCTGCACCCGAGCCGCCCTGCACCCGAGCCGCCCTGCCGCCGAGCCGCCCGGGAGCCGAGCCGCCCAGCAGCCGAGTCGCTGAGTCGCCGAGCCGCCCCTCTGCAGAGTTGCCTGGCCTGCCCTGCCTGGTGAGCACAGTCCCACTGTCACTGCGTGCTCTTCTCCTACTGCTTGCACTGCTTCGCTGTCGTCGTCATGGCTACCCCCAGTGTCTTAGCTTTTGACGCTGAGGGTCGCGCCGTTGACTTTGAGGTCTGGGTAGACGACCTGCAGTTGTTTTTACAGTGCGATAGGGCAGACAGCCTCTCTCTCTTTGACCTTACCTCTGGCGCCTCTCCTGCTCCTGCTGCTGATGCTGATCCCACTGTGCGCTCTCAGTGGGCCACCCGCGATGCTGCTGCACGTCTTGCTGTGCGTCGCCACCTCCCTACCTCTGAGCGCGCGCACTTTAGTCAGTACAAGAGTGCTCAGACCTTGTACGACGCTGTAGTTGCGCGCTACTCCTCCCCTGCCACTGCTGCACTGAGCCGTCTCATGCTTCCCTACCTTTTTCCTGACCTCTCTGCCTTTCCCACTGTCGCTGACCTCATTACGCACCTCCGCACTAGTGACACTCGCTACCGCGCTGCCCTTCCTGCTGAGTTCTGCGCTAAGAACCCCCCCCCCATGTACATCACTCTCTACTACATAGTCGCGCGCCTCCCTGACTCCCTTCGCGTAGTCAGGGACCACTTTCTCGCGGTCTGTCCCACCACCCTCACTGTCGACGTCCTTGAGAAGGCCCTCCTCGCAGCGGAGAAGAGCATAGTCGCTGTAGGAGCTTCTCGTGGTGACCCTCGCACCCCCATCTTTGAGGGGTGCTCTCCTTCCCCCTTGCTGCCCTCTGTTGCCTCTGCTGCTGCTGCCGACCTGCTTGGTCTTGAGTCGGTCGGCGCGGCGTCTGCCCCTAGTGGGAGACGTCGCTCTGGCAAGGGCAAGGGGGGCAAGGGTGCGGGTGGAGCTGGAGTGGGCGGTGGCGGTGGCGGCGGAGGCGGCGGAGGGAGTGGGGGTGGCGGCGGGAGTAGTGCCGGGGGTGGTGGTGGTGGTGGCAGCAGCGGCGGAGGCGGCGGTGGTGGTGGCAGCGGTGGTGGTGGTGGCAGCGGCGGAGGTGGAGGCGGCGGAGGAGGCAGCGGGGGAGGCGGTGGTGGTGGAGGGGGTGGAGCTGGTCGGGGTGGTACCCAGCAGCGGAGCGGCGGTGGTGGTGGCCAGCGCTCGCAGCAGCAGCAGCAGCAGCAGCGTTCGCGAGACATCCCTCAGCCTCAGCAGCTTCGTGAGTGGTACACTCAGCGTCAGAGGGGTGGGGGTACTGGTCCTTGCACCTACGTCCTTCGTTCCGCCGACCGCGCTGGTGAGCAGTGTGGGGGTGCCCACCCCACCCAGCGCTGCTTTGGCCGCCTGACAGACGCTTGGCGTCAGCAGTTCCCCGGGGCTAGTGAGATCCCTCGGTGGGATGAGCTTCTTAGGGCTGGTGTAGCGATCTTTGATCTTGACTTTGATGCTATCCTTGCTGCTATGTATGCTGTGACTATTAGTGAGGAGACTGAGGGTTACCGGTGTTTCCATCCCGACCCGGGCATTGGTACTGCTGTGCTAGGTGCTTGTGAGGCTGCTGCTCTAGGTGCCAGTGCGTCTGCGCTCTCAGGTACTGGTGAGACTGTGCTCTTAGGTACTGCGTCGCCCTCGTCCTCCCTTACTTTCACACTTGACTCTGGGGCTTCTCGCTCCTTCTTTCAAGACCGCACCACCCTCACGCCGCTTGGCAGGCCGGTTGCCGTCTCCCTGGCTGACCCCTCTGGGGGTCCTGTCCTCTCTCACTTCTCCACTGTCCTCCCATGTCCGGCTGCCCCTTCGGGCACCCTGTCTGGTCTGTACCTTCCCTCGTTCTCTACGAACTTGGTGAGTGGAGCGGACCTGCAGGATGCGGGGGTTCACCAGTTCACTCCTGCGAGTCAGCGGGTGACCCACTGCACGGACGCACGCACAGGCCGACACCTGGCCACCTTCTCACGACGGCCGGGGTCGAGTCTCTACACCCTGACCACTACGTCTCCTCCTGTCCCTGCTTCCGGTCGGGTAGCTGGGTTAGGTCAGGTGCTTGCTGCTGCGTCCCGGTCAGTTCCTGAGTCTGCCCCCTGTTCTTGTCGCCTCCTGTCTCACGAGACTCTCCTGTGGCACCACCGTCTTGGCCACCCGTCCTTGCCCCGTCTTCGGAGCATGGCTTCTCGTGTCCTTGTCTCTGGTCTTCCCCAGTCTCTCCCTCCCCTTCCCTCCGGGCCTGGACCTTCCTGTGTCCCCTGTGTCGAGGGTCGCCTCCGGGCTACTCCTCACTCCTCTCAGTTCCCCCCGACAGAGGCTCCTCTGCAGACGCTTCACATGGACGTGTGGGGCCCAGCCCCCGTCCGTGGGCAGGGTTACGAGCGCTACTTCCTGTTGGTGGTTGACGACTACTCGCGTTACACCACAGTCCTCCCCTTGCGCAGCAAGGGTGCTGTCACTGAGGTGCTGATCGACTGGATCCGCAAGGCTCGTCTCCAGCTCAGGAAGAGCTTCGGCTCGGACTTTCCTGTTCTGCGTCTGCACTCGGACAGAGGCGGAGAGTTCTCCTCTCGCCTTCTGCGAGACTACTGTCGTGCTCGGGGGATCCGCCAGACCTTCACGCTTCCGGACTCTCCACAGCAAAATGGGATTGCTGAGCGCCGCATTGGCATGGTCATGGATGTCGCTCGTACGTCCATGATGCATGCGGCTGCCCCCCATTTTCTGTGGCCGTTTGCTGTGAGGTACGCGGCGCATCAGCTCAACCTTCACCCCAGGGTCTCTCGGCCCGCGATGTCCCCAGACTTGCTGTGGACGGGGAAGGTTGGCGATGCGTCGGCGTTCCGTGTCTGGGGATCTCGGGCGTTTGTCCGCGACTTGTCTACGGACAAGCTGTCCCCTCGTGCTGCTCCCTGTGTCTTCCTTCGCTTCCCCACTGACGCTCCAGGGTGGCAGTTTTACCACCCCTCCTCTCGTCGTGTTATGTCCTCCCAGGACGTCACGTTCGACGAGTCAGTCCCCTTTTACCGCCTCTTCCCCTACCGCACTCCTTCCCTCCCCCCCCCGCCGGACTTCCTTGTGCCAGTTCCCCCCCCGGTAGACCCCCTCCCCCCTCAGTTTCCTGCCCCCTCAGGTGTGTCCCAGGTAGACGCAGTTGACCCGGTCGAGGTTACTGGTGACTCTGGTGCTGCTGCGGGTGCTGAGCCTGGGGGTGCTGACTCTGGGGGTGCTGTGCGCGGGGGTGCCGGGCCTGGAGGTGCTGCTACTGGGGGTGCTGAGCCTGGGGGTGCTGGGCCTGGGGGTGCTACTGCGGAGGGTGCTGAGCCTAGGGGTGCTGAGCCGGGGGGTGCTGTGCCTGGAGCTGCTGAGCCTGGGGGTGCTGAGTTGGGTGCTGCTGAGCCTGGGGGTGCTGAGTCTGGGACTGCTGAGCCTGGGGGTGCTGGGTCTGGAGCTGCTGAGCCTGGGGTTTCTCCTGCTGCTGCGTCTCGACGGGAGCCCCTCTCTCCACAGGAGATGCGCGAGTGGTTTGCTCGCCGCTGGAGGCGTGCTGCTGGAGCTGGAGCTTCTTCGACCGTCGAGGGTGCTGGTGCTGCCGGTCCCGGAGCTGCTGGGCCTGCGGGTCCTACTGGAGCTGGCGCTGCTGAGGGTCTTGGTGCTGAGACCACTGCTGTCTGTCCTCGCGGTGGTTCTGCTGCTGGTGCTGCTGCAGGTCCTGCCGCTGGAGGTGTTGGTGGCGCTCGTGCTGTCGCTGAGGGTGCTGGTGCTGTCCCTGCTGAGTCAGGAGCTGCCGCGCGGCCTCGGCCGTACTTCGTTCCGCTCCTGCAGCAGGTTCTTGGTCTTTCTCCTCCGGTAGAGTGTCCACGACATGTCCAGTCGCAGTCACTGTTGGAGCCTTCCTCTCCTCTGCCTACTCCCTCTCCTTACACTGGTCCTACTGGAGGTCTTGCTGAGCGTCGTGAGCCTGCATCTCGTTCCGCGTCGCCTGTTCGTGCTGCACGCGCTAGTGGTCGTGGTTCGCGTCAGCGTCCTCCTCCTGTCCCTGGCACGCACCGGATGTCTCTGCGTCCGTCCACTGCTCCTCTGCGTGCCCCTTTGCCTTCTTCTCCTGAGTCCTCTCTTCCTGCGCTTGCCGACCCTTAGTCGGACTCTCTTCGTGCTGCCAGTCCTACTGTCACGCGTCTGCTTGCTACTGTCGTCACTGACCCCTCGTTTGAGTCCACTGCTGCGTCTGCTCTTGTCGCTGAGCTCGTCAACTTTGCTGCTCGCTGTCGTCTAGACTACGCTGCTAGTCTTGTTTGCTGAGTCTGCGTCTGTTTGTCCTCCGTCCGTTGGGGGTGAGTGTGCTCTTGGCACAGACGTCCTAGAGGACAGGCATGAGGAGTTACAGTGTCTGGCTGCTGCTTCACCTCATCTCGCGTCTGTACTGCTTGCTCCTGAGGGAGACCCGGATGCACTAGACATCCCGACTCCGCGCTCTTACGCGGAGGCCGTAGAGGGTCCCTACTCCTCTCAGTGGCATGTAGCTATGGATGCAGAGATGGCTTTCTGGAAGTCCACAGGCACCTACGTTGACGCAGTTCCCCCTCCTGGGGCGAACATCGTCAGTGGCATGTGGATCTTCCGGGTGAAGCGGCCGCCGGGCTCTCCACCTGTCTTCAAGGCGCGGTACGTTGCTCGTGGCTTCAGTCAGCGGCAGGGAGTTGACTACTTTCAGACCTTCTCTCCCACCCCGAAGATGACCACTCTTTGGGTGCTGCTGCACATAGCCGCTCAGCGCGACTACAAGCTTCACTCTCTCGACTTCAGCACTGCGTTCTTGCAGGGTAGCCTGCACGAGGAGATCTGGCTGCGCCGTCCACCTGGCTTCACTGGGACTTTCCCTCCTGGCACCCAGTGGAGCCTCTGACGGCCAGTCTACGGTCTCCGCCAGGCGCCACGTGAGTGGCACGACACACTGAGGACTACGCTTGCGGCTCTTGGGTTTGCTCCCTCTGCTGCTGACCCGTCACTGTTTCTGCGCACCGACACGTCACTGCCGCCGTTCTACATCCTCGTGTACGTCGACGACTTGGTCTTTGCCACAGCGGACACTGCTGGACTCGCCTACATGAAGTCCGAGCTGCTGAAGAGACACACGTGCACAGACCTCGGTGAACTGCGCAGCTACCTTGGCTTGCAGATCACTCGGGACAGAGCACGCCGCACCATCACCTTGACTCAGTCACACATGGTGCAGCAGGTCCTTCAGCGCTTCGGCTTCACGTACTCCTCGCCTCAGGCCACTCCTCTGTCTACTCGCCACTCGCTCTCAGCTCTGCCTTCGGATGAGTCCGTAGAGTCAAGTGGCCCGTACCCAGAGCTTGTTGGCTGCCTCATGTACCTGATGACCTGCACTCGACTTGACCTTGCATACCCTCTGAGCATTCTTGCACGCTATGTTGCTCCTGGGAGACACCGACCAGAGCACATGGCTGCAGCAAAGAGGGTATTGCGCTACCTGTGCAATACGTCGGGCATGGGGCAAGTGCTTGGAGGGCGGAGTCCAGTGGTCCTTACAGGCCACGCGGACGCTTCTTGGGCTGACGACCAGGCTACGCAGCGGTCGTCACAGGGTTACACCTTCAGTCTTGGTTCCGGCTCTGTCTCGTGGCGGTCTACTCGTTCGTCTTCGGTTCTCAGCTCCAGTTGTGAGGCTGAGATCTACGCCGGGGCCATGGCTGCACAGGAGCTTCGCTGGCTCACCTACCTGCTGACTGACCTTGGAGAGCCGCCTCGTTCTCCTCCAGTGCTGTACGTAGACAACAAGGCCATGCTGGCCTTGTGTCGAGAGCAGCGCTTGGAGCACAGAACGAAGCACATTGCGCTCCGCTACTTCCTTGCTCGTGAGCTGCAGCAGCGTGGTCAGTTGCGACTTGCGTACGTGGCCTCTGAGGCCAACACTGCTGATGTGTTCACCAAGGCACTCGCGCCTTGTGACCATCAGCGCTTTTGCACCCAGCTGGGTCTTGTGCCTGTCTTGCCTCACTTGCTCTCCTCTTGACTTTTCTTGTACTGTGACATATATATACCTTCTCCTGCTTGTCTAGTTTTATATATATATGTCTGTACTCCTGCATGTGAACTGGCCTCTGGCCCTGCTCTTGTGCTCGGACTCTGTGGTGACTTTGTGATCCACCCTGAGCTTGCTCTGCTTTGCTTTGCTTGACTGGTCTTGTGACCCCTTGTTCTCCCCCACTTTGCCTATGGGGGTGTGTTAGATTATTATAGCTGATGCATGTTTGTAGGCTATAGTGGGGTAGCACATATGGGGTACAGCTTT
This sequence comes from Closterium sp. NIES-65, assembly GCA_948144175.1. Classification (NCBI taxonomy): domain Eukaryota; kingdom Viridiplantae; phylum Streptophyta; class Zygnematophyceae; order Desmidiales; family Closteriaceae; genus Closterium; species Closterium sp. NIES-65. The sequence goes on along the minus strand of CANXME010002087.1, from coordinate 714,040 downwards.
CTAGGGTTGTATTTGTACCCAACTCTGACTTAGTCATTCCCATTTTTTCCTGGTCATTTGTTTCACAGTTGCTGCTTTTAACATACTCAGCCGTCAGTTTTAGGCATTTTGGTCGCTTCTATAAACCAGCTCAGTGTTTGACTGCAACGGCAGATTCATGTCCTCTGAGATGTTTCTGAGTAAGCCCAGTGCCTTTTCGTGGCAGAATGTTGTGACTGATTGTTGTGTCTGAACCTTGTGACCAGTTCCAGTGACTGTACTCCAGTAACTGTTTCTATTAACTGATTCCGGTGAGTGGCTGAATGCAAATACTAACAACACTCTTACCTGATCCGTGTGACTGATTAAAGTGCCTAGATCGATCGACAGATTCATTATCTGAAGTTTTTTTACAGACTATTAAATGATTTTCTTATTGAAAAGGGACTTACAGTGCCTTATTATGACTAATTACACTGAGTTGTTTTGGTAGCTCAATCCTGTGACATTTATCATCCCATCTCAACCTCCCCTCTTCCCCTTTTTCGGTTCCAGGCATGAGTGCAGCAAAGGGGGCTGGATACAATCGGCAGCTTAGCACCTGTGCACTCCAACCACAATATCAAACCTCTTGTAACGTAACCTTTGCGGATTGGTTGGCTGCATTGCGCTTGCTCCATTCCTTGCCTCGCTATCCGCTGTTAGTACTCTGTTCCTCGAACTAGTCATATCTGTATTCCCAGTGCCAACCATGCTCGCTGAGGCTGAAAATTAACCAGTGCTTCCTTAATGCTTCTAATTCGTTGTTTTGTATTGTCTGATTGTCTATATGGTACCTTTTTTTCTCACTCCCTTCTAACCCATGCCTCTCAACCCAGCAATATTCGCCAACACAAGGCAGAGCCACAACAGCCACATCCCCATGAGGGAAATCGATAGCTGCGGTTGTAAGCTTGAGAGGTCTCAACCATGTCTATGAAATATCTAAAAAGGAAAATAATAAGGTTATTTTAAAATGCGGAAGGTGTCAAAAGCATTGAAGAGAATAAAAATTACAGAAACCGCTCTTTAAGACCAGTCTTCTGCTGGGCAAGGAATTGTCCTTTTCTTTCTTCAGTGAGATGGTTCAGCGACTCGTCATGACCTGTGAAGCTTGTTTTACTTAATCGTTCCAACTACTGGTACAGGTTATTCATTCTGTTTATCAATTCAAGTGACATGGTTAACTCATACAAACAGTCATTATTTCCAGATTTCTATTTCAGTTACTCATTGCAATAGCTTATTCCAGTGACTTGTTTAAGTGACACAGTCAGTGATAGAGTGCGATGGCCTGCTTCAGGGACTCATTTTAGTCACCAATGTCATTATCTTGTTTCAGTGACTGGTTTATGTAATGAGTTGAATTGACTTGGTTTCAGTGACTAAATTCAGTTGGTTTGTTTTCAGCAGATATTCCAGTCACTCATTGCAGCAGCTTGTTTTGCAGACTCGTTCCATCCAGTTACTGATTTGATTCCCCGAAATCGTTTCAGTAACTCAACATTCAGGTCACTGATCTCATTGACTTGTTTCAATGACAATATCGTCACTGATTCTGGTGACTGACTTTACAAACTAATTCCATTCGAATGACCTGTTTCAGTGACTCATTCGGGTCACTGATTCCAGTGACCTGTTTCAGTGACTCATTCGGGTCACTGATTCCAGTTACCTGTTTCAGTGACTTATTCGGGTCACTGATTCCAGTTACCTGTTTCAGTGACTCATTCGGATCACTGATTCCAGTGTCCTGTTTCAGTGACTCATTTTGGTCCCAGATTCCAGTGACCTGTTACACTTAATGATTCCAGCCTGTCACTAATTCTATACACCTTTTTCAGTTCCTCATTCCAATCACTGATTCCAGTGTCTTGTTTAGGTGACACACCAAATCATCGAGTGCGGTGACTTGTTTCACTGAGGCTGAAGTCACCAGTCACTGATTCCTAGGATTTGTTTCAGTGATTTCTTCCAGTCACCAAATTCCTGTGGCTTTGTGATTCATTTGATTATTTACGCCAACTCCTACCAGTTACTTGTTTCTGTAACTCGATCTTTCTACGGATCTTGGTGAATTGGTTAAGTGTCTTCTTCCAGTCACTTCCAGTGACTTCGTTCCACTCACTTCCACTTGTTCGGAACAAGTTGTTCCACGGCTTGTGTTTGCAACTCCACTCACTGGATGCCAATGCCTTGTTTCAGTCACTCATTCCAGACACTGTTCCTAACATCTTGTTTCGTGGTGGCGGATGTGAGTGCAGCAGAGGAGGCAGACAATGCGGGTTGAGTGAGGGGCAGAGTAGCAGCCATGCACTTCGACGACCACGGCAAACAACCTGTAACCCTTTGCTCAATGCTGGAAGCTAACCTCTTCTCTCCTCTTGCTTACTTTCTGCCTTGACATTCGATCAGTATTACGTGCACCACCCATTCTCGCTTCTGTTGGAAATCTGTCCAGTATTTTCCTCTGTATGTTGCATTCAACTTGATGTTATGTTTCCTCAACTTCCTGTAGGAGGGAAAATATAGCAGCAGCAGCAAGGAGGAAAGATCCCCAGCTGAAGAGGTCCATCAATCTAGATGGAGCATGGGAGATGGCAGAGTACGACATAAGGTTGTGGTGCAGAGTGAATTTATGAGCCACAAAAAATGCATTTATGGCACATTTTTATGAAGCTTGGATTGTAATGGCAATCTCCTACCGTATGAATCCTATTCCTTATGCAAAATGTTTATCAAAATGGCAGAAGCTGGAAATTCATGGGCAAGAAGGAAATGATATTTTTCCGTATAAAGTAGTTCTAGTGGTTCTAGTGGAAGAAAGTTGGGTTCGGTGAATAGTTTTAAATGAATACGCATAATTCCTTTTTGTAATTATCCTGCTTGCACACTGTTTTTGCACAAGCGAGTACAGATCAAGGTTCTCCACCATCCCCTTCTCGTCAACCCCTAAACCAAATCCAGCCTCGATGAACATGCTGCTAGTTCCAGCTGTCACAACGATGTATCACCACCCTAGTTCGCGAAACAGCTTAGTGGTAATTCGAAAGGTGTAGCGAGATCGACGAAACGTCTAGTTAGTGCATGTCGGTAATTCTAAGTGGTAACAACTGATCGCAAACCTGTCCGTTAGAGTCGGAGACAGAAGGCGGGAATGGGGCGAGGCGCGGCGAAATCGCACGAAACTGAAAGTTCAGCGAGAACCGCCTCGAGTATCCCGCACGTAACTCTTTCCTGCATTCATCCCGCCGAGTTCGCCTGACGCGTCGCGGTAGCACAATGGCCAGCGAGGCACACTGCCACTGAAACCCCTACTCGCTGTCAGCCAAGGTACGAAACACAACCATAGGCTGCATAGAAAATGTTGACATTTCTAGCCGATTTGCCCTTGGTTTCCTGCCCGGACTCTCCGGATTTTCAGTTCTTGTCCCACCCATAAATTCGCGTGGGGATTCCACCCACCGAGCCTTTCTCACCCAAAAATCCGCTAGGGGGTTCCACCCACCGAGCCTGTCTCACCCAAAGATCTGCTAGGGAATTCCACCCTCCGAGCCTGTCTCTACGGGTTTTTCGAGAAGCCTCTCCTCTCCACTGGTCTCCTCTCTTCGCTGCTTGATTGTTTTTTTTTTTTTTTTTTGAATTGCAAGTCTACATCATGAGGATAATGCATACAAACAATATCGGTCGTAACCGCATTATGCAAGGGCAGGGCCGACTGCCCCAGCGACCATCTACGGTGGATTGAACACTGTCTTAGGATTGGACCAGATGGACTCGAATGATCTCATCCAGATCCACTTCTTGTCATCAGCTTTCCGAATCCTACTCAGCGATGTTCCTCCAGTAGTCCTTTTTGGAAAATGCCAGCCTCTGCCGTGTTCTTCTTCTTATGCCACGTGGTGAGGCGGGCCTTCACATAAACCCGTGCATGCTGGGGGAAAGCGAAGATGATCTTCCTCAGCACTCTCTTTCGCTGCTTGATTGTACATACTCAAGCAGCTCACCTCATTCTCTTCACCAATCTCTTGCTCTGAAGTTTTTTGGCTTTCCTGATCGCTTTCTCAATTCGTACTCTCACAAACAAGTTCCTGAATCCGCTCTTAGACTCAGTTTTGAGACTGCAAATTTAACTGCTTGAAAACATCAGCCTGTTCTACAATTTTAACTGCTTCTGAAGTCTGTAGCACTACGATGGCAACTGTCTGCATGGTGAACGGCAGCCAGCCCTGTCAGAACATATAGCTTATACATTTGTGTAGGCTGTAGTGGGGTAGCCCATATGGGGTACAACCCAATTAGGGTTAGTACTTGTACCCAACTCTTTCATAGTTGAATCATTCTTGTTTCAGTCTTCACATGGTATCGAGCAGGTTCCCTTGTGGGAGCTGTTCCTAAGGCCCTACTACTGCTTCCGCTGCTACTCGATCTGTCGCACGCCCTGCGGCGTGCGACCTATTTTCGGCGCGCGGCGATTTTCTTTCAAGCGCGCGCCCCGAGGCGCGCAGCCCCGCTACCCCGTCGCGCCGCCCTCGCAGCCCCGATCAGCCGCCCCAGTGGCCCCGTCACCTACCCCTCCGGCCTCAGCGCCGCCCTTCCTGGCCCCGGCTCCGCCCTTCCCGGCCCCGGCGCCACCTCGGCTGGCCCCGTCACCTACCCCAGCGACCCCGACGCCGACCTTCCCGACCCGGCCCCGCCTCTGCTGGCCCCGTCGCATGCCCCTGCGGCCCCGGCTTCGCCCTTCCCGGCCCAAGCGCCACCTCGGCTGGCCCCGTGGCCTACCCCGGTGACCCCGACGCCGACCTTCCCGACCCGGCCCCGCCTCTGCTGGCCCTGTCGACTACCCCTGCGGCCCCGGCGCTGCCCTTCCCGGCCCCGGCGCCACCTCTGCCGGCCCCGACGCCGCCCTTCCTGGCCCCGGCGCCGCCCTTCCCGGCCCCGGCGCCGCCTCTGCTGGCCCCGTCGCCGCTCCACCCGGCCCCGCCGCCGTCCCCAAGCGGCCCCGCCGTCACAACAGAGCCGCCGTCACAACAGAGCCGCCGGCACCGCCGAGCTAGAGCCGAGCCACCCAAGCCGCCCGAGCCGCCCGAGCCGCAGCGCCACCTCAACCGCCCGAGTCGCCGAGCCACCGAGCTGCAGTTGCTGCCGAGCAGCCGTACTGCCAAGCCGCCGAGCCGCCCGAGTCGCCCGAGCCAACGAGCCGCAGTTGCTGCAGTGCCGCCGTGCCGCCGAGTCGCCGAGTCGCCGAGTCGTCGAGCCTGCTATTCCCACCACTGGTGAGCCCCTGCCTTACTAGCGCGCTGCCTGCCGCTTGCTTGGCTGCCTGCCTTACTGCTGCTACTCCTGCTCCTGCTTCTACTGGCGGAGCCAGATGCAGCCATAGCGACGTCAGCGTGAGTCCCTCACGCCCCAGCAGCTGCGTGAGTGGTACGCTGGTTGGGGTTGTAGGGGTGGCGCCGCTACTACTACTACTACTACTACTGGCGGCGGCCATTTGCAGCTCCAGCGACGCCCACGCGCGTCTCTCACGCCCCAGCAGCTTCGTGAGTGGTACGCTCAGAGTAGAGGGTCTCTCAGTTCTGTTCGCTGCTCTTACGTGATTCGCACTGGTGCTCAGACTGGTCAGCCTTGTGGGACGCCTAGTCACACACCATCCCGCTGCTTCGCCCGTCTGAGCGACGCCTGGCGTACCGAGTTTGGCGACGAGGCTGAGCTCCCCGACTGGGTGGAGTTGCTTAGGCAGAGGGTAGATATATTTGCTTTTGACTATGATACTATCTCACTGCCATGTATGCATTGCCTACTAGTGCTGACCGTGCCGGTCACCTGTGCGTACCGCCTGACCCGCGTATAGAGCCTGCTGCTCTGGGTGCTAGTGTGTCTCCTGCTCCAGGTACAGGTGCGGCTGCTGCTCTAGGTACTAGTGAGTCTACTTCCTCAGGTGCGGGTGAGTCTACTCTCTCAGGTACCGCATCGGCTCCGGCCTCTCACACCTTCACCCTTGACTCGGGGGCTTCCCGCTCCTTCTTTCGAGACCGCACCACACTCATGCCGCTTGGTCGACCAGTTGCAGTCTCTCTGGCAGACCCCTCTGGGGGCCCAGTCCTTGCTCACTTCTCCGCTGTCCTCCCGTGTCCAGCGGCCCTCTGTGGCACCCTGTCTAATATTTACCTCCCCTCGTTCTCTACGAACTTGGTGAGTGGTGCTGACCTACAGGATGCGGGGCTTCACCAGTTCACTCCTGCGAGTCAGCGGGTGACCCACTGCACAGACGCTCGGACAGGCCGACACCTGGCCACGTTTACTCGTCGACCGGGGTCGAGCCTGTACACACTTACCACTGCGTCTCCTCCAGTCTTTGCGTCTGGTAGGGTAGCTGCGTCGGGTCAGGTGTTTGCTGCAGCGTCCAGGTCTGGTCCTGAGTCTGCCCCCTGTTCGTGTCGTCTCCTGTCTCACGAGACTCTCCTTTGGCACCACCGCCTTAGTCACCCCTCAGTGCTTCGTCTCCAAAGCATGGCCTCCCGTCTTCTTGTTTCTGGTCCCCCCCAGTCCCTCCCTTCCCTTCCTCAGGGCCCTAGCCCTACTTGTGTCCCCTGTGTCGAGGGGCGCCAGCGTGCTGCCCCTCACTCCTCCGAGTTTCCTCCGACAGAGGCCCTGTTGCAGACGCTTCACATGGACGTGTGGGGCCCAGCCCGCGTCCGTGGACAGGGTCAGGAGCGCTACTTCCTGCTCGTTGTTGACGACTACTCGCGTTACACCACAGTCTTCCCCTTTCGCAGCAAGGGTGATGTCACTGAGGTGCTGATCGACTGGATCCGCGCAGCTCGTCTCCACCTCAGGCAGAGCTTTGGCTTAGACTAACCTGTTCTGCGTCTACACTCAGACAGAGGCGGAGAGTTTTCCTCTAGCCTTCTGAGAGCCTACTGTCGCGCACAGGGCATCCGTCAGACCTTCACGCTTTCGGACTCTCCGCAGCAAAATGGGATTGCTGAGTGCCGCATTGGCATGGTCATGGACGTCGCTCGTACGTCTATGATGCATGCGGCTGCCCCCCATTTTCTGTGGCCGTTTGCGGTGAGGTACGCGGCGCATCAGATCAACCTTCACCCCAGGGTCTCCAGGCCGTAGACCTCCCCAGCCTTGCTGTGGACAGGGAAGGTTGGCGATGCGTCGGCGTTCCGGGTCTGGGGATCTCGAGCGTTTGTCCGCGACTTGTCTGCGGACAAGCTGTCCCCTCGTGTTGCTCCTTGCGTCTTTCTGGGGTTCCCCCCTGACACGCCAGGGTGGCAGTTCTACCACCCCACCTCTTGCCGAGTTCTGTCCTCCCAGGACGTCACGTTTGACAAGTCGGTCCCCTACTACCGCCTCTTCCCCTACCGCACTCCGTCCCTCCCCCCGCCCCCGCTCTTCCTTGTACCAGGTCCCCCCCAGGTAGACCCCCTCACCCCTCAGGGTCCTGCCCCTTCAGGTGTGTCCCAGGTTGACGCAGTCGAGCCTGCCGAGGTCACTGGTGACTCTGGTGCTGCTGAGGGTGCTGAGCCTAGGGGTGCTGAGCCTGGGGGTGCTGGGCCTGGGGGTGCTGAGCCTGGAGGTGCTCCGCCTGGAGGTTCTCCGAGTGCTTTGTCTCGCCGGGAGCCACTCTCTCCACAGGAGCTGCGCGAGTGGTTTGCCCGGCGCTGGAACCGTGCTGCTGGTGCTGGAGATTCGTCAGCTACTGAGGGTGCTGCTGTCGCAGGTCCCGGAGGTGCTTGTCCTGGGAGTACTGGAGCTGCTGGGCCTGCAGGTTAGACTAGAGCTGGTGCTGCTGAGGGTGTTGGCGCTGAGACTACCACTGGCGGTCCTGCTGGGGGTGCTTCTGGTGCTGCTCGAGGTTCTGGAGCTACTAGAGGTGCTGCTGGAGCGGGTGCTCCTACTGGAGATACTGGTGCTATCCCTGCTGTTTCTGGCGTCGCCACGCGGCCTCGACTGTACTTCGTTCCACTCCTGCAGCAGGTTCTTGGTCTTCCACCTTCTAGTGGTCCTCCTCCTCCCTTAGAGTGTCCACAGCTTATCCTGTCAAAGTTACAGTTGCAGCCTACCTCCCCTTTGCCTGCTCCTTCTCCCTACACTGGTCCTACTGGAGGTCTTGCTGAGCGTCGTGAGCTTGCGTCTCGCCCTACGTCGCCTGTCCGTTATGCTCGCGCTAGTGGTCGTGGTTCGCGTCCGCGTCCTCCTCCTGTCACTAGCACGCACAAGATGTCTCTGCGTCCGTCCACTGCTCCTCTGCATGCCCCTTTGCCTTCTCCTCCTGAGTCCTCTCTTCCTGCTCTTGCCGACCCGGAGTCGGACTCTCTTCGTGCTGCCACTCCTACTGTCACGCGTCTCCTTGCTACTGTCGTCACTAACCCTTCTTTCGAGTCCACTGCTGCATCTGCCATAGTTGCTGAGCTCGTCGACTTTGCTGCTCGCTGTTGCCTTTACTACGCTGCTAGTCTTGTCGCTGAGTCTGAGTCTGTCTGTCCTCCGTCCGTCGGGGGTGAGTGTGCCCTTGGCACGGACGTCCTTGAGGACAGGCAGGAGGAGTTCCAGTGTCTGGCAGTTGCTTCACCTCATCTCGTGTCCGTACTGCTTACGCCTGAGGGAGACCCGGATGCACTTGACATCCCGACTCCGCGCTCTTACGCGGAGGCGATAGAGGGTCCCTACTCCTCTCAGTGGCAGGCAGCTATGGATGCAAAGATGGCTTCCTGGAAGTCCACAGGCACCTACGTTGACGCGGTTCCCCCTCCTGGGGCGAACATTGTCAGTGGCATGTGGATTTTCAGGGTGAAGCGGCCGCCGGGTTCTCCGCCTGTCTTCAAGGCGCGTTACGTGGCTCTTGGCTTCAGTCAGCGGCAGGGAGTTGACTACTTTCAGATCTTCTCCCCCACCCCGAAGATGACCACTCTTTGGGTACTGCTGCACGTTGCTGCTCACCGTGACTACGAGCTGCACTCTCTCGACTTCAGCACAGCTTTCTTGCACGGCAGCCTACACGAGGAGATCTCGCTGCGCCGCCTACCTGGCTTCATTGGGTCTTTCCCTCCTGGTACCCAGTGGAGTCTCCGGCGTCCAGTCTACGGTCTCCACCAGGCGCCACGTGAGTGGCACGACACGCTGAGGACTACGCTTGCGGCTCTTGGGTTTGCTCCTTCTACTGCCGACCTGTCGCTGTTTCTGCGCACCGACACCTCTCTGCCGCCGTTCTACATCCTCGTGTACGTCAACGACTTGGTCTTTGCCGCAGCTGACACTGCTGGACTCGCCTACGTGAAGTCTGAGCTGCAGAAGAGACACACGTGCACTGACCTGGGTGAACTGCGCAGCTACCTTGGCTTGCAGATCACCCGGGAGAGAGCACGCCGCACCATTACCCTGACTCAGTCACACATGGTGCAGCAGGTCCTTCAGCGCTTCGGCTTCACGTACTCCTCGCCTCAGGCCACTCCTCTGCCTACTCGCCACTCACTCTCAGCTCTGCCTTCGGATGAGTCCGTAGAGTCGAGTGGCCCGTATCCAGAGCTCGTTGGCTGCCTCATGTACCTGATGACCTGCACACGACCTGACCTTGCATACCCTCTTAGCATTCTTGCACGCTATGTTGCTCCTGGGAGACACCGACCAGAGCATATGGCTGTAGCAAAGATGGTGTTGCGCTACTTGTGCAGTACGTCGGGCATGGGGCTAGTGCTTGGAGGTAGGAGTCCAGTGGTCCTCACTGGGCACGCAGATGCTTCTTGGGCTGACGACCAGGCTACGCAGCGGTCATCCCAGGGTTACACCTTCAGCCTTGGTTCCGCCTCTGTTTCGTGGCGGGCTACTCGCTCGTCTTCTGTTCTCGGCTCCAGTTGTGAGGCTGAGATCTACGCCGGGGCCATGGCTGCACAGGAGCTTCGCTGGCTCACCTACCTGCTGACCGGCCTTGGAGAGCCGCCTCGTTCTCCTCCAGTCCTGTACGTAGACAACAAGGCCATGCTGGCCTTGTGTCGAGAGCAGAGACGGGAGCACAGAACAAAGCACATTGCTCTCCGCTACTTCCTTGCTCATGAGCTACAGCAGCGTGGTCAGTTGCGGCTTGCGTACGTGGCCTCTGAGGCCAACACTGCTGATGTTTTCACCAAGGCACTTCCGCCTTGTGATCATCAGCGCTTCTACACTCAGCTAGGTCTTGTCCCAGTCTTGCCTCACTTGCTCATACCTTGACCTTGTTTGTACTGTTACATATATATATACCTGCTCTTGCTTGTCTAGCCTTATATATATATATATGTAATCCTGCATGTGAACTGGCCTTATGGCCTTGAACTTGTGCTCGGAATGTGTGGTGACTTTGTGATCCACCCTGGGCTTGCTTTTCTTTGCTTTGCTTGACTGGTCTTGTGACCCCTTGTTCTCCCCCACTTTGCCTATGGGGGTGTGTCAGAACATATAGCTTATACATTTGTGTAGGCTGTAGTGGGGTAGCCCATATGGGGTACAACCCAATTAGGGTTAGTACTTGTACCCAACTCTTTCATAGTTGAATCATTCTCGTTTCAGTCTTCACAAGCCCGCCAGCAAAGACAGACGACCCAACACTGACACATGGAGGCTTCGAACTACCAAGAAAGGCTTCATGCCTTCTTTGCTGCAATGAAATTTGGTAGATTCGAGGAGAACAACAAGCTGCCGCAGGAGAGGTGCTTCCGTGGACCACTCGGGTTTCTTAGGATCGTAAGCTCCTTAGTCGGCAATAGTCTACTTGCTATTGCTTATTGTGAGAGTACGTCGGCTTATGCCAGCTATGCTTGCTTGCCTCTACTTTATCATGCTATTTCTAGCATAGGATAATCATATGCATGCATGAATTGCTTGATTTCCTAGGCTAGGTGCTTTCGTATATTTTATTATAGTTATAGCACCGAGCTAGGTTGCGTGCACCGAGTTCTGGCTTTTCGGTTGCCACCGAATTGCCTTCTACCGAATTCGGTAAGGATCTGTTCGGGACGCTTTGCGACCCGCGGAACCTTCGCGTAACACCTGGTTATGGGGCCTTGTGTCGAGCCTATATATAGCCTCGTGTTGTACCCAGGTGGACATTCAATTCAATTCAATTTGAATCATCTTTTCTGAGCTCGATCCTAGACCCTCACACTAGGTATCAGAGCGGGTTTACACGCGAGGTCTTCAACCGCTTAGTTCCGGCCTTTAAAACCCGCGGGGGCGACGACGAAAGCGCCAATACGGGTATGTAAAACCAGTTCCGCGCAATTTTTCTAAGTCCTCCTCGATTCGGTTTTCGAACACCTCTCAGATTTACTGGTGGAAAGGTTGGAGTTTCGACCGTTCGATCGAGTTTCATCTCAACGGCCCAGAGAATTTCGCCCAAAAAAGTTGGAATTTGGAGCGTCAAACCGATTTTCTCCTCAACGGCCGAGATCGGACGCGAATTTCGCCTAAGGGAGATTTACGGAACCTACAGAATTCGCGCTCGTCGATTCTACAGTCAATTTGACTCGCAGTAAGTCGACCAGCACCAAGAATTCGATTATTTTTGTCGCGCATCTTCCTGTAAATCACCGAATGGAGGGCCAAGGCAACAACTACGCGACTACGAGCGACATTGCGAGCCTCCGCACCGACATGGAGCAGACGCAGGCGACGCTTTGTCGACTCGATGCTTTCTGACAAGCCAACCAGGGTTTGCCACCGCAGCAGCAGCGACCACAGCGACTGCAGCACCGAAAACTCCAGCAGCAGTGGCGACACCGACATTTCACGGACCAATGGCACCACTGTCGCCGAACCTCGAAACAGCACGACCGAGGCTCCCGGAGGCGTTCGATCCAAGCGCGAAGGGATCCGACGTCTGGCGATTCGTGGCCACCCTCGAAATTTACTTCGAGGCCATTGGCTGTTCGACCCCGCAACACGATGCAGCAAGGATTCGGCTCGCAGCGACACTGTTACGTGGACCGGCTCTCGAATGGATTTACTACACCGACGTAGCCCGCGGGGAGAAAACGTGGCAGCAGTTTCGGGCAGATTTAATCGAGCGTTTCGAACCAATTAATACAACCTACATGGCGCGGCAGGAGATACACCGACACAAGCAATACAGTAGTGTAACACAGTACACGCAGCAGATGGAGTTACTGTTCAACCGCATCACCGACCTGACCGAAGGCGAAAAAATCCAGGCGTACACCGAAGGATTAAAAATTGAGATTCGGCGGCAGGTGATTGCGGCGAATTACAACAGCTAAAGAGACATCGTGCGTGCTGCCGAGCGATACGACGCGCTGACTCGAAGTCAACCTGAAACACGAAGCTTCACGCCGAACCGTACATTTGGCACGGAGCGATCGGCACCCCCCACGTTCACCGAACCGATGGATATCGACAAATACGACGCGAAGCAGCAGCCGACAAAATGTCTTGGGATCTCGGGCGTTTGTCCGCGACTTGTCTGCGGACAAGCTGTCCCCTTGTGCTGCTCCCTGTGTCTTCCTAGGCTTCCCCCCCGACGCCCCAGGGTGGCAGTTCTACCACCCCTCCTCTCGTCGTGTTCTGTCCTCCCAGGACGTCACGTTCGACGAGTCCGTCCCCTTCTACCGCCTCTTCCCCTACCGCACTCCTTCCCTCCCCCCGCCACCGCACTTCCTTGTGCCAGGTCCCCCCCCGGTAGACCCCCTTCCCCCTCAGGGTCCTGCCCCTTCAGGTGTGTCCCAGGTCGATGCAGTCGAGCCGGTCGAGGTTGCTAGTGACTCAGGTACTGCTGGGGGTGCGCCTGGGGGTGCTGAGCCTGGGGGTGCTGACTCTGGGGGTGCTGAGTCTGGGGGTGCTGAGCCTAGGGGTGCTGAGCCTGAGGGTGTTGCTTCTAGGGGTTCTGAGCCTGGGGGTGCTGACTTTGGAGGTGCTGCGGGCGTGGGTGCTGAGCCTGGGGGTGGTGAGCTTGGGGGTGCTCCGTCTGGAGCTGCAGAGCCTGGAGGTGTGGAGCCTGCGGCCACTAGACCTCTCCTTGTGTCTGGCTGCTGCTTCACCGTTACGCCGCCCTTACCTACGCGGCCCCGCCGCCTTTACCTACGCGGCCCCGCCGCCCTTACCTACGCGGCCCCGCCGCCCTTACGTCGCGGCCCCGCCGCTCTCACGTCGCGGCCCCGCCGCCTCACCTACACGGCCCCGCCGCCCTCACCTGCGCGGCTTCGCCGCTCTTACCTACGCGGCCCGCCGCCCTTACCTACGCGGCCCCGCCGCCCTTACGTCGCGGCCCCGCCGCCCTTACGTCGCGGCCCCGCCGCCCTCACGTCGCGGCCCCGCCGCCTCACCTTCGCGGCCTCGCCGCCCTCACCTTTGCGGCCCCGCCGCCCTCACCTTCGCGGCCCCGCTGCCCTTACCTACGCGGCCCCGCCGCCCTTACCCACGCGGCCCCGCCGCCCTTACCTACGCGGCCCCGCCGCCCTTACGTCGCGGCCCCGCCGCCCTCACGTAGCGGCCCCGCCGCCTCACCTTCGCGGCCCCGCCGCCCTCACCTAAGCGGCCCCGCCGCCCTCACCTTCGCGGCCTCGCCGCCCGTGCCTACGCGGCCCCGCCGCCTTCTCCTACGCGGCCCCGCCGCCCTCACGTCACGGCCCCGCCGCCCACACCTTCGCGGCCCCGCCGGTCTACCCTCCTGTCGAGCCGCCCGAGCAGCCGCCCGCCACGCAGCCCGGTACCGGAGCAGCCGAGCCGCCCAGCAGCAGCCGCGTGGGCCGCCTGGCCGCCGAGCCGCAGTTCAGCCGAGCCGGCCAGCAGCAGCCGCCGAGCCGCCGAGCCGCACAGCCGAGCCGCCCAGCAGCCGCCGCCGAGCCGCCGGGCCGCCGAGCCGCAGTACCGCCGAGCCGCCCCGCAGCCGAGCCGCACTACTGCCGAGCCGCCTGACCTGCCCTGTCTGGTGAGCACAGCCCCACTGCTACTGCGTGCCCTTCCCCCACTGCTTGCCCTGCTAGTCTTTTGTCATGGCTACCCCTAGTGTCCTCGCTTTTGACGCTGAGGGTCGAGCCATTGACTTTGAGGTCTGGGTCGACGACCTGCAGCTGTTTTTACAATGCGATAGGGCGGACGGTCTTTCTCTCTTTGAGCTCACCTCTGGCGCCTCCCCTGCTCCTACTACTGATGTTGAACCCACTTTTCGCTCTCAGTGGGCCACCCGCGATGCTGCTGCACGTCTTGCTGTGCGTCGCCACCTGCCTACCACTGAGCGCGCGCACTTTAGTCAGTACAAGAGTGCTCAGACCTTGTACGACGCTGTAGTTGCGCGCTACTCTTCCCCTGCCACTGGTGCACTGAGCCGCCTCATGCTACCGTACCTCTTTCCTGACCTTGCTGCCTTTCCTACAGTCGCTGACCTCATCACGCACCTCCGCACTTCTGACACTCGCTACCGCGCCGCACTTCCTGCTGAGTTCTGCGCCAAGAACCCCCCCCCCCCCCCCCCCCATGTACATCGCTCTCTATTACATAGTCACTCGCCTCCCTGACTCCCTTCGCGTAGTCAGGGACCACTTCCTCTCAGTCTGTCCCACCACCCTCACTGTCGACCTCCTCGAGAAGGCCCTCCTAGCGGCGGAGAAAAGCATAGTCGCTGTAGGAGCCTCGCGTGGTGACCCGCGCACCCCCATCTTTGAGGGGTGTTCTCCTTCCCCCCTGCTGCCCTCTGTTGCCTCTGCTGCTGCTGCTGCCGACCTGCTTGGTCTTGAGTCGGTCGGCGCGGCGTCTGCCCTTACTGGGAGACGACGCCCTGGCAAGTGCAAGGGGGGCAAGGGCGCGGGTGGAGCTGGCGGGGGCGGTGGAGGTGGAAGTGGCGGTGGCGGAGGGAGTGGGGGTGGCGGTGGGAGTGGTGGTGGGGGTGGTGGTGGTGGTGGCGGCAGCGGAGGCGGGGGCGGTGGCGGCGGCGGCGGTGGGAGCGGAGGCGGCGGTGGTGGCGGAGGTGGAGGCGGCGGTGGCAGAGGAGGTGGAGCCGGTCGGGGTAGTGCCCCGCAGCGGAGCGGCTCTGGTGGTGGTCAGCGCTAGCAGCAGCAGCTGCAGCAGCGTTCTCGGGACATCCCTCCGCCTCAGCAGCTCCGTGAGTGGTATACGTAGCGTCAGCGTGGTGGGGGTCTTGGCCCGTGCACCTACGTTCTTCGTTCTGGCGACCGCGCGGGTGAGCAGTGTGGGGGTGCCCACTCCACCCTGCGCTGCTTTGGCCGCCTGACGGACGCTTGGCGTCAGCAGTTCCCCGAGGCTAGTGAGATTCCCCGTTGGGGAGAGCTGTCTAGGGCTGGGGTAGCGATCTTTGATCTTGACTTTGATGCTATCCTTGCTGCCATGTATGCTGTGACTATTAGTGATGAGGGTGACTGTTACCGGTGTTTCCCACCCGACCCGGGCATTGGTACTGCTGCGCTAGGTGCTTGTGAGGCTACTGCTCTAGGTGCCAGTGCGTCTGCGCTCTCAGGTACTGGTGAGGCTGCGCTCTCAGGTACTGCGTCGGCCTCGGCCTTCTTCACCTTCACACTTGACTCAGGGGCTTCTCGCTCCTTCTTTCGAGACCGCACCACACTCACGCCGCTTGGTCAACCGGTTGCAATCTCCTTGGCTGACCCCTCTGGGGGTCCTGTCCTCGCTCACTTCTCCACTGTCCTCCCGTGTCCGGCTGCCCCGTCGGGCACCCTGTCGGGTCTGTACCTCCCCTCGTTCTTGACAAACTTGGTGAGTGGTGCAAACCTGCAGGATGCGAGGGTTCACCAGTTTACTCCTGCGAGTCAGCGGGGGACCCACTGCTCAGACGCCTGCACAGGCCGACACCTGGCCACGTTTTCGCGTCGGCCCGAGTCGAGTCTCTACACCCTGAGCACTGAGTCTCCTCCAATCCCTGTGTCTGGCCAGGTAGCTGCGTTGGGTCAGGTGTTTGCTGCTGCGTCCAGGTCTGGTCCTGAGTCTGCCCCCTGCTCGTGTCGCCTCCTGTCTCACGAGACTCTCTTGTGGCACCACCGTCTTGGCCACCCCTCCTTGCCTCGTCTTCGGGGCATGGCTTCCCGTGTCCTTGTCTCTGGTCTCCCCCGGTCTCTCCCTCCCCTTCCTTCGGGGCCAGGACCTCCCCTGTGTCGAGGGACGGCTCCGGGCTGCCCCTCACTCCTCCCAGTTTCCCCCGACAGAGGCTCCTCTGCAGACGCTTCACACGGACGTGTGGGGCCCGGCCCGCGTCCGTAGACATGGTCACGAGCGCTACTTCCTGCCGGTGGTTGACGACTACTCCCGTTACACCACGGTCTTCCCCTTGTGTAGCAAGGGTGATGTCACTGAGGTGTTGATCGACTGGATCCGCGCAGCTCGTCTCCACCTTAGGAGGAGCTTCGGCTCGGACTTTCCTGCTCTGCGTCTGCACTCTGACCGAGGCGGAGAGTTCTCCTCTGGCCTTCTGGGAGCCTACTGTCGTGCACGAGGCATCCGCCAGACCTTCACGCTTCTGGAATCTCCACAGCAAAATGGGATTGCTGAGCGCCGCATTGGCATGGTCATGGACGTCGCTCGTACGTCCATGATGCATGCGGCTGCCCCCCATTTTCTATGGACGTTTACGCTTCAGTACGCGGCGCATCAGCTCAACCTTCACCCCAGGGTCTCCCGGCCGGAGACCTCCCTAGCTCTGCTGTGGACGGGGAAGGTAGGCGATGCGTCTGCGTTCCGTGTCTGGGGATCTCGGGCGTTTGTCCGCGACTTGTCTGCGGACAAGCTGTCCCCTTGTGCTGCTCCCTGTGTCTTCCTAGGCTTCCCCCCCGACGCCCCAGGGTGGCAGTTCTACCACCCCTCCTCTCGTCGTGTTCTGTCCTCCCAGGACGTCACGTTCGACGAGTCCGTCCCATCTACCGCCTCTTCCCCTACCGCACTCCTTCCCTCCCCCCGCCACCGCACTTCCTTGTGCCAGGTCCCCCCCCGGTAGACCCCCTTCCCCCTCAGGGTCCTGCCCCTTCAGGTGTGTCCCAGGTCGATGCAGTCGAGCCGGTCGAGGTTGCTGGTGACTCAGGTACTGCTGGGGGTGCGCCTGGGGGTGCTGAGCCTGGGGGTGCTGACTCTGGGGGTGCTGAGTCTGGGGGTGCTGAGCCTAGGGGTGCTGAGCCTGAGGGTGCTGCTTCTAGGGGTTCTGAGCCTGTGGGTGCTGACTCTGGAGGTGCTGCGGGCGTGGGTGCTGAGCCTGGGGGTGGTGAGCTTGGGGGTGCTCCGTCTGGAGCTGCAGAGCCTGGAGGTGTGGAGCCTGCGGCCACTAGACCTCTCCTTGTGGCGTCTGGCGGTGCTGGGCCTGGAGGTTCTCCGGGTGTTTCGTCTCGGCGGGAGCCACTCTCTCCACAGGAGCTGCGTGAGTGGTTTGCTCTCCGCTGGAGGCGTACTGCTGGAGCTGGCGCTTCTTCAGCCGCTGAGGGTGCTGGTGCCGCCGGTCCCGGAGCTGCTGGGCCTGCGGGTCCGCCTGGAGCTGGAGCTACTGAGGGTGTTGGTTCTGAGACTACTACTGTCCGTCGTGGTGGTGGTCTTGCTGCGGATGCTGCTGGTGCTGCTGGAGGTCCTGCCGCTGGAGGTGCTGTTGGCGCTGGTGCTGCCGGAGGTGCTGAGGGTGCTGGTGCTGTCCCTGCTGTGTCTGGTGCCGCCGCGCGCCCTCGGCCGTACTTCGTTCCGCTCCTGCAGCAGGTTCTTGGTCCTTCTCCTCCTGTAGAGTGTCAACCGCCTGTCCTGTCACAGTCACAGTTAGAGCCTGCCTCCCCACTGCCTGCTCCCTCTCCTTACACTGGTCCTACGGGAGGTCTTACTGAGCGTCGTGACCCTGCGTCTCGTCCCGCGTCGCCTGTCCGTACTGCTTGCACTAGTGGTTGTGGTTCGCGTCAGCGTCCTCCTCCTGTCCTTGGGACGCACCGGATGTCTCTGCGTCCCTCCACTGCTCCTCTGCGTGCCCCTTTGCCTTCTCCTCCTGAGTCCTCTCTTCCTGCGCTTGCCGACCCGGAGTCGGACTCTCTTCGTGCTGCCAGTCCTACTGTCACACGTCTCCTTGGTACTGTCGTCACTGACCCCTCTTTTGAGTCCACTGCTGCATCTGCTCTTGTTGCTGAGCTCGTCGACTTTGCTGCTCGCTGTCGTCTGGACTACGCTGCCAGTCTTGTTGCTGAGTCTGCGTCTGTCTGTCCTCCGTCCATCGGGGGTGAGTGTGCTCTTCGCACGGACGTCCTTGAGGACAGGGACGAGGAGTTTCAGTGTCTGGCTGCTGCTTCACCTCATCTCGCGTCTGTACTGCTTGCCCCTGAGGGAGACCCGGATGCACTAGACATCCCGACTCCGCGCTCTTACGCGGAGGCCGTAGAGGGTCCCTACTCGTCTCAGTGGCAGGAAGCTATGGATGCAGAGATGGCTTCCTGGAAGTCCACAAGCACCTACGTTGACGCGGTTCCCCCTCCTGGGGCGAACATCGTCAGTGGGATGTGGATCTTCAGGGTGAAGCGGCCGCCGGGCTCTCCACCTGTCTTCAAGGCGCGGTACGTTGCTCGTGGCTTCAGTCAGCGGCAGGGAGTTGACTACTTTCAGACTTTCTCTCCCACACCGAAGATGACCACTCTTCGGGTGCTGTTGCACATAGCCGCTCAGCGCGACTACGAGCTCCACTCTCTTGACTTCAGCACTGCTTTCTTGCAGGGTAGCCTGCACGAGGAGATCTAGCTGCGCCGTCCACCTGGCTTCACTGGGACTTTCCCTCCTAGCACCCAATGAAGCCTCCGACGGCCAGTCTATGGTCTCCGCAAGGCACCGCGTGAGTAGCACGACACACTGAGGACTACGCTTGCGGCTCTTGGGTTTGCTCCCTCTACTGCTGACCCGTCGTTGTTTCTGCGCACCGACACTTCTCTGCCGCCGTTCTACATCCTCGTGTACGTCGACGACTTGGTCTTTGCCACAGCTGACACTGATGGACTCGCCTACGTGAAGTCTGAGCTGCAGAAGAGACACACATGCACAGACCTGGGAGAATTGCGCAGCTACCTTGGCTTGCAGATCACTCGGGACAGAGCACGCCGCACCATTACCTTGACTCAGTCACACATGGTGCAGCAGGTCCTTCAGCGCTTCGGCTTCACGTACTCCTCGCCTCAGGCCACTCCTCTGTCTACTCGCCACTCGCTCTCAGCTCTGCCTCTGGATGAGTTCGTAGAGTCGAGTGGCCCGTACCCAGAGCTTGTTGGCTGTCTCATGTACCTGATGACCTGCACACGACCTGACCTTGCATACCCTCTTAGCATCTTGGCACGCTATGTTGCTCCTAGGAGACACCGACCAGAGCACATGGCTGTAGTGAAGAGGGTGTTGCGCTACTTGTGCAGTACGTCGGGCATGGGGCTAGTGCTTGGAGGGCGGAGTCCAATGGTCCTCACTTGGCACGCGAACGCTTCTTGGGCTGACGACCAGGCTACTCAGCGGTCGTCGCAGGGTTACACCTTCAGTCTTGGTTCCGGCTCTGTTTCGTGGCGGGCTACTCGCTCGTCTTCTGTTCTCGGCTCCAGTTGTGAGGTCGAGATCTACGCCGGGGCCATGGCTTCTCAGGAGCTTTGCTGGCTCACCTACCTGCTGACTGACCTTGGAGAGCCGCCTCGTTCTCCTCCAGTGCTGTACGTAGACAACAAGGCCATGCTGGCCTTGTGTCGAGAGCAGCGTCTGGAGCACAGAACTAAGCACATTGCTCTGTGCTACTTTCTTGCTCGTGAGCTGCAGCAGCGTGGTCAGTTGCGACTTGCGTACGTGGCCTCTGAGGCCAACACTGCTGATTTTTTCACCAAGGCACTTCCGCCTTGTGATCATCAGCGTTTCTGCACTCAGCTGGGACTTGTCCCAGTCTTGCCTCACTTGCTTACCTCTTGACCTTACTTGTACTCTTGCATATATATATACCTACTCTTGCTTGTTTAGACTTATACATATATATATATATGTCTCCTCCTGCATGTGAACTGGCCTTGACCTTGTACTCAGACTGTGTGGTGACGTTGTGATCCACCCTGAGCTTGCTTTGCTTTGCTTTGCTTGACTGGTCTTGTGACCCCTTGTTTTCCCCCACTTTGCCTATGGGGGTGTGTCAGAACATTATAGTGCTTCTGTGTAGGCTATAGTTGGGTATCCCATAGGGGGTACAACCCAATTAGGGTTAGTACTTGTACCCACTCCATTCATAGTCCATTCATTCTCGTTCACTTCTTCACAGCACTCTGGGACGGAAACAGTGGAGCACCCCCGAAGTCAAAAAACGGGAATCGCTAGTAGCTGCGGATTGACCTGGCAATCGCGTAAAGATCTGAAAAGCAGGAAAAGGCGACGACGTGGCGACTTTGGAGCAGGTGAAAAAAGGAGAAAATGATGGCGCGAATTTAAAACATCACGACCGGCCGGCATCAGGGGAAATCGCCGAGGCGAATGGAGGCTCCGCGAAAAAAGACTCTGCACCGACAGGGAAACTCCAGCCGAACACCCACGAAAGTAAGAATTCGTTAAAAGTATCCTATAAAGATGCTCTAACGAAGAATATTGCTTCTCGTGGTTTACAAGCCTTCAAAAAATTCAGGGGAGGTCTAGAGGCCAAGAAAAAGCCTTTAGAAATTATTCAGGTACCTGAGAAGTTGGGCAAAGTACTACGAAGCGTAGAAAAGGGTCGTGCGTTCCGTGGAATTAATATTCTCTCCCCGCAGCACAGTGTTAAGGCTCCCCGTCGCCCACAGATGAAGCCTACACAGCTGCCAAGGCTTAGAGGAGACATCCAGGCTCAGGAAAAATTATACAAGCCTCGGAAAAATCCTCCTACCCCCCAGGTGAAGTTGGAAAGCGCTGAGTCAGGTATAGGAAAAAGGGAAGGTATTAAGTTTGATGTACCCTATGATCCTTTTAACGAGACCCTCTTTGGCTACTAAGCACAGCAAAAACCACTACTCCTCAAGGTGTTATGCAATGGGCGACGCCTCCAGGCATTGGTGGACAGCGGTGCATCTCACTCGGTGTGTGACCGCGGAGCATTGGAGAAAATTGGAGAGAACGCGGAAGAGACCCAGTTTTCAGCAACCATGGTGGACGGTACGAAGCTTCCTATCCACGGCGAAGCATCACTGCAACTGCATATAGGTGCGTTGAGGTGGAAGCCGAAGCTACCAGTCACCAACATCAAAGGATTAGATTTTATCTTGGGGCGAGATTTCCTGAAGCAGTTCAACCCCGAGATCGATTAGGTCAACAGCAAGGTGTGCATCTACAACAACGGGAAACGAGTGGAGCTGCGAAGCGAGACGGATACAGGGGACGTACCTGAAGCGACATTGGCACGGTTCGAACAGACGGTGAACGAGAGTAACACGGGTTACCTAGCATTGGTTATGGCAGCAGCAGAGGAGGAGAAGCCGAGTTCCGAGCTACCTGCAGCAGTGAAAGAGGTCTTGGAGCAGTACAAGGATATAATGCCCGACGACCTACCTGCAGGCGTACCTCCAGCACGCACCCACGAGCACGAGATCGTGGAGGAACCAGGTGCGAAACCCGTCTCACGTGCACCATACCGACTGAGTCCGACTGAACTGACAGACACGAAAAAACAGATAGAGTATCTACTGGACAGACAACTGATCCGCCCATCCACCTCTCCCTACGGCGCACCAGTTCTCTTCACTCCAAAACCAGACGGCAGTCTACGGATGTGCATCGACTACCGCGCACTGAGCAAACAGACAGTCAAAAACAAATATCCCATACCGCGCATAGACGACCTACTCGATCAACTGTGTGGAGCAACAGTATTTTTGAAGCTGGACCTACGATCGGGCTACTGGCAGATCAAGATGGCAGACAGCTCCGTCCACAAGACAGCGTTCCGTACCAGATACGGCTCCTACGAATACTTGGTGATGCCGTTCGGACTCTGCAACGCACCAGCAACGTTTCAGGCGGAAATGAATCACATCTTACGACCCCTGCTGGACGAGTGCGTGGTGGTGTACCTGGACGACATTCTCATCTACTCCAAGAACATGAAGGAGCACGTGGAGCATCTGCGGAAGGTGTTCGAGATCCTGCGGAAAAACAAGTTCTACGTGAAGCTGTCAAAGAGCGACTTCGCCCTGAAGAAGGTGCAGTTTCTCGGGCACATGGTGAGTGCCGAGGGCGTACACGTGGACCCACGGAAGATCGAAGCCGTCAAGAAGTGGAAAGTACCAGAGAACGTGAAGGAGTTACAGCAGTTCCTAGGCTTCGCCAACTACTACAACAGGTTCGTGCCGCAGTACGCTAAGATAGCAGCGCCACTGACCGACCTACTGAAAAAGGATACGCCCTACAAATGGGATACCCTTCATCAGCAAGCCATGGAGCAGCTACAGACAGCACTGACTACAGCGCCAGTACTCATCTTGCCGGATCCAGACAAGGACTACGTGGTGGAAGCAGACGCTAGTGACCAAGCAGTCGGAGCAGTACTGATGCAGGATCACGGACGCGGTTTGCAGCCCATCGCCTACCTCAGTAAGAAGCTACACGGAGCAGAACTAAACTACCCCATTCACGACAAGGAAGCCTTAGCGATAGTCATAGCCTTCAAGGCGTGGAGGTGTTTCCTAGAGGGAGCCAAGACTACAGTCTATACTGACCACTGCAGTCTCAAATACCTGAAGTCACTGCCGACACTCTCACGACGACAGGTGCGGTGCGTGGACTTCCTGGAAACTCACTTCCACTACGACATCGTCTACAAGCCCGGGCTACACAACAAGGCAGACGCGTTGAGCCGCCCCGGACATGTAGCAGGCATCCAGCTCGACGGGATGAACCCTCTGCTCAAGGGTCTATTCCAACATGGGTACTCCGTGGACGCAGAGATTGCTACAGCACAGACGAAGAAGCTATTACAGTGGGAGAAAGACTTAGCTGTAAGGAAGGGTTCATGAAAGATTTGGGTACCGAATTACGCCTCGCTACGGCAGATCCTATTGGAGGAGTTTCACGACGTACCTTACGCGGGACATTTCGGGAGCAACAAGACGTTAGCAGGGATAGCGAAGTATTACTACTCGCCCGGGATGGCAGCATACGTGCAGCAGTTCGTCACCTCTTGCGACACGTGCCAGCGGATGAAGAGCAGCAAGCAGAAAAAAGCAGGGTTACTTCAGCCTCTACCCGTACCGGAGCAGCCATGGCAGGTCGTTAGCCTCGACTTCATCACAGGGCTTCCTTCGACCTCACGGGGACATGATTCCATCCTCGTGGTGATCGATAAGTTCTCCAAAATGGGTCACTTCATACCGACCAGCGCCACAGCTACAGCTGAAGCAACTGCTCGACTCCTCTTCGACCGCATCATCACCATCCACGGCATCCCCGCTACACTCATCTCAGACAGAGACCCCAAATTCACGAGTAAGTTCTGGAAGGAGCTCATGGGACTGTTGGGGACAAAGCTTGCAATGTCTTCAGCATACCACCCCTAGACTGACGGACAGACAGAGCGACTCAATCAAGTGGTTGAACAGTTACTGCGTACAGCTTGCAAGGACAACGTCAGCCACTGGGACACACAGTTACCAACCCTAGAGTTCGCTTACAACAACGCATCACATGCGGCCACAGGGAAAACTCCTTTCTTCCTGTGTTACGGACGGGAACCACTCACACCACAGCAGCCAACTACACCGGCACACGTCCAAGCCGCACATGACTTCGTCACCACCATGCAGCAGCTATGGGAGAAGACTCAGCGGCGACTCACCACGATGCAGACATCCCAGAAGCAGTATGCCAATCGTCAGCGACGTGATCACTTAGTAGCAGTCGGAGATCAGGTGCTTCTTGAAACGCACAACTTGAACCTGTCTCACCTCCCATCCAAACACCGGCCTCGCTTCTGTGGTCCTTTTCTCGTTGAGGCACAGGTGACACCAGTTACATTCCGCTTGCGCTTACCAGATACATGGAAGCTTCACAACGCTTTCCATGTCCAGCTACTCAAGCACTACAAGGACCCCAACCAACAGTTCTAGGGACGGCAACTACCGCCACCACCACCTGTTCTCATACAGGATGAACCCGAGTACGAGATCGAGCGCGTTCTCTCTCATCGGCGCCACGGTGGCAAGACCCTCGAGTTCCTGATACGCTGGAAGGGATACGATCCCACTGAGGACAGTTGGGTTGCAGAAGGTGATATGGGCAACGCACGCCGTGCTCTCAAGGACTATCTTGTCAAGCAGGGTGTATCTCACGCCACCCAACTTTGAGGGGGGGACGTGTGAGAGTACGACAGCTTATGCCAGCTATGCTTGCTTGCCTCTACTTTATCATGCTATTTCTAGCATAGGATAATCATATGCATGCATGAATTGCTTGATTTCCTAGGCTAGGTGCTTTCCTATATTTTATTATAGTTATAGCACCGAGCTAGGTTGCGTGCACCGAATTCTGGCTTTTCGGTTGCCACCGAATTGCCTTCTACCGAATTCGGTAAGGATCTGTTCGGGACGCTTCGCGACCCGCGGAACCTTCGCGTAACACCTGGTTACGGGGCCTTGTGTCGAGCCTATATATAGCCTCGTGTTGTACCCAGGTGGACATTCAATTCAATTCAATTTGAATCATCTTTTCTGAGCTCGATCCTAGATCCTCACACTTATCGTGTTCTCCACGATCTCCCGAATCCAATGATATGCGCAGCTCTGCTTGAAGTTGTCAATACACACTTCAGCAATTTTCAGAATCTCAATGTTGTCCAATGTTATATTTCCAGAATGAGTACAAACGGTTTTATAGTCAGGCAAGACACTGCTGAGGTACTAGGAAGGCTTAGGAGCCATAGCTAGTAGGTCGAGTAGTTGAGTTCGAGTGAGTTTGGGTGAGTCGAGAAGATTGCAACATAAGAGTGGTTTGACTATAGAGCGAGCAGTACAAATAGGCAAGAATGAAGAAAGGTGCACCACCAAACAGAAAGTTAGATGACTACAGTAGTCTACACTACAGGCAGTTACAAAACAATATATAGAATTATATATTATTCGTACAGATACAAAATGCGATTCGTAACTTCACTTGTTTCCCAAGTAACCGCGTGCGCCTCATTTCACCCCGAGTCGCACACGCAACCGAACGGAAATCGGTGAACCGCAAGACCGAATCCCGAACTTTATCGAACGCGCCTTGTTCTCAAAGCACATTTTTCCCCTCGTGAATCTCATTCTCAATGCTTCTCCTTCTCTCTCCCTCCTTATAGCACATTTCTTCTCAATTTCTCTCCCGCTTCTCACGCCGTAGCCTCTATTCCCCACCGTAGGCCGATTTCCACCGTTTCACACACGCGCTTCCATTTCGCCGTCATTCCGCCGTCGTAGATGCTTTCGCCTTAGGTTTCGTGGTTGGGCGAACCAACCCTAACAGGGTTTTCTCCCATGCGACCAAAGGCTGCGAGTGCTGCTAAGGAGACTCCCGCTCGAGTTGCCTGTGACGTGCCACAGAAGCAACAAAAGCAGACGACGCAGCGGAAGCTGCAGCAAAATGCTCAACAAATGCTTTCGCTGGCTGCAATTTCCTGCTTGCCTACGAAGATTCCAAAGCCTGTGGGCTCAAGGACTGCTGGGAAGGTAGCTGAGGCGAGATCTACACGCAGCAGCGTGCCAGTGAAAAGGGTTGAGAAGGAAACGTCCCAGTTAAAACAAATTCGTTTGCGTTTTGAAGTTTCAAGAATGTCCAAGACGAGGTCTGTGCCTACTGCTGCCGTTGCAGCATGAGCCACGAGCGGAGCAAGGAAGGTTGCAGAAGTAATGAGCACAGCAGAGCAGACGTTCTGCAGCTTGCTTATCTACCATACAAATTATATTAATAGCTGTAAATAGGTGTGTTTGAATATTTACATTACGTTATACAACGCAAATGCGTTTATATATTGAAATCCTTGTTCAATGAAGTGCCGTTTTTCATGCTGAATCACTGGAGGCCCATGAAGGACTCCACTTGAGCTCGTCTACTAGTGGCCTGCCTCCTCACCCTCTTCACCACCTTAGAACACTCTTCCCCCTGTGGTCTCAACTCTCTTCCTCTTACTTTCCATCTCTATGTCCCGTCCCACATACCCCCCCTTTCACCTTGCTTCCCTGCTCCCCTTTTTTCTCGCATACTTTGATTTTGTAGACTTCCTTCTGAGTTTGCCTTCTCTCATATACCTCCTTGTTCTTTATCGCTTCCCACTTCGGCTTCCTTCTCCGCCCGCTCTCCCATCCTTGCCCCTTCCCCACCAATCTTTCATTTTCCCACAACCCCTTATCCCACAGATCTGAAACCCCTATAATCTCATGTGGAAGCCACCTGTTCCCATCCCCTCCACCCAACTTTGTGTTACCACGCTAACTTCTTTTCATCTATGTTTGGCCTTTTCCCATTGCCATTCCATCGTCAGATCAGTTCTCCTTTCCTATGTTCGAACTTTTACTGCACCACCTGTCATCAGGTAACAATAGCTGGCATGAGATTACATGAGTCGTTATCAGCGAGCATGGAATGTCATCAAATGACATCAAGTGACACCAGAGCTTGTTTCATTCTTCTTCCCTCCACTCCCGATTTCCAGCCTTAAGCGCCGTTTGTCCTCCTTTGGTCCAACTTCCTGCGCTGCCCTCCCTCTTTCCAACCTCCCATGAGTGATCCTCTTCACAGATTGGCCCATTTCCGCGACTATCGTCTGGCCCCGCATGGCCCGAGCTGGTCCGGTTCGGTTCGGCCCTTCTCGGACAGGCTCGTTTCAGCCGCTCCGTTCAGGTCAGGTGTGAGTGATGTGGTCTGGTGTTGTCAGGGCAGGACCGGCCCAGACCCGACCAGTTTGTTGCGGGTCTGGTCTAGCTAGGCCTGGTCAGTCATGTCCGGCCAGGTCTGGGCGACTTTGGCCAGACTTGGCGAGTCAGGACGGGTCGGCCACTTTTTCTCGTCCTTAATTATTCTGAAGTTTAGAGATTTGAAAATGGAAAAATGGCTATCAAGTCCGGTCTAGCATGGAAAGGCGAAGCAGAGAGCTGAGGGAAGGCAACTCAGAGAGGTGTCCCCCCCTGTTTGACTGCAACATCAGATTCATGTCCGACCAGGTCTGGGCGACTTTGGCCAGACTTGGCCAGTCAGGCCAGGTCGGCTTTTTTTTTTTCTTTCTTAGTTTTGTTCTTTTCTTAAGTTTAGATTTTTGCAAATCGGCCATCAGGTCCGGTGTAGCATGGACAGGCAAAGCAGAGAGTTGAGGGAAGAAAACGCACAGCCACACAACTGCTGCCTCCACACTTCCATCTTATGTGTTACCTCCCCTTTTATGCAGGTATGTAAGTTCCTAATTTATCCTCAAAGCTTCAATTCCAGTGTTGCTTCCAGTTGCTGTTTTTTAGCACACTCCGCCAACTGTTTTAGTCATTTTGGCCGTTTCTAAAAACTAGCTCGGTGCTTGACTGCAATGCAACGTCAGATTCAGAATGTTATGACAGATTGTTGTGTCCGAACCCTGTGAGATGTCATGTGAGAGGATTTTGACTGATCCCAGTGCCTATTCCTGCCAGGTAGAATGTTATGACAGATTGTTGAGTCTGAACCTGGTGGCCACTCCCAATTACTGTAATTCAGTATCTGTCTCTATCGACTGATTCCTGTGACTGGCTGAATGCAAATACCTACATTCCTGACTGATCCCTGTGACTGTTTCAGGTGCCTTAATCGATCGACTGATTCATTCTCTGAAGGTCTGTGGCAGACAGTTAAAGGGGTTCTTTAATGCCTTATTTACAGTGAGTTGTTATTGTAACTCATTCCAGTGACATTTCTCATCCCATCTTAACCTCCCCTCCTCCCCTTTTTTTGTTCCAGGCATGATTGCAGCAAGGGGGGCTGGATACAATCGGCAGCTTAGCAGCTGAGCTCTTCAACCACAATATCAAACCCCTTGTAACCTTTGCATACTGGATGGCTGCAACCTGTGCTCTTCTTGCGCTTGCTTCATTCCTTCGCTCGCTTTCTAGTGCTAGGACTCTGTTCCTCGACTCAATCCTATCTTTATTCCCTGTGCCAACCAACCATGCTCGCTGAGACGGAAAAATGCACCAGTTCTTCCTCAATGCATCTAACTCAATGTTTGTATTGTCTGATTGTCTAAATGGTACTTCCTTTCTCACTCCCTTCTAACCCGTGCCTCTCAACCCTGCAAATCGCCAACACAAGGCAGAGCCACAACAGCCACACCCCCATCAGGGAATTCATTAGCGGCAGCAGTAAGCTGGAGAGGCTCAACCATGTCTATGTATATTTAAAAGGGAAAACAAAAGGTAATCACAAAATAGCTGAAGGTGGCAAAGGAATCGAAAAGAAAACGATTACAGAAAGTTTTTGCTGTTTAGGATCAGTCTTGTGTTGGGCAAGGAATTGTCCTTCTCTTGCTTCAGTGACTTGATTTAGTGTCTTGTCATGACATATGAAGCTTGTTTTACTTATCCGTTCTAGCTACTGATACCAGTAGCGTGGCCTATTTTTGCGACTCATACTGTTTACTGATTCAAGTGACATGTTTCAGTAACTCATTCCAGTCAGTCATTGATTCCAGATACCTATTTTAGTTACTCATTTCAAGAGCTTATTCCGATAACTTGTTTAAGTGACACAGTTAGTCATTGAGTGCCAAGGCCTGCTGCAGGGACTCATTTCAGTCACCAATGTCATTATCTTGTTTCAGTGATTGGTTTTAGTCAATGAGATCAAGTGACTTTGTTTTAGTGACTCAATTCAGCTGGTTTGTTTTCAGCAGATATTCCAGTCGCTGATAGCAGCAGCTTGTTTCAGTGACTCAATCTCGTCTCTGACTCTAGGGACTTGTTTTGCTGACTCGGTCCATCCAGTTACTGATTCGATTCCCGGGAATCGTTTCAGTAACTCAACATTCAGGTCACTGATCTCCTTGACTTGTTTCAATGACAATATCGTCACTAATTCTGGTGACTGACTCTACGAACTAATTCCATTCGAATGACCTGTTTCAGTGACTCATTCGGGTCACTGATTCCAGTGACCTGTTTCAGTGACTCATTCGGGTCACTGATTCCAGTTACCTGTTTCAGTGACTCATTCGGGTCACTGATTCCAGTTACCTGTTTCAGTGGCTCATTCTGGTCACTGATTCCAGTGACCTGTTACACTTAATGATTCTAGTCTGTCACTATCTATACACCTTTTTCAGTTCCTCATTCCAATCACTGATTCCAGTGTCTTGTTTAGGTGACACACCAAATCATCGAGTCCGGTGGCTTGTTTCACTGAGGCTGAAGTCACCAGTCACTGATTCCTAGGACTTGTTCTTCTAGTCACCAAATTCCTGTGGCTTTGTGATTCATTTGATTATTTACGCCAACTCCTACCAGCTACTTGTTTTAGTAACTCGATCTTTCTACGAATCTTCATGACTTGGTTAAGTGTTTTCTTCCAGTCACTTCCAGTGACTTCGTTCCACTCACTTCCACTTGTTCGGAACAAGTTGTTCCACAGCTTGTGTTTGCAACTCCAGTCACTGGATGCCAATGCCTTGTTTCAGTCACTCATTCTAGACACTGTTCCTAACATCTTGTTTCGTGGTGGCAGATGTGAGTGCAGCAGAGGAGGCAGACAATGCGGGTTGAGTGAGGGGCAGAGTAGCAGCCATGCACTTTGACGACCACGGCAAAACAACCTGTAATCCTTTGCTCAATGCTGGAAGCTAACCTCTTCTCTCCTCTTGCATACTTTCCGCCCTGACGTTCGATCAGTATTACCTGCACCACCCATTCTCGAATCTGTTGGAAATCTGTCCAGTACTCTCCTTTGTATGTTGCATTCAACTTGATGTTATGTTTCCTCAACTTCCTGTAGGAGGGAAAATATAGCAGCAGCAGCAAGGAGGAAAGATCCCTAGCTGAAGAGGTCCATCAATCTAGATGGAGCATGGGAGATGGCAGAGTACAACATAAGGTTGTGGTGCAGAGTGAATTTATGAGCCACAAAAAATGCATTTATGGCACATTTTTATGAAGCTTGGATTGTAATGGCAATCTCCTACCGTATGAATCCTATTCCTCATGCAAAATGTTTATCAAAATGGCAGAAGCTGGAAATTCATGGGCAAGAAAGAAATGATTTTTTTTCCGTATAAAGTAGTTCTAGTGGTTCTAGTGGAAGAAAGTTGGGTTCGGTGAATAGTTTTAAATGAATACGCATAATTCCTTTTTGTAATTATCCTGCTTGCACACTGTTTTTGCACAAGCGAGTACAGATCAAGGTTCTCCACCACCCCCTTCTCGTCAACCCCTAAACCAAATCCAGCCTCGATGATCAAGCCGCTAGTTCCAGCTGTCACAATGATGGATCAACACCCTAGTTCGCTAAATAGCTTAGTGGGAATTCGAAAGGTGTAGCGAGATTGACAAAACGTCTAGTTTGTGCATGTCGGTAGTTTTAAGTGGTAACAACTGGTCGCAAACCTGTCCGTTAGAGTCGGAGACAGAAGGCGGGAATGGGGCGAGGCGCGGCGAAATCGCACGAAACTGAAAGTTCAGTGAGAACCGCTTCGAGTATTCCGCACGTAACTCTTTCCTGCATTCATCCCGCCGAGTTTGCCTGACGCGTCGTGGTAGCACAATGGCCAGCGAGGCACACTGCCACTGAAACCCCTACTCGCTGTTAGCGGAGGTACGAAACGCAACCATGGGCAGCATAGAAAATGTTGATATCGCTAGCCGACTTGCCCTGGGTTTCCTGCCCAGACTCTCCGGATTTCCAGTGCATGCCCCACCAGAAATTCGCGTGGGGATTCCACCCACCGAGCCTGTCCCAACCTAAAAACCGCTAGGGGGTTCCACCCACCGAGCCTGTCTCAACCTAAAATCCGCTAGAGGGTTTCACCCACCGAGCCTGTCTCACCCAAAAATGCGCTAGGGGGTTCCACCCACCGAGCCTGTCTCTCCCAAAAATCCGCTAGGGAATTCCACCCACCAAGACTCTTACGGATTTTCCAGAAAGCCTCTCCTTTCCCCTGGTCTCCTCTCCTCGCTGCTTGATGGTACATAGTCTAGCAGCTCATTTCGTTTTCTTCACCAGCTTCTTGCTCTGAAGTGATTTGGTTGGCTTTCCTGATCGCTTTTTCGATCGACACTGTTATCAACAAGTTCCTGAACCTGCTCTAAGACGCTGTTCTTAGACTGCTTGAAAACATCATCCTTCTCTGCAATTCTAACTACTTCTCAAGTCTTAAGCACTACGATGGCAACTGTCTGCATGGTGAACGGCAGCCAGCCCGCCAGCAATGACAGACGACCCAACATTGACACAAGGAGGCTTCGAACTACCAAGCAAGGCTTCAGTGCCTTCTTTGCTGCCATGAGATTTGGCAGATTCGAAGAAAATAACAAGCTACCGCAGGAAAGGTCCTTCCGTGGACCACTTGGGTTTTCTCCCTTGCGACCAATGGCTGGGAGTTCTCTACAAAATTTGGGGCCGCAACAACTATGCACAAAACCCACTTTGCACCGCCCATGCACACCGAGGACTGCCTAGGTAATGTTCAGAGACACGATAGACAATCCTAGGCAAGGCTGTCGAATGCCCACACATTGCACGGGCAATCCATACGTATCTTACCCCCTCCCCATTGTATTCACCCCCTTGCCCATTGTATGTCACCGTGGCTATGAAGGATCCGATAAATTGTACTCGTTTCTGGTCTACTCCTTAAGGTGTTTGGGAACCAATGCAAAACAGACTTGGAAGCTAAAAAGGGTCAGAAACCAGCACACCAGAGTTGTAACAACAACATCAAATGACAAAACAAAAGCACACGAAACCACGACACGAGGTCTAAAAGAAACATCTGAACCCGAATTCCCATGACAGCGGGGTTCAAGCACAAAATCTCATGCATGCACCACTATTCCAAGCTCCACGTACTTCTACCAACATCAAAGTGCACAGGTTCCTGCATTCATGCCATCCTTGCAAACGGTGGGCGGGACAAGACTCAACGGGGCTCCTCGCGGCAACCCTGCGCCCACTTGTTCAGAAACCAGTAGGTGGGGTGCTCAAACGACTGCACCATGTGCACGGTCTTCTGAATTGCATCAATGGGCACCACGTGGTACCCATTGTCAAAGACGGCAGGGTGCATGATCATGCACCCCGTGCACTCATTGACATTTTGTGGGATCCAGCGCCGGAAAAACGCCACCGCACGGTCCTCTTCGTCCTCAGCGGCACAAGCGGACGCCACGGACAGAAGGAGGTGGACGCGTCCATGCAGGGTTTCCCCCTGCTCGTCCACGAACTCGACGAAGGAGAACGCCGCCTCGCCATGCAGCACCGGCACTGCATGCACATAGTGCGGCTTGACGATGGAGTGGTCGAGTTCACGGGGAGGGAGAGCCAGCGCCGTGTGAACCTGGTATGGAAGGAAGGATGCCACACGCATAGACTTACACCCATGATGGATCAGGGTAGATGCGGGCCGTGACTAGGTCATGCATACACTACAAAGATACGGACTATGTGGGCTTTGGGTCTGGTGGCAAATTCATGACACGTGTTGGGAATGATTGGCTGCAAACAGCCATGACAAAAGTAAAGCACCCACAAGCACATACCCATGCCGGGAATGGCACCAAGCCATGCTGGCGCATCACGTAGGCGTATGGCCCAATGCCCTCTTCAAGGGGGCTGCATAGTACGCAGAGTACAGGTCCTGCGGACCAGCCGGGGAGTTGATCCTCCCCAGCATGCGTGCCTTGTTCCTGTTGAGCTGAGGTCGGCCAGATGCAATCGCCTGATTCAACAGCATAGTACAGCATGCAATGCAACAGTATAAGAGAACAACAAACCCATCAGCAGCATCATATAACAGCACGAATAGGATCAGCATGCAACACAAAAGGGGGACGTGCATCACAGGCAGCAGAGAACATCACAGGCATCAGAGAACATCACAGGCAGCATAGAACATCACAGGCAGCAGAGAACATCACAAGCAACAGAGAACACCACAAGCAGCAGAGAACATCACAGGCAGCAGAGAGCATCACAGGCAGCAGAGAGCATCACAGGCAGCAGGGAACATCACAGGCAGCAGAGAACATCACAGGCAACTATCTCGGATGTGACCACCGACACTGATATTTGTGTCCTACAGGTCCATACTGTCACCCACACGGCTACCCTCGCCACAATCGGTCGGTTTCTGGTCCAGTGCCAGCACTGTAACGACACAATATACATGAAATATGTGGTTCTACACAGAGGGGGAATGACAGATCGCATCACTAACGGAGTCACCAATGTCGGGGAATTTGAAGACCCCTTGAGAAACCAAGTGTTCTCACCCTTACGCTCCCTCACGCGTAGTTGTTTCCCCCACCCTGATGCGTTCACATCAAATACCTGCGTACAAGATATATATGACGGACTAATGACGTGGACCGCCAATCAGCAAAGAAACGGCA
This sequence comes from Closterium sp. NIES-65, assembly GCA_948144175.1. Classification (NCBI taxonomy): domain Eukaryota; kingdom Viridiplantae; phylum Streptophyta; class Zygnematophyceae; order Desmidiales; family Closteriaceae; genus Closterium; species Closterium sp. NIES-65. The sequence continues at coordinate 680,492 of CANXME010002087.1, read as the reverse complement.
TGCTTAGAGTCGTCGTAGGATTCGCGCACGTACCACCAACAAGAAGCTTGACGCAACAGTTCGTTTGCGATGTACACGAAGGATATTGCGCGTCATCTATGACGAGCTCGCCGATGTGATCACCCTTGAAATATCGCTACGTGTTTGCCAGCGCGACACGATGTCCAGAGTCGACTTGTATAGGGGGCTATTAAGAGCTGTATCCGTGTCAGCAGATGAAAATATCTTCTCATGTAGACACTAGCGATTCTCACTACGCTCGTGCGTCATGCATCTCCTTTACATCTCCCCCACGGGAGTCTCTCCCTTGCGTCTGCAGCGCCGTGTGCCTCTCGAGAGACTGGGGAATGCGTATAAAATGGGGGCTCATCTAGATTGTCCGGCATTGTTCAAACCATGGAAGCTGCTCGCTCCCCTTACGCACGCCCTCGTAGGCCGAACGCGGGTCGCTGCGCTAGCAACGCTGACATGGTCTTTTATGACACCCCAGGGAACCGTGCCGATGCTGGCGCTGATGACTGTGAGGATGAGGGCCCGCAGGATGGTACCAACGCTTTCACGGGCGGAGTTGTAGTTGATGATGGCGGTGATATGGAAGCGCCATCTGGCGATGACACGCACCATGAGCCGGTCGATGAGGACTACGAAGGTACGTGAATGAAGGCTCGTGCTGTACAGGCAATTGAGGTACATGCTGAACATCTAACTTCCTTTCCCTGCCCATTGCAGCTGCACGATCCCGCCAGCGTCCCGTCGATGATGTCAGTCAGGCGGCCCCGGCATCACCTGCTATCACCACGCCTGGAGGCCGCGGCCCCAGTGTCACTCGTGATGCTCCGCGTGCACCGCAGGCTCCGGCGCCTCCGGTTGACGCGGCGCTAGCGGCCCGTCTGCGCGCTCATGAGCAAGAGATTGTCGACCGCCTTCGAAACGCTGAAGCTCGTCGCACGCCCTCGCACGCGCAGCCTGTCGCTGATGCCTCGGCGGGCCCTGCACCGAGTACCAGGAGGGCAGCCCAGCGCAGTGACGCAGCGCCAACAGTGGCGCAGCCGGCAGCTGAAGACGGACCTGCCGTTCCTCGCACTCCGTTTGTTGCTCGCGTGTTAGCCCGGGAGACGTCCTCGCACGGTCGGGACAAGGCACCTACCCCCGCACTCCTGCTCTAGGCTGAGCGTCTTGAGAAGGCGAATCTCGTTATCCCGGGCCTTGACAACGGGATGAAGGTATGCCCATGTCGCAGTGATCGTATATGTTGGTTCGACGGATGATACTTGATGACATACTAACACCGGCCCCCATACACGCAGGATGTCATTGAGGACGCGATCGTCATTCTGGTGTTCGACACACGTCTGCGCCTCATGACATTCTGGACCTCCCCCGCTCTGACTGAGGCGGCTATTTGCCGCGCACTCCGCTTCACCTCGAGGGCGCAGAAGCACATGCTGCATTTGGTGTGGTCCAACGACAACACCCGCTCTGGATGGATGGTCCGGAAGATGCAACTCTTCCGGAACACTCGCTGGGAGCAGGGCAGGGCATTCGTGTACGTCCTCAACGGCCTCCCATATGACCCTCCCACGTTTTCACGCGTGACGGTGCCGCAGGGCCGCGGTGTTGCCTCCCAGACTGCGGCGCAATTCCTGGCGACCAAAGAAACTGGTATGTCCACGTTACTAGTGCTCGTGACACGGTGTACCTTACCAGGCTTACTAACGTGGAATTTTCGCCTCGCGCAGATGCTCTGTCGCACGAGCTTCACGTGTGGCACCGGGAGAACGGGCTCCCCTTCGCCACCGCCATTTTCGAGCACGCCATCTACGCGTCGTTTCGACGCCCTTTCCCACCGCTGCTCGTGCTCCGCACTTATGCGGTGGCGTTCTGGCTTTATGGGGTGCGTGTTCACACGATCTAAAAGCGTGTTGTATTTTAAAGCGCGACATAACGTCCTTGGTGTGTTTGCGCCCGCAGGTCGAGTATCCCCTGATCAACGGCAGCCAAATGCCGCGCTCTGCACCCCAGAACGCCGAAGGCGTGCGCTGGTACCTGGATCGAGTGAACTCCTGGGCCCGCGAGGCGATTCGCAACCAAGGCGCCGTCATTGGCCCCATCCCAAAAAATCAAGAGTCCGACTCCGATGGTGGGACGCTGCACATCGTGCGTGGGCCTTCCGCCGGGGCAGTAATGTTCTGATTTCCGAGGACGGATTCGAGGACCTTTCCCCAACGATGCCACCCAACGTCCCTGCTCAGGGTCCTGGCGACGATGACGGCGATGCGTGATGTGCCTGCATGATGTGCGTGACTCTTTTGCGCTCTGGAGACAAGTATGCTTGTGCATCTGTTTCAGCTACCTCGGGATCGTGCTGGTGTGCTTGGGATGTCGTCAATTTCTGCCTGTTTGGTTTCGCGTGGTGTGTGGTCACGATATTTTCGTGTTTGTACAAACTCGATATAGTGGATGAGTTGTGTGTGTTAAACATGATGCAGAATGTAGTAACAATACTCGCCCATGTCACATCGTTAACAAGAGCATTGCATGGCGACGTATTAATTGATGATTTGGTCCGCTTGAAGAGGCAGTGTAAAATGGCGCGTGGCATTTTCGCTATACAACACGTATCAGTGATATTAACGCTACAGTTATAATACTGTAGCATTAAATATTTTGAGCGTGAATGAGGAACACCTTTTGAAGGGATGTGACTATCACGAATATTTTGCCTTAACAGTGTATCCTGCTACGTTGATGTACACCGCAGTGCACGCCCAACGTACTATCAGGCCACCATTACCGCGGTTCGAAGTTGCTGTTTCGTTTCACCAGATACTTCACTCGTCAATACTGTAGTTATGCGCATGATGTGTGTGATTTTGTCGGACTGGCGCTGTAGGGAGTAGTCGCAAATGCGAGGGGCGCCTCGCAATGTTGTAATCAAATATCTCGGGAATACACTTAATCACACACTCGAAACTCATATCGGATTGGACATTATCAGAGTCATTTTCAGCTCACGTGGCCCACGCACGAGGGAGAGCGGGGGGCTGTGTGACGTGGACCCAATCCTTGTGCAGTGCACCAACATTCCTGTCCGGACCTGGCACGCTATCCTGGAGGAATCGTGCCAGGCAATGTACCTGGAATCCTGGGTGGATGAACATTCCACATGATAAACCACGAGCATTGGGGGCAGGGGAAAACATCAAACACTCCCATTGAAATATTTTTGCATTGTTTTTTCGAACAACATTTTGTAGAATTCTGCCAAGGAGACTCCTGCTCGAGTTGCCTGTGACGTGCCACAGAAGCGACAAAAGCAGACGACGCAGCGGAAGCTTCAGCGAAATGCTCAGCAAATGCATTCGCTGGCTGCAATTTCCTGCTTGCCTACGAAGATTCCAAAGCCTGTAGGCTCAAGGACTGTTGCGAAGGTGGCTGAGGCGAGATCTACACGCAGCAGCGTGCCAGCGAAAAGGGTTGAGAAGGATTCGTCCCAGTTGGAACAAATTCGTCTGCGTTTTGAAGTTTCAAGAATGTCCAAGACTACGTCTGTGCCTGCTGCTGCCATTGCAGCATGAGCCACGCGCAGAAGGAAGGTTGCAGAAGTAATAAGCACAGCAGAGCAGACGTTCTGCAGCTTGCTGATCTACCATACAAATTAGATTAATAGCTATAAATAGGTGTCTTTGAATATGTACATTACGTTATACAACGCAAATGCGTTTATATATTGAAATCCATGTTCAATGAAATGCCGTTTTTCATGCTGAATCACTGGAGGCCCATGAAGGACTCCACTTGAGCTCGTCTGCCAGTGGCCTGCCTCCTCACCCTCTTCACCACCTTAGAACACTCTTCCCCCTGTGATCTCAACTCTCTTCCTCTTACTTTCCATCTCTATGTCCCGTCCCACATGCCTCCCCTTTCACCTTGCTTCCCTGCTCCCCTTTTTTCTCGCATACTTTGATTTCGTAGACTTCCTTCCGAGTCTGCCTTCTCTAATATACCTCCTTGTTCTTGATCGATTCCCACTTGGTCGGGTGTGAGTGTTGTGGTCTGGTGTTTTCGGGGCAGGACCGGCCCAGACCCGACCAGTTTGTTGCCGGCCGGGTCTGGTCTGGCTGGGCCTGGTCAGTCATGTCCGGCCAGGTCTGGGCGGACACTTTCATCTTATGTGTTACCTCCCCTTTTATGGAGGTATGTAAGTTCCTGATTTATCCTCAAAACTTCAATTCCACTGTTGCTTCCAGTTGCTGTTTTTTCACAGACTCCGCCAACTGTTTTAGTCATTTTGGCCGTTTCTATAAACTAGCTCGGTGCTTGTCTGCAATGCAACGTCAGATTCAGAATGTTACGACAGATTGTTGTGTCTGAACCCTGTGACCACTCCCAATTACCGTAATTCAGTAACTGTCTCTATCGACTGATTCCTGTGACTGGCTGAATGCAAATACCTACATTCCTGACTGATCCCTGTGACTGTTTCAGGTGCCTTAATCGATCGACTGATTCATTCTCTGAAGGTCTATGGCAGACAGTTAAAGGGGTTCTTTAATGCCTTATTTACAGTGAGTTGTTATTGTAACTCATTCCAGTGACATTTCTCATCCCATCTTAACCTCCCCTCCTCCCCTTTTTTTGTTCCAGGCATGATTGCAGCAAGGGGGGCTGGATACAATCGGCAGCTTAGCAGCTGAGCTCTTCAACCACAATATCAAACCCCTTGTAACCTTTGCATACTGGATGGCTGCAACCTGTGCTCTTCTTGCGCTTGCTTCATTCCTTCGCTCGCTTTCTAGTGCTAGGACTCTGTTCCTCGACTCAATCCTATCTGTATTCCCTGTGCCAACCAACCATGCTCGCTGAGACGGAAAAATGCACCAGTTCTTCCTCAATGCATCTAACTCAATGTTTGTATTGTCTGATTGTCTAAATGGTACTTCCTTTCTCACTCCCTTCTAACCCGTGCCTCTCAACCCTGCAAATCGCCAACACAAGGCAGAGCCACAACAGCCACACCCCCATCAGGGAATTCATTAGCGGCAGCAGTAAGCTGGAGAGGCTCAACCATGTCTATGTATATTTAAAAGGGAAAACAAAAGGTAATCACAAAATAGCTGAAGGTGGCAAAGGAATCGAAAAGAAAACGATTACAGAAAGTTTTTGCTGTTTAGGATCAGTCTTGTGTTGGGCAAGGAATTGTCCTTCTCTTGCTTCAGTGACTTGATTTAGTGTCTTGTCATGACATATGAAGCTTGTTTTACTTATCCGTTCTAGCTACTGATACCAGTAGCGTGGCCTATTTTTGCGACTCATACTGTTTACTGATTCAAGTGACATGTTTCAGTAACTCATTCCAGTCAGTCATTGATTCCAGATACCTATTTTAGTTACTCATTTCAAGAGCTTATTCCGATAACTTGTTTAAGTGACACAGTTAGTCATTGAGTGCCAAGGCCTGCTGCAGGGACTCATTTCAGTCACCAATGTCATTATCTTGTTTCAGTGATTGGTTTTAGTCAATGAGATCAAGTGACTTTGTTTTAGTGACTCAATTCAGCTGGTTTGTTTTCAGCAGATATTCCAGTCGCTGATAGCAGCAGCTTGTTTCAGTGACTCAATCTCGTCTCTGACTCTAGGGACTTGTTTTGCTGACTCGGTCCATCCAGTTACTGATTCGATTCCCGGGAATCGTTTCAGTAACTCAACATTCAGGTCACTGATCTCCTTGACTTGTTTCAATGACAATATCGTCACTAATTCTGGTGACTGACTCTACGAACTAATTCCATTCGAATGACCTGTTTCAGTGACTCATTCGGGTCACTGATTCCAGTGACCTGTTTCAGTGACTCATTCGGGTCACTGATTCCAGTTACCTGTTTCAGTGACTCATTCGGGTCACTGATTCCAGTTACCTGTTTCAGTGGCTCATTCTGGTCACTGATTCCAGTGACCTGTTACACTTAATGATTCTAGTCTGTCACTATCTATACACCTTTTTCAGTTCCTCATTCCAATCACTGATTCCAGTGTCTTGTTTAGGTGACACACCAAATCATCGAGTCCGGTGGCTTGTTTCACTGAGGCTGAAGTCACCAGTCACTGATTCCTAGGACTTGTTCTTCTAGTCACCAAATTCCTGTGGCTTTGTGATTCATTTGATTATTTACGCCAACTCCTACCAGCTACTTGTTTTAGTAACTCGATCTTTCTACGAATCTTCATGACTTGGTTAAGTGTTTTCTTCCAGTCACTTCCAGTGACTTCGTTCCACTCACTTCCACTTGTTCGGAACAAGTTGTTCCACAGCTTGTGTTTGCAACTCCAGTCACTGGATGCCAATGCCTTGTTTCAGTCACTCATTCTAGACACTGTTCCTAACATCTTGTTTCGTGGTGGCAGATGTGAGTGCAGCAGAGGAGGCAGACAATGCGGGTTGAGTGAGGGGCAGAGTAGCAGCCATGCACTTTGACGACCACGGCAAAACAACCTGTAATCCTTTGCTCAATGCTGGAAGCTAACCTCTTCTCTCCTCTTGCATACTTTCCGCCCTGACGTTCGATCAGTATTACCTGCACCACCCATTCTCGAATCTGTTGGAAATCTGTCCAGTACTCTCCTTTGTATGTTGCATTCAACTTGATGTTATGTTTCCTCAACTTCCTGTAGGAGGGAAAATATAGCAGCAGCAGCAAGGAGGAAAGATCCCTAGCTGAAGAGGTCCATCAATCTAGATGGAGCATGGGAGATGGCAGAGTACAACATAAGGTTGTGGTGCAGAGTGAATTTATGAGCCACAAAAAATGCATTTATGGCACATTTTTATGAAGCTTGGATTGTAATGGCAATCTCCTACCGTATGAATCCTATTCCTCATGCAAAATGTTTATCAAAATGGCAGAAGCTGGAAATTCATGGGCAAGAAAGAAATGATTTTTTTTCCGTATAAAGTAGTTCTAGTGGTTCTAGTGGAAGAAAGTTGGGTTCGGTGAATAGTTTTAAATGAATACGCATAATTCCTTTTTGTAATTATCCTGCTTGCACACTGTTTTTGCACAAGCGAGTACAGATCAAGGTTCTCCACCACCCCCTTCTCGTCAACCCCTAAACCAAATCCAGCCTCGATGATCAAGCCGCTAGTTCCAGCTGTCACAATGATGGATCAACACCCTAGTTCGCTAAATAGCTTAGTGGGAATTCGAAAGGTGTAGCGAGATTGACAAAACGTCTAGTTTGTGCATGTCGGTAGTTTTAAGTGGTAACAACTGGTCGCAAACCTGTCCGTTAGAGTCGGAGACAGAAGGCGGGAATGGGGCGAGGCGCGGCGAAATCGCACGAAACTGAAAGTTCAGTGAGAACCGCTTCGAGTATTCCGCACGTAACTCTTTCCTGCATTCATCCCGCCGAGTTTGCCTGACGCGTCGTGGTAGCACAATGGCCAGCGAGGCACACTGCCACTGAAACCCCTACTCGCTGTTAGCGGAGGTACGAAACGCAACCATGGGCAGCATAGAAAATGTTGATATCGCTAGCCGACTTGCCCTGGGTTTCCTGCCCAGACTCTCCGGATTTCCAGTGCATGCCCCACCAGAAATTCGCGTGGGGATTCCACCCACCGAGCCTGTCCCAACCTAAAAACCGCTAGGGGGTTCCACCCACCGAGCCTGTCTCAACCTAAAATCCGCTAGAGGGTTTCACCCACCGAGCCTGTCTCACCCAAAAATGCGCTAGGGGGTTCCACCCACCGAGCCTGTCTCTCCCAAAAATCCGCTAGGGAATTCCACCCACCAAGACTCTTACGGATTTTCCAGAAAGCCTCTCCTTTCCCCTGGTCTCCTCTCCTCGCTGCTTGATGGTACATAGTCTAGCAGCTCATTTCGTTTTCTTCACCAGCTTCTTGCTCTGAAGTGATTTGGTTGGCTTTCCTGATCGCTTTTTCGATCGACACTGTTATCAACAAGTTCCTGAACCTGCTCTAAGACGCTGTTCTTAGACTGCTTGAAAACATCATCCTTCTCTGCAATTCTAACTACTTCTCAAGTCTTAAGCACTACGATGGCAACTGTCTGCATGGTGAACGGCAGCCAGCCCGCCAGCAATGACAGACGACCCAACATTGACACAAGGAGGCTTCGAACTACCAAGCAAGGCTTCAGTGCCTTCTTTGCTGCCATGAGATTTGGCAGATTCGAAGAAAATAACAAGCTACCGCAGGAAAGGTCCTTCCGTGGACCACTTGGGTTTTCTCCCTTGCGACCAATGGCTGGGAGTTCTCTACAAAATTTGGGGCCGCAACAACTATGCACAAAACCCACTTTGCACCGCCCATGCACACCGAGGACTGCCTAGGTAATGTTCAGAGACACGATAGACAATCCTAGGCAAGGCTGTCGAATGCCCACACATTGCACGGGCAATCCATACGTATCTTACCCCCTCCCCATTGTATTCACCCCCTTGCCCATTGTATGTCACCGTGGCTATGAAGGATCCGATAAATTGTACTCGTTTCTGGTCTACTCCTTAAGGTGTTTGGGAACCAATGCAAAACAGACTTGGAAGCTAAAAAGGGTCAGAAACCAGCACACCAGAGTTGTAACAACAACATCAAATGACAAAACAAAAGCACACGAAACCACGACACGAGGTCTAAAAGAAACATCTGAACCCGAATTCCCATGACAGCGGGGTTCAAGCACAAAATCTCATGCATGCACCACTATTCCAAGCTCCACGTACTTCTACCAACATCAAAGTGCACAGGTTCCTGCATTCATGCCATCCTTGCAAACGGTGGGCGGGACAAGACTCAACGGGGCTCCTCGCGGCAACCCTGCGCCCACTTGTTCAGAAACCAGTAGGTGGGGTGCTCAAACGACTGCACCATGTGCACGGTCTTCTGAATTGCATCAATGGGCACCACGTGGTACCCATTGTCAAAGACGGCAGGGTGCATGATCATGCACCCCGTGCACTCATTGACATTTTGTGGGATCCAGCGCCGGAAAAACGCCACCGCACGGTCCTCTTCGTCCTCAGCGGCACAAGCGGACGCCACGGACAGAAGGAGGTGGACGCGTCCATGCAGGGTTTCCCCCTGCTCGTCCACGAACTCGACGAAGGAGAACGCCGCCTCGCCATGCAGCACCGGCACTGCATGCACATAGTGCGGCTTGACGATGGAGTGGTCGAGTTCACGGGGAGGGAGAGCCAGCGCCGTGTGAACCTGGTATGGAAGGAAGGATGCCACACGCATAGACTTACACCCATGATGGATCAGGGTAGATGCGGGCCGTGACTAGGTCATGCATACACTACAAAGATACGGACTATGTGGGCTTTGGGTCTGGTGGCAAATTCATGACACGTGTTGGGAATGATTGGCTGCAAACAGCCATGACAAAAGTAAAGCACCCACAAGCACATACCCATGCCGGGAATGGCACCAAGCCATGCTGGCGCATCACGTAGGCGTATGGCCCAATGCCCTCTTCAAGGGGGCTGCATAGTACGCAGAGTACAGGTCCTGCGGACCAGCCGGGGAGTTGATCCTCCCCAGCATGCGTGCCTTGTTCCTGTTGAGCTGAGGTCGGCCAGATGCAATCGCCTGATTCAACAGCATAGTACAGCATGCAATGCAACAGTATAAGAGAACAACAAACCCATCAGCAGCATCATATAACAGCACGAATAGGATCAGCATGCAACACAAAAGGGGGACGTGCATCACAGGCAGCAGAGAACATCACAGGCATCAGAGAACATCACAGGCAGCATAGAACATCACAGGCAGCAGAGAACATCACAAGCAACAGAGAACACCACAAGCAGCAGAGAACATCACAGGCAGCAGAGAGCATCACAGGCAGCAGAGAGCATCACAGGCAGCAGGGAACATCACAGGCAGCAGAGAACATCACAGGCAACTATCTCGGATGTGACCACCGACACTGATATTTGTGTCCTACAGGTCCATACTGTCACCCACACGGCTACCCTCGCCACAATCGGTCGGTTTCTGGTCCAGTGCCAGCACTGTAACGACACAATATACATGAAATATGTGGTTCTACACAGAGGGGGAATGACAGATCGCATCACTAACGGAGTCACCAATGTCGGGGAATTTGAAGACCCCTTGAGAAACCAAGTGTTCTCACCCTTACGCTCCCTCACGCGTAGTTGTTTCCCCCACCCTGATGCGTTCACATCAAATACCTGCGTACAAGATATATATGACGGACTAATGACGTGGACCGCCAATCAGCAAAGAAACGGCATGCTTAGAGTCGTCGTAGGATTCGCGCACGTACCACCAACAAGAAGCTTGACGCAACAGTTCGTTTGCGATGTACACGAAGGATATTGCGCGTCATCTATGACGAGCTCGCCGATGTGATCACCCTTGAAATATCGCTACGTGTTTGCCAGCGCGACACGATGTCCAGAGTCGACTTGTATAGGGGGCTATTAAGAGCTGTATCCGTGTCAGCAGATGAAAATATCTTCTCATGTAGACACTAGCGATTCTCACTACGCTCGTGCGTCATGCATCTCCTTTACATCTCCCCCACGGGAGTCTCTCCCTTGCGTCTGCAGCGCCGTGTGCCTCTCGAGAGACTGGGGAATGCGTATAAAATGGGGGCTCATCTAGATTGTCCGGCATTGTTCAAACCATGGAAGCTGCTCGCTCCCCTTACGCACGCCCTCGTAGGCCGAACGCGGGTCGCCGCGCTAGCAACGCTGACATGGTCTTTTATGACACCCCAGGGAACCGTGCCGATGCTGGCGCTGATGACTGTGAGGATGAGGGCCCGCAGGATGGTACCAACGCTTTCACGGGCGGAGTTGTAGTTGATGATGGCGGTGATATGGAAGCGCCATCTGGCGATGACACGCACCATGAGCCGGTCGATGAGGACTACGAAGGTACGTGAATGAAGGCTCGTGCTGTACAGGCAATTGAGGTACATGCTGAACATCTAACTTCCTTTCCCTGCCCATTGCAGCTGCACGATCCCGCCAGCGTCCCGTCGATGATGTCAGTCAGGCGGCCCCGGCATCACCTGCTATCACCACGCCTGGAGGCCGCGGCCCCAGTGTCACTCGTGATGCTCCGCGTGCACCGCAGGCTCCGGCGCCTCCGGTTGACGCGGCGCTAGCGGCCCGTCTGCGCGCTCATGAGCAAGAGATTGTCGACCGCCTTCGAAACGCTGAAGCTCGTCGCACGCCCTCGCACGCGCAGCCTGTCGCTGATGCCTCGGCGGGCCCTGCACCGAGTACCAGGAGGGCAGCCCAGCGCAGTGACGCAGCGCCAACAGTGGCGCAGCCGGCAGCTGAAGACGGACCTGCCGTTCCTCGCACTCCGTTTGTTGCTCGCGTGTTAGCTCGGGAGACGTCCTCGCACGGTCGGGACAAGGCACCTACCCCCGCACTCCTGCTCTAGGCTGAGCGTCTTGAGAAGGCGAATCTCGTTATCCCGGGCCTTGACAACGGGATGAAGGTATGCCCATGTCGCAGTGATCGTATATGTTGGTTCGACGGATGATACTTGATGACATACTAACACCGGCCCCCATACACGCAGGATGTCATTGAGGACGCGATCGTCATTCTGGTGTTCGACACACGTCTGCGCCTCATGACATTCTGGACCTCCCCCGCTCTGACTGAGGCGGCTATTTGCCGCGCACTCCGCTTCACCTCGAGGGCGCAGAAGCACATGCTGCATTTGGTGTGGTCCAACGACAACACCCGCTCTGGATGGATGGTCCGGAAGATGCAACTCTTCCGGAACACTTGCTGGGAGCAGGGCAGGGCATTCGTGTACGTCCTCAACGGCCTCCCATATGACCCTCCCACGTTTTCACGCGTGACGGTGCCGCAGGGCCGCGGTGTTGCCTCCCAGACTGCGGCGCAATTCCTGGCGACCAAAGAAACTGGTATGTCCACGTTACTAGTGCTCGTGACACGGTGTACCTTACCAGGCTTACTAACGTGGAATTTTCGCCTCGCGCAGATGCTCTGTCGCACGAGCTTCACGTGTGGCACCGGGAGAACGGGCTCCCCTTCGCCACCGCCATTTTCGAGCACACCATCTACGCGTCGTTTCGACGCCCTTTCCCACCGCTGCACGTGCTCCGCACTTATGCGGTGGCGTTCTGGCTTTATGGGGTGCGTGTTCACACGATCTAAAAGCGTGTTGTATTTTCAAGCGCGACATAACGTCCTTGGTGTGTTTGCGCCCGCAGGTCGAGTATCCCCTGATCAACGGCAGCCAAATGCCGCGCTCTGCACCCCAGAACGCCGAAGGCGTGCGCTGGTACCTGGATCGAGTGAACTCCTGGGCCCGCGAGGCGATTCGCAACCAAGGCGCCGTCATTGGCCCCATCCCAAAAAATCAAGAGTCCGACTCCGATGGTGGGACGCTGCACATCGTGCGTGGGCCTTCCGCCGGGGCAGTAATGTTCTGATTTCCGAGGACGGATTCGAGGACCTTTCCCCAACGATGCCACCCAACGTCCCTGCTCAGGGTCCTGGCGACGATGACGGCGATGCGTGATGTGCCTGCATGATGTGCGTGACTCTTTTGCGCTCTGGAGACAAGTATGCTTGTGCATCTGTTTCAGCTACCTCGGGATCGTGCTGGTGTGCTTGGGATGTCGTCAATTTCTGCCTGTTTGGTTTCGCGTGGTGTGTGGTCACGATATTTTCGTGTTTGTACAAACTCGATATAGTGGATGAGTTGTGTGTGTTAAACATGATGCAGAATGTAGTAACAATACTCGCCCATGTCACATCGTTAACAAGAGCATTGCATGGCGACGTATTAATTGATGATTTGGTCCGCTTGAAGAGGCAGTGTAAAATGGCGCGTGGCATTTTCGCTATACAACACGTATCAGTGATATTAACGCTACAGTTATAATACTGTAGCATTAAATATTTTGAGCGTGAATGAGGAACACCTTTTGAAGGGATGTGACTATCACGAATATTTTGCCTTAACAGTGTATCCTGCTACGTTGATGTACACCGCAGTGCACGCCCAACGTACTATCAGGCCACCATTACCGCGGTTCGAAGTTGCTGTTTCGTTTCACCAGATACTTCACTCGTCAATACTGTAGTTATGCGCATGATGTGTGTGATTTTGTCGGACTGGCGCTGTAGGGAGTAGTCGCAAATGCGAGGGGCGCCTCGCAATGTTGTAATCAAATATCTCGGGAATACACTTAATCACACACTCGAAACTCATATCGGATTGGACATTATCAGAGTCATTTTCAGCTCACGTGGCCCACGCACGAGGGAGAGCGGGGGGCTGTGTGACGTGGACCCAATCCTTGTGCAGTGCACCAACATTCCTGTCCGGACCTGGCACGCTATCCTGGAGGAATCGTGCCAGGCAATGTACCTGGAATCCTGGGTGGATGAACATTCCACATGATAAACCACGAGCATTGGGGGCAGGGGAAAACATCAAACACTCCCATTGAAATATTTTTGCATTGTTTTTTCGAACAACATTTTGTAGAATTCTGCCAAGGAGACTCCTGCTCGAGTTGCCTGTGACGTGCCACAGAAGCGACAAAAGCAGACGACGCAGCGGAAGCTTCAGCGAAATGCTCAGCAAATGCATTCGCTGGCTGCAATTTCCTGCTTGCCTACGAAGATTCCAAAGCCTGTAGGCTCAAGGACTGTTGCGAAGGTGGCTGAGGCGAGATCTACACGCAGCAGCGTGCCAGCGAAAAGGGTTGAGAAGGATTCGTCCCAGTTGGAACAAATTCGTCTGCGTTTTGAAGTTTCAAGAATGTCCAAGACGACGTCTGTGCCTGCTGCTGCCATTGCAGCATGAGCCACGCGCAGAAGGAAGGTTGCAGAAGTAATAAGCACAGCAGAGCAGACGTTCTGCAGCTTGCTGATCTACCATACAAATTAGATTAATAGCTATAAATAGGTGTCTTTGAATATGTACATTACGTTATACAACGCAAATGCGTTTATATATTGAAATCCATGTTCAATGAAATGCCGTTTTTCATGCTGAATCACTGGAGGCCCATGAAGGACTCCACTTGAGCTCGTCTGCCAGTGGCCTGCCTCCTCACCCTCTTCACCACCTTAGAACACTCTTCCCCCTGTGATCTCAACTCTCTTCCTCTTACTTTCCATCTCTATGTCCCGTCCCACATGCCTCCCCTTTCACCTTGCTTCCCTGCTCCCCTTTTTTCTCGCATACTTTGATTTCGTAGACTTCCTTCCGAGTCTGCCTTCTCTAATATACCTCCTTGTTCTTGATCGATTCCCACTTGGTCGGGTGTGAGTGTTGTGGTCTGGTGTTTTCGGGGCAGGACCGGCCCAGACCCGACCAGTTTGTTGCCGGCCGGGTCTGGTCTGGCTGGGCCTGGTCAGTCATGTCCGGCCAGGTCTGGGCGGACACTTTCATCTTATGTGTTACCTCCCCTTTTATGGAGGTATGTAAGTTCCTGATTTATCCTCAAAACTTCAATTCCACTGTTGCTTCCAGTTGCTGTTTTTTCACAGACTCCGCCAACTGTTTTAGTCATTTTGGCCGTTTCTATAAACTAGCTCGGTGCTTGTCTGCAATGCAACGTCAGATTCAGAATGTTACGACAGATTGTTGTGTCTGAACCCTGTGACCACTCCCAATTACCGTAATTCAGTAACTGTCTCTATCGACTGATTCCTGTGACTGGCTGAATGCAAATACCTACATTCCTGACTGATCCCTGTGACTGTTTCAGGTGCCTTAATCGATCGACTGATTCATTCTCTGAAGGTCTGTGGCAGACAATTAAAGGGGATCTTTAATGCCTTATTTACAGTGAGTTGTTATTGTAACTCATTCCAGTGACATTTCTCATCCCATCTTAACCTCCCCTCTTCCCCTTTTTTGGCTCCAGGCATGATTGCAGCAAGGGGGGCTGGATACAATCGGCAGCTTAGCAGCTGAGCTCTTCAACCACAATATCAAACCCCTTGTAACCTTTGCATACTGGATGGCTGCAACCTGTGCTCTTCTTGCGCTTGCTTCATTCCTTCGCTCGCTTTCTAGTGCTAGGACTCTGTTACTCGACTCAATCCTATCTGTATTCCCTGTGCCAACCAACCATGCTCGCTGAGACTGAAAAATGCACCAGTTCTTCCTCAATGCATCTAACTCAATGTTTGTATTGTCTGATTGTCTAAATGGTACTTCCTTTCTCACTCCCTTCTAACCCGTGCCTCTCAACCCTGCAAATCGCCAACACAAGGCAGAGCCACAACAGCCCCATCCCCATCAGGAAATTCATTAGCGGCAGCAGTAAGCTGGAGAGGCCTCAACCATGTCTATGTGTATTAAAAAGGGGAAAACAAAAGGTAATCACAAAATGGCTGAAGGTGGCAAAGGAATCGAAAAGAAAACGATGACAGAACGTTTTTGCTGTTTAGGATCAGTCTTGTGCTGGGCAAGGAATTGTCCTTTTCTTACTTCAGTGACTTGATTTAGTGACTCGTAATGACATATGAAGCTTGTTTTACTTATTCGTTCCAGCTACTGATACCAGTGGCCTATTTTTGCGACTCATACTGTTTACTGATTCAAGTGACATGTTTCAGTAACTCATTCCAGTCAGTCAATGATTCCAGATACCTATTTCAGTTACTCATTTCAAAAGCTTATTCCAGTTACTTGTTCAAGTGACACAGTCAGTCATTGAGTCACCAAGGTCAGCTTGTTGAAGTGACTGGTTTTAGTCATTGAATCCAAGTGACCCATTTCAGTTGGTTTGTTCTCATCAAATATTCCAGTCGCTGATAGCAGCAGCTTGTTTCAGTGACTCAATCTCGTCTCTGACTCCAGGGACTTGTTTTGCAAGGACCTGTTTCAGTGACTCATTCGGGTCACTGATTCCAGTGACCTGTTTCAGTTACTCATTCGGGTCACTGATTCCAGTGACCTGTTTCAGTGACTCATTCGGGTCACTGATTCCAGTGACCTGTTTCAATGACTCATTCGGGTCACTGATTCCAGTGACCTGTTTCAGCGACTCATTCGGGTCACTGATTCCAGTGACCAAGTTTCAGTGACTCATTCGGGTCACTGATTCCAGTGACCTGTTTCACTGACTCATTCGGGTCACTGATTCCAGTGACCTGTTTCAATGACTCATTCGGGTCACTGATTCCAGTGACCTGTTTCAGTGACTCATTCGGGTCACTGATTCCAGTGACCTGTTTCACTTACTCATTCGGGTCACTGATTCCAGTGACCTGTTTCAGTGACTCATTCGGGTCACTGATTCCAGTGACCTGTTTCAATGACTCATTTGGGTCACTGATTCCAGTGACCTGTTTCAGTGACTCATTCGGGTCACTGATTCGAGTGACCTGTTTCAATGACTCATTCGGGTCACTGATTCCAGTGACCTGTTTGAGTGACTCATTCCGGTCACTGATTCGAGTGACCGGTTTCAATGACTCATTCGGGTCACTGATTCCAGTGACCTGTTTCAGTGACCTGTTTCAGTGACTCATTCGGGTCACTGATTCCAGTGACCTGTTTCAATGACTCATTCGGGTCACTGATTCCAGTGACCTGTTTCAGTGACTCATTCGGGTCACTGATTCGAGTGACCTGTTTTAATGACTCATTCGGGTCACTGATTCCAGTGACCTGCTTCAGTGACTCATTCGGGTCACTGATTCCAGTGACCTGTTTCAATGACTCATTCGGGTCACTGATTCCAGTGACCTGTTTCACTGACTCATTCGGGTCACTGATTCCAGTGACCTGTTTCAATGACTCATTCGGGTCACTGATTCCAGTGACCTGTTTCAATGACTCATTCAGGTGACTGATTCCAGTGACCTGTTTCACTGACTCATTCAGGTCACTGATTCCAGTGACCTGTTTCACTGACTCGTTCGGTTCACTGATTCCAGTGACCTGTTTCAGTGACTCATTCGGGTCACTGATTCCAGTGACCTGTTTCAATGACTCATTCGGGTCACTGATTCCAGTGACCTGTTTCACTGACTCATTCAAGTCACTGATTCCAGTGACCTGCTTCAGTGACTCATTCGGGTCACTGATTCCAGTGACCTGTTTCAGTGACTCATTCGGGTCACTGATTCCAGTGACCTGTTTCAATCGCTCATTCGGGTCACTGATTCCAGTGACCTACCTGTTTCACTGACTCATTCAGGTCACTGATTCCAGTGACCTGCTTCAGTGACTCATTCGGGTCACTGATTCCAGTGACCTGTTTCACTGACTCAATCAGGTCACTGATTCCAGTGACCTGTTTCAGTGACTCATTCGGGTCACTGATTCCAGTGACCTGTTTCAGTGACTCATTCGGGTCACTGATTCCAGTGACCTGTTTCACTGACTCATTCGGGTCACTGATTCCAGTGACCTGTTTCAGTGACTCGTTCGGGTCACTGATTCCAGTGACCTGTTTCAGTGACTCATTCGGGTCACTGATTTCAGTGACCTGTTTGAGTGATTCATTCGGGTCACTGATTCCAGTGACCTGTTTCAGTGACTCATTTGGGTCACTGATTCCAGTTACTGATTCATATGACTTGTTTCACTGAGAGGCTGAAGTCACCAGTCACGGATTCATATGACTTGTTTCACTGATGGGCTGAGTTATCAGTCACTGATGTCTATGACTTATTCCAGTCACCAAATTCCCGAGGCTTGTGATTCACTTGGTTTTTTACGCCAACTCTTTCCACTTTCTTGTTTCAGTAACTCGATCTCTCTACGGATCTTGGTGACTTGGTCAAGTGACTACTTCCAGTCTCTCCTAATGAATTTGTTTCAGCGAAACAAGTTGTTCCACGGCTTGTGTTTGCAACTCCAGTCACTGGATGCCAATGCCTTGTTTCAGTCCCTCATTCCAACACTGTCTCACACAACTTGTTTCAGTTACTAACCCCTTTTCTCCATCGCAGTTACTAACCCCTTTTCTCCATCGCAGTTCGTTGCCCAGAGCAGTTTCGTGGTGGCAGATGTGAGTGCAGCAGAGGAGGCAAACAATGCGGGCTGAGAAAGACGCAGCGTAGCAGCCATGCACTTCAATGACCACAGCAACCAACCTGCTAACCTTTGCTCAAGTCATGGCTGCAAGCTAATGTTTTCTCTCCACTTGCTTACTCCCTGCCCTGGCTTTCGATCATTACTACCTGCACTGCACCACCTATTCTCACTTCGTTATGAAAGTTCTGTCCTGTACTTTCTTCTGTATGTCGAATTCAGATCGACGTTCTGGTTTCTCAATTTTCCATGTGAGGAAATTTTATAGCAGCAGCAGCGAGTAGAGGTCCCAGCTGGAGTGGATGTGTGGCATAGGTAGTGCTTTAGATGGAGCAGGGGAGATAAGGCAGAGTACGGCTAAATGAAGGTCACTTCTTGCTGTAGTGCGGAGTAATTTTGTGTTATTTACCGTACCGGTAATTTTGTGTTATATATATTAAAATTATATTTACGGTACAGGTACCGTACATAGTCACGAAGCATGGATTGCGATGACACTTAGTTTATCCCACTTTTTTCATGCAAAAAATGCGTATAATAATGGTAGGAGTCGGAAAGGTATTGGCGAGAAATCAATGTGGTTTTCCTTATCAAGTGGTTTTCTTTTTTCTTTTTTTTGCAGCTGTTGGGGAAGAGAAATATAGTGAGGATGAGTGGAGTATATTAATGAAAACATTTCTCATTTTTTCCGTTCACAATCAGATTCCCCAACACTATTTTTACAGAAACGAGTACAGATCCAGTTTCTTCACCACCCCCTTCTCGTCAATCCCTGAACCAAGGCAGCAGGCACCAGCCTCGATGAACAACCTGCTCTAGTTCCAGCTGTTCTAGTTCGCGAAATAGCGTCGTAGGTCACGCGAAAGGTGTCGCGAGTTCGTGTCGAAGGTTTGACGAAACTTCTAGTTAGTGCATGTCGGTAATGTAGGCGATAACTACTGGTCGCAAACCTGCCCGTTTGAGTCGGAGTCACAAAGGCGGGAATGGGGCAAGGCGTTGCGAAATCGCACGAATTGAACACCGACGAGAGCCGCCTCGGGAATCCCGCACGTAGCGATGCCATCCTTTCATCCCGCCAATGTCATCTGACGTGGCGACCAAGCACAGAGGCACACCGACTCTGAAACCCCAACTCGCGGTTAGCTAGGGTAGGAAATGTTACCACGGGCAGCATTGAAAACGTTGACATGGCTGGCCGATTTGCGCCCGGGTTTTGCGCCCGGGTTCTCCGCATTTGCCGTTCCTGTCCTACCCAGAATTCCTCTTGGGAACCCCACCCACCGAGCCTGTATCACCCGAAGTTCCGCTTGGAGAATCAACCCACCGAGCCTGTCTCACCCGAAGATCCGCTTGGGGATTCAACCCACCGAGCCTGTCTCCTCCACGGGTTCGCCAGTGAGCCTCTCTCTTCTACTCTGATCTCCTCTCCTCGCTGCTTGAATGTACATAGTCAAGCAGCTCACATCATTTTCTTCACCAATTTCTTGCTCTGAAGTTTTTTTGGCTCTCCTGATCGCATTCTTGATCGGTATTCTCATCAGCTAGCTCCTAATCCTGCTCCAAGACGCTGTTCTGAGACTGCAATTTAACTACTTGAAAAAAACTGCCTTGTCAACTCAAGTCGTCTCTAGCACTACGATGGCAACTGTCTGCATGGTGAACGGCAGCCAGCCCGCCAGCAATGACAGACGACCAAACACTGATTCTAGGAGGCTTCGAACGACCAAGAAAGGCTTCAGTGCCTTCTTCGCTGCCATGAAATTCGGCAGATTCGAAGAAAATAACAAGCTACCGCAGGAAAGGTCATTCCGTGGACCACTCGGGTTTTCTCCCCTCCGTCCAGCGGCTGCGAGTGCTGCCAAGGAGACTGCTGTTCGAGTTGCCTCCTCTGACCAGCCACAGAAGCAACGAGGGCAAACGACGCAGCGCAAGCTGCAGAAAAAAGCCCAACAAATGCTTTCGCTGGCTGCACTTTCATGCATGCCTACGAAGATTCCGAAGCCTGTGGGCTCAAAGGCTGTTCTGAAGGCACCTGAAGCGAGACCTACACGCAGCAACATGCCAGCTAGAAGGGTCGAGAAGGAAACGTCTAAGTTGGAACAAATCCGGCTGCGGTTTGAAGTATCAAGACTGTCCAAGGCGAAGGTTGTGCCTGCTGCTGCTGTTGCAGCATGAGTTAGGAGCAAATGAAAGAATATTTGCGGAAGTGCAAAGCACAGCAAAAATTCTCTGTGTTGTTAGTTAAAGATTAGAGTAGCGTCTGTAAATAGGTCTGTTCATTTGTATATTAAATTATTGTAACACATGCGTTATTTTAAATCTTGTTCATCAAATGGCCTTCTTCAGAAGCCTGTATTACTGCCTCATGGAGGACTCTACTCTAGTTTGTTGTCCATTTCTGAGCATCTCAATTCAAACCCTTTTTCCATCTCTTCAGCCTCACCCAATAGTGTCCCACCTTGATTTCTGCTGCTTCTCTTCTCTGATTCGCTCCAATCCCACCCCCTCCTCGTGTTTTCTTCCCTGTTTCCCTTTTGTTTCTTTCTTGTGTACTTCTCAATCTGCCTTTTCTCCCTAGTTCCTTCCCCTTGCTTCATTCTCACTTCCTTCTACATCCTTGTTTTCACTTCATTCACTTTCTACTTTTTCTCCTCCTCCGCTCCCCTCTCTCCAATCCCGCCCTCTACCACTCACCCCCTATTCCAGAAGTCAGAACCCCAATCGTCTGCTACTTGTGTCTCGTACTCCTGTTTCTTGCCCCTGTCATCATCCTTGTCTTTCAATAACTCGTTATTCACCCCCCTTGCATCCAATCGTCTCTCATTCACTTTGCCACACACCGGTGCGCCTCTTTCCTTCCTCACCGCCCTTGGCCTCACTCTCTCTTCCCGTACTCACTTTTTTTCCTTACTCTTGTAAGCCTCGTTTGTTGTCTGCTCGCCCTCCCTTCCTGTGAATATTTGTTTGCACTATCCTCTCTCTTCCATCATACCCAGAATTTCCATGTCACTCTCTCATCGAATGGCAGGCATCAGATGGCATCAACTTTTATCAACTGGTATCAGATAGCATCACATGAGATCAGGTGGCATCAGATAGCATCACATGAGATCAGGTGGTATCAGATCGCATCACATGAGATCAGGTGGCATGAGATAGCATCACATGAGATCAGGTGGTATCAATTAGCATCACATGAGATCAGGTGGTATCAAATAGCATCACATGAGATCAGGTGGCATGAGATAGCATCACATGAGATCAGGTGGTATCAGATAGCATCACATGAGATCAGGTGGTATCAGAGAGCATCACATGAGATCAGATGGTATCAGATAGCATCACATGAGATCAGGTGGTATCAGATAGCATCACATGAGATCAGGTGGCATGAGATAGCATCACATGAGATCAGGTGGTATCAGATAGCATCACATGAGATCAGGTGGTATCAGATCGCATCACATGAGATCAGGTGGTATCAGATAGCATAACATGAGATCGGGTGGTACCAAATAGCAACACATGAGATCAGGTGGTATCAGATAGCATCACATGAGATCAGGTGGTATCAGATAGCATCACATGAGATCAGGTGGCATGAGATAGCATCACATGAGATCAGGTGGTATCAGATAGCATCACATGAGATCAGGTGGTATCAGATAGCATCACATGAGATCAGGTGGTATCAGATCGCATCACATGAGATCAGGTGGTATCAGATAGCATCACATGAGATCAGGTGGTACCAAATAGCAACAAATGAGATCAGGTGGTATCAGACAGCATCACATGAGATCAGGTGGTATTAGATAGCATTAACTGGCAACTCATGCCATCAGGTAGCATTAACTGGCATGGCAACACATGCCATCAGGTAGCATTAACTGGCATGGCAACACATGCCATCAGGTAGCATTAACTGGCATGGCAACACATGCCATCAGGTAGTATTAACTGGCATCACATGCTATCAACTCACCTGTTCCTATCCTTTGTCGCCCTTCTTTACATGTGCCACTCATGTTGTGCTGTGCTCTCCCTTCCTGTCTCATTCCTCTCTGCTTTCTCCCTCCCTGTTAGCTCTCTCAAGTGTTCCTACTCTCAAACCCACCCCCCCCCCCCTCTCTCCTCACCCCCTCCCCTCCACCAGCAAGCTTTGTTGTCTCGCAACGGCTCCCTTTTAATACAGTCCTTTTCCTTTTTGCCAATCTGAGTGGCGTCAATGTTTCTGACTTCTGTGAACCTTCACTGTTTGAACGTCCACTGCTCCAGCTGGAATAGTCTGGCGTGCACAGGCAGCGTCAGATGGCATCGGATGGTAAAAATGGCATTTCCCTTTCCTCTTTCACCACTTGCCCTTCTGTGGCTCTCATGTTCAAACCCCGCTTTCTTTCTGCTTGCTATCTCCTCAAACCTCCCTCTCCCACCCATTCCTGCGCTTGCATATTTTCTTCCGCTCATGCCATCTCAGTGCTTCCTGTTCAATTCACTACTGCCATTCCACTCCTTGTTTTCCGCCCTTAGAGCCTTCCGTCCACACTTCGACACCCCCCTCTCCCCACACTCGTTTTCCCTCATCTCTCAACCTCAGTCACTTGATAGTGTAGAGAAGTTTTCATTCTTACAGATTTATACCTTCTTGTGTTGCTCTCTGTCTGCCCACTCTCCTGTGCCCTATCTTTCCACTCTCCTTTCTCCTGTCCTTCCCAAGGCAAGCAGGTTACCATAACACATACACATGTAGGTATATCACCATCGTAGCATATGATTCCTTGAAACCCTCGTCCATCCTCAGCCTTTCAGCTTGTCTAGGTGCCCCTTCCTTGCTTCGTCTCTCCATTGCTGCATGCTGTTATTTCCTCCAACTTGTTACATTTATACTTCACCATATTTGCACATTCCTCTCGTCGTCATAATCCAAGCGTCCGCATCTTGGTGTTTGTGTAGATGCAGGAGCATTACCAATGAGCCAGCCGCATCATCCCAGGTGTATTTGCTGAAGGCTACGACCCAAGCACCGCTGTTGGATCACAGCCAGACGCACCAATGCTGGATTGGTAATCAGCCAGAAGCAGTCATTCCTCTCTGAGGAAAATTGAAGCGCATATGAAACTACTTCCGGCATCTGTGGAATTGCAGCCCTTGTAGTGTCAAATGATATGGTTGATACGGTGCTGATATGGTGGGATGGGAGGGGCTAAGAATAATAAAACTGAGGACAGCAACATGCAAGCAAGCCAGGATCAGATTGCGGTGTGATGGCTTGCATGTATTTGTGGAAATATCCCTGCATTGTCTTGGTGAAGACGTATCTTTCGTCGGCCATACAAGAATCATGGTGGAATTGCACAACATAGTGGTCAATGGATATGTATAATGATAACGTGTCTAGGGTCTATTCCGCTTGAATGCATACCGCCTTGGAAGTAACGAGCTTATTCGTAACGGGGAGATTTGAAATGCTGATCTTGGTGTCAGTTGATAGGAGCTGGGTCAGCCGAGTCGTCAGTCATTTGTCACACGTCCTAGCCGAGTCATCCCAGGCC
This sequence comes from Closterium sp. NIES-65, assembly GCA_948144175.1. Taxonomy (NCBI): domain Eukaryota; kingdom Viridiplantae; phylum Streptophyta; class Zygnematophyceae; order Desmidiales; family Closteriaceae; genus Closterium; species Closterium sp. NIES-65. The sequence continues at coordinate 656,885 of CANXME010002087.1, read as the reverse complement.
ATACTCCGTCTTCCTTACCTCCGCACAATGTCATCCCTTGGGATTGCCGCCGCCATGGCCGTCGCTTCCGCTACTCCTCCTCTCTCCGCTAGCGCCGCCTTGACTTGTAAGCATGGGTCTCTGTTTTGTAAAAAAGGCGGCTCGATTCTCGCTTCTACAGTCGGTATGCTTTTGACTCGTGGACTCAAATCGACTCGCGCCGTGCCAGTCGAGGTGACTTTGAGTCGACTCAAAAGTAACCAGTCCGGTCGAGTTTCTCCGCATTACCTAAATCTCGAGTAGGCGGTTTTGAAATCTCTCAGAAAGCGTTCGCATTACCTAGACCTCGAGTAATGCGCCGAGGAGGTTCCGAAACGTTTGCTGCAAAACTACTACTTTCAAGCTACCAATGGCTGAAACTATCATGCTGCATAATCCGCGATCGTCGCGATTGTAGCTGTCGAGGTAACACACAACAAGAGAATCGCATAACGCGATCAGTCAGCATTGCGTAACCCGACCAGTCAGCAATGCGTAATGCGATCAGTCGTAACGCGGTCACCATCGGGTAACGCGACAAGTCCCAGCGGAGAAGGTCTGAAGTGAGAACTGCTTTAACCATATCTCCCGCCCTCCCATCGCGTCTCCTGATATTAAATTATTCTCCTCTTCCTTTCCCTCTCCCGTTTCATTTTGCTAGACACATGTTTCGCTGTCTGTCTTCCCATCGCCCCCCACCGTTCCACCACCCCTATCGCCCCCACCCTCCCCATCCTGCAGCCAAATCCTCGCTTCCCTCGCAGCGGCGCATCGCAGCGCCACGCCAGCGCGCCTCCCTCGCATCTCCGTCAGCCACGTCATCACCACAGTCACCACCACCACAATCACCATCACCATCGATATCATCATCCCATCACCAGCAGCAACAGCAGCAGGCATCACGGGAGCACCGCACAGGAGCACAGAATGGGCACGCAGGGACCATGGCTGCATGTGCTGCTGCAGTGCTCTCCGCCACTCTGCTCTGTACGTATCTGCCCTCCCATAAGTTGTGTCGTGACACACATAGTCCATCCGGGGAATCTTCCCAGAGGAATCTGAAGGAATCTATTAGAGAGCGTAGCGATAACGAGAGAGTTTCTGCTATGGGAATGATGTTGCGCCAGCAACTTGGTAGAGTTTCGGTAGCATTTGCCTCTAAGGACTTGGTGAGAATTGAAGTAGCATTTTGGACTTCACTAGGAACATAGAAAATATATCAAACACACAAGCAACACAAACATATATAGGCAGGCGAGGGTTTCACAAGAGGTTGCGTGGGCGCTGCGAGTAACCCAACCCCACGAAAGTGGTGTGTGGGTGAGCGAACGCGCCTCGCCAATTTCTCAACCCAACTCAGCATCGACTTCTCGCTTCCGTGCACACCACTCCACCAACCTAGCAAAGAGTGGTGCGACTCTCAAGGAAGCACCAACAACTCCCACGGACTCTCACTTCTTCGTGCGACCTCCATCGAACTCATTCGTCGGTGCCGAGTAGACTCAGTCGCTAGGCGTCGACCTGCCAAGTCAAAGGTCATCGAGGGCCCTTGCTGTTGTAGGGCCCTCTAACACTCCCCTGCCATACTACAGCAAGGCCCTTTATAACGACAGGGCATGCATACACACGTACACGCCAAAACAAAGGGAAACACACACAAACGAAGCACTCTCAAAGTGCAAACACGCACCGCACCAGCCATGGATAGGCCATGGCACCATCCACATCATGGAGTGTTTAGGTCTCACCCCCCTCACTCGAAAGCCTCACCTGCCCCACAGCCTCGAAGCAACGACTGAAGGCGGAGAAATGCAATGCCTTCGTGAGGAAGTCAGCAGGCTGCTCGCTCGTAGGGATGTACTGCAACTGCAGCTTCCTGCGCTTGACCATGTGCTGCAGCCACATGTGGCGACGCTCCATGTGCTTGAGGCTCCCCTTGAGCCCCATGCCACCTGCCACTGAAATGGCGGAGGAGTTGTCCACAAAGAGAGTAGTGGGCTCCTCACTCCTCAGCAGTTGAAACTCTGCCAGCAGGAAGCGCAGCCTGCGCGCCTCCTTCCCGGCCTCCACAGCAGCAACATACTCAGACTCAGTGGAGGAGAGGGTGGCGCAACGAATCCTCTGGCTCGCCCATGAGACAGCAGCACCCCCAAGCACGAAGACATAGCCACCTGTGCTGGTCCTGTTCTGCTTGTCCCCTGCATCATCAGCATCGGCGTAGCCCACCAGCTCCAAGGACTCCGACCCACCTCCAAACTCCAGCGCCACATCCCTGCTCCCCACCAAGTACGTCAAGCACCGGTCCAACTCCTTCCAGTGCTGATCACTCCGCACAGTCTGGCCCGACCCCAGCTTGCTGCAGGCGAACGAGATGTCGGGACGGGTGGTACAGGCCGCGAACTGCAAGGATCCCACCTTCTGCCTGTACTCCTCCTCCTGGCGAGACTGCCATCCCACATCCTCGAAGGTCTGCACACTGAAAGGGTCAGAGGAAAGAGGGGTGCGAGGCACTCGCAGCGGCTGCTCCCCGTCAAAGAAGCGCCTATGGACCTTGTCCACATAGGCCCCCTGGTGCAGCCACAGCCTTCTCGCGGGCCTGTCCCGAATCAGCTGCAACCCCAGATATTTCTCCACAGGGCTAATCTCCCGCAGCTGAAACGCACTCTGCAGCAGCTCACGCAGCTCCCCAAGCATGCTCTGACTGCGGCTGGCAGCAAGTAGGTCATCCACATACACCAGCAGCCAGCACATCTCCCCATCAGCATCAGTTTTGAAGTACAGAGCCTCATCCACCTTGCTCTTCTTCCATCCAGCCCCAAGCAGCACCCCATCCAAGGCCTCATACCATAGCATCGGGCTCTGCTTGAGCCCATACAGACTTTTCACCAACTTACAGACACGAGGAGTCCCATCCTCGTAGTAGCTCGGCTGCTCCATATAAAGGTCTCGGTCCAACACGCCATGGAGGAACGCATTCTTTACATCGAGCTGCATCAGGTCCAAATCAAGTGCAGCTGCAATCGCCAGAAGCACACGCGCCGTCACATAGCTTCCCACAGGGGCGTACGTCTCCTCATAGTCCACCCCTGCCACCTGCGTGAACCCCTTCACCACCAGCCTCGCCTTCTCAGGCTCCACTATCCCATCAGGTCGGAACTTGGTGTTCAAAATCCATCGGTTCTTCATCACATTCACCCCTGGCGGACGCGGAACCAACTCCCACGTCCCCTGCTCAATCAAGCTCCGCATCTCTTCATCCATCGCCTCCTTCACCTTGTCGCCCTTCCAGCAGCCCAAGGCCTCCTTCACTGTCATTTTCGCTATGTCCCACTGCCTCTCAGGATCAGCTGCAACGTCCGGGTCCAGGTCAGTCCACTCCTCGTCCTCCTCCTCGTCATCCAAGCCCGCTGGCTCAACCACTACAGCCCAAGCGTATCGAACAGGCGGGACACCACGAGTGATGCGAGTGGAGCGACGCACTGGTGCAGTGGTCGTCCCAGAAACCAACACACGACCACCATCTCTAATTCCCCACATCTCCTGCTCCCCTGTCTGCGGCTCCCCTGTCTGCTGTACTCCATCCATACTGCTCTCGTCCTGCAGCTGCTCAGTCTCAAGGCGCTGCCCGTCGGTGATCTCCACAGACGGTGGCACCTCCATCCCCCCCCCACCAACGGGCGGCGCCGTGGAAGACGAAGAGGAGGGCGGAGCAGGTGCAGGAGGGATGGAGGGTGAAAGGGGGGATGGAATAACAGGAGGAGGAGGGGAAGGCAAGGGGGGTGAGGAGGAAGAAGGCGGGACAGGGGGAATCACACGAGGGTAGACTGAAGGCGGAGGTGGGGTGGGGACCGAGGTAGGGACATAGGGCATAGCAGGAGGTGCGACCACCTCCTCCTCCTCCTCCGCCTCCTCGAGAGTGATCGGGAAGAGTGAGGGAAGGGGCTCATAGGGCATCGAACGCCCCCCATGCTCCTGCTGATGCCAAGCTTTCCATCCTGCTAGGGACATGGTCTCATAGAACACAGCTTCCACAGTGGTGATGAGGCGGTTGGACTCCAAGTCCAGCACGGTCCAGCCTTTGCTCGCAGCTGACACACCCAAGTGCAACCCCCAGCGAGCCTTAGGCGCCAGCTTCCCCCCACGCTGCGACCGTGGTACCATGTACTGCAGCATGCAGCCCCAAACACGCACCATACTGACATCAGGTTTGCGTCGGAAGGCGAGCTCGTACGGCGTCACACCAGAGGGTAGTGAGGCGTGCTCCACGCGGTTGCGCACCCAGACGGCCTGAGCCAACGCCAGGTGCCACCAGTGATGCTGCACACCCATGTGCAGCAACATCGTCCGCACCGCCTCCACAATGCTGCGCATCTCCCTCTCGGCCATCCCGTTCTGCTCTGGCGTATACGGGCATGTGAGGTCATGGATGATGCCTTTACCGTCGAGGAAGAGCGTGAAGTCGTGCCCCAGGAACTCGCCACCCCGATCAGTGCGCAGCGCCTGCACCGTGGTCTTGCACTGTCGCTCTGCCATCGGGAGCCACTTTTGGAACGCCGCCAGCGCATCACTCTTCTGGGCCAAAGGGTAGACCCAGACATATCGCGTCTTGCGATCCTTCAGCACCAAGAAGTAGCGGCTGCCGTCCTTAGCTGCTTCACGGAAAGGGCCACACAGGTCAGCATGCACCACCCCGAGCAACTCATCCTCCTCCTCTCCCACAGAAGGAAAGGTATGATGAGTGATCTTTCCCCCAACACAGGAAACACAAGGTATGCCCGACTTGCCCCCCTTCTCCAAATCCAAGCCCTTCACTGACCCGTGAGCCGCTGTGCGCTCGATGGCATCAATACCAACGTGTGCCATACGCGCATGCCACAGGTCCCCCTTAGACCGCACGCCCGTCGCCAAGGTACGAAGTGCCACCGTTTCGCCTTCCTGCTGCTGCGTCGAACACGGCTGGAAGTTCGTGCAGAGAACACGCCCCTTGAACTCCGCACGACCAAGGAGCGATCCATCTGGTGCCCGCAGCAAAGTTACATCCCCGGCATCCAGCAATTGCACACCACATTCACGCAGCTGCCCAGCAGAGAGAAGACTCGCCTGCACTCCTGGTACGTACAGCACGTCCGGCACCAAGACACGCCTGCCCCCCTCTCCAAGAAGAGCGACTGTGCCCCGCCCCTGCACCTCCTGAAGCGCGCCGTTGAAGCCAGTAACCTGTTTAATACTGCCGCCGCTGCTCATCTCCACAAAGGCAGAACGATCTCCCATGAGATGGTGGGAGCATCCGCTATCAAGCAGCACGACGCTCGGGTTCGCCTTCACAGCAGCTGCAACAGCCTGTAAGGCCTCCCCGCCCTCAGGCTCTAGCACAACGAGAGGAGTCTGCTCCACAACGGGCTTCACCATCGCACATGATGATTGCCCGCTCCCCTTAGAGCCATCACCCCCCTTTCCGCTGCTACCTCCAGAACCCTCTCCACCGGTGTCTGCCTCCTTATCCGCCCGCTGCTGACAGTACTTAGCAACATGCCCTATTTGTCCACACACATAGCACTTCCCTTTGAAGCCCCCTTTCCCCCCCTTCGGCTGGCCATCCTTACCCCCTTTCCACTTCTCCCCTCCCCCACTAAGCCCACCCCCATTCTTAGGTTGTTGCTGCTGTGCCGTAGTGGGAGGGGAAGGGAACGAATTTTGCTGGAATTGGGGCTTACCCTTCTTGGTAAAGACCTGGTTAGCCTGGGGAAGGAATTGGTCCTTTCGTCCCTCTGACGCCAGCGTACATTCCTCCTCGATGATGTAGCTAGCGAGGGTGTTCTCGTCCAACTCCTTGCGCACCTGCGGCAACTTCAGCATCCTGCGTAAGAGGTTGTACTACTGCGGCAACCCCTTCACAACGTGAGTGATGTACGACGCCTGCGAGTAATCTACGCCGGCCATCCTCAGGTTCACTAGGATCTGCTGCGCACGGTTGCAATAGGACGTAGCGGACTCATGCTCTCCCATCTCGAGGTTAGTGAGCGCCTGCTCTAACTGACCGATGTACAGATCGTCCTTCGCCATGTACGTGCGCATAATAAACTGCCATGCCTGATAGCCGGCATCAACCTTCATGCGACACGCCTTAAGGGCGATTTGTACGGTTGGGGAGCAGCATCGGGAAATAGTGGTGAATGTCAGCAACTGCATCGCGCGGAACTGAGAGAGATGCGCAAGCGCACGCGCTGGTGGAATAGGGGTGGTGCCATCTATGAATCGCTTTAGCTGAGCGATCTCAAGCTGCGGCTCGATTGATTCTGTCCACGTCGACAGGTCGTGACGTCCTTCTAACGGACTAGTGACAACGATCTTGTCTGGAGTGAATCTGAAGTAGCCATAGTTGGGGGCTATTCCCTCGTCCCTCGACATCGATCCAATCGGGGTAACGCCCGGCATAGTCTCACTATCGAACTCTTCCGCAATTCCTCCTCCAGCAACGCTTCGCCGTCCTACATTCGCATGCTCTCGTGACGCTGCTGCACGATGAACACGCTCCTGTACACCGCCGACGCTAGCCGTACTAAACCGAGTTGGTCTTCGCAGGACCCCACGCGACATCAACCCATCAAACTCCTCGTCATCGCTATTTCCGCCATCGACAGCCATATCCCACGCACTCGTACCTCCCGCAACTTGCTCAACATTCTCTACACGTGGGGAAGGGTGCTCACGACGCCGACGCGAGCGCAATCCCTCCAACATTAGCTCGTATTCAATATCACTAATCTCACCACGAGAATGACGAGCCACGAGATCCTCCTCTAGAGTGCGCAAATTACCGGCCTCCGCGTTCGCCTCCTCAGTACTCATCCTCTACGACGTCTCTATAAGGTACCACAAATTAAAATAAAGTGCCCCTTCCTTAAATCCCTCGTCTCGGGGTCACCTCACAAGGGTCCTCAGACGAGTGGTAATAAATTACCAAACGCCCTATCCTTGGGTCCGAGAACGTAACTGGAGGGAAATCAAGAGAGGTTCAACTTAGATTAATAAGCGCCCTTCACTAACGCCGCACGCCAAGGCGAGTATACGAACGCGAATATCAACGACGACGTAAATCTATGCGTGTTCGTTCCACGCTCACCGCACCATGAAGGAATCTATTAGAGAGCGTAGCGATAACGAGAGAGTTTCTGCTATGGGAATGATGTTGCGCCAGCAACTTGGTAGAGTTTCGGTAGCATTTGCCTCTAAGGACTTGGTGAGAATTGAAGTAGCATTTTGGACTTCACTAGGAACATAGAAAATATATCAAACACACAAGCAACACAAACATATATAGGCAGGCGAGGGTTTCACAAGAGGTTGCGTGGGCGCTGCGAGTAACCCAACCCCACGAAAGTGGTGTGTGGGTGAGCGAACGCGCCTCGCCAATTTCTCAACCCAACTCAGCATCGACTTCTCGCTTCCGTGCACACCACTCCACCAACCTAGCAAAGAGTGGTGCGACTCTCAAGGAAGCACCAACAACTCCCACGGACTCTCACTTCTTCATGCGACCTCCATCGAACTCATTCGTCGGTGCCGAGTAGACTCAGTCGCTAGGCGTCGACCTGCCAAGTCAAAGGTCATCGAGGGCCCTTGCTGTTGTAGGGCCCTCTAACAGAATCTTCCCAGAGGAATCTTCCCAGAGGAATCTTCCCAGAGGAATCTTCCCAAAGGAATCTTCCCAGAGGAATCTTCCCAGAGGAATCTTCCCAGAAGAATCTTCTCAGAGGAATCTTTCCAGATGAATCTTCCCAGAAGAATATTCCTAGATGAATCTTCCCAGAGGATCTTCCCAGATGAATCTTCCCAGAGGAATCTTCCCAGATGAATCTTCCCAGAGGACTCTTCCCAGAGGGACCTTCCCAACATAGTAAGGGCAGTACACCTCTTGTGCGCTCTTTCGCTTCTTGCTATTGCGCGAGATTCTCAACGATCTTTCTGTAATCACCCATCCGTGCGTCTACTCCTTTTGTTCCGCTCGTTTGTTACATCCATCCCCATCCCCCCACACACTCTTCTTCCCCCCCCCCCTCCCTCTCTACCCACCCCACTGCCTCTACGCTACTTCCTATACCATTTCTGAAACTCTGAAACCTTTACTCCTCAGTTTTTTGCTCTCTCTCACTATTCCTGCACTTGCCCTCACCAGTAGGGCGGCATCCACCTCTTGAACAGGACTTCTCCTGTTCATCCCTTCCTTTCTCTCCGTCCGATGTAACCATTATCGTAACCCCTTTCATTTCACCTGCAGGGCAGCAATCCGCTCTAGCTCAGGACTTCTCCCACTCTTCCCTTCCCCCCCTTCTTTTACCTCCTTCTCCTGTGACCTCTATCCTACCTCCCTTCCTTACCTCCTTCCCCTGTGTCACCGAATAGATTGTTAGTTGCAATATATTCAGTTACTCACTAGTGTAGGTGTAGTTGGGTTATTCGAAGCACTGTAGAAGGAGAGTTCGGTGCGTGGGCAGTGACGCAAAGTGGTGACCGAGGGACTTGCGAGGCGCAGGGTGGGACAAATTCAAGGGCGAGCCCTGGGCAATCCGAAGGGCCAATCCTGAAGCCTAGCGGGCGGAGCCCAATGTGAGTTACGGGAAACTGCGCGGCACGGGGTAGAGATTCAAATAGGCTAGGAACTCACTGCTCAGTTCGTTCTCTCGTTTGTTTGCCTCGTATAGTGGATCCAAACTACCGTTTCAAGCTAGCTCCAGCTAGGTAGCTAAAGCCACTGTGGGCAGCCATCGTGTGGGAGCGGAAATCTCTCATGGTAGTGGCTGAGGCAGAGCAGGTAAGGTAGCACAGGAACAGAGCTCAGAAGAAGAAGGGAGCGAGGGTGAGTCCAGGAAGGAGCAGGCAAGCCACGGGATGCAACAGAGGATGATTCTCCGACACCTGTAACTTCTATCCTACCCCCCTTCCTTTACCTCCTTCCCCTGTAATCTCTACCCTGCCACGTTCTATATGCCTGCAGGGCAGCAGCCCGCTCTAGCGCAGGACGTCTCCATATCATCACCAGCAGCAGCAGTGTTTGAGCGCACGTGTGCCGGCTGCCATGCTGGGGGAGGGAACCTGCTTAAACCGGTACGTTGTTACAACACACACGCCAGCAGCCTAGGCCTCGATCCCTACTTATCGTCCCCATTGTCACCAGCAGCAGTGTTTGAGCGCACATGCGCCGGCTGCCACGCTGGGGGAGGAAAACTGCTCAAGCCGGTACGTTGTTGACACAAACGCCTAGCAACGGAGGACTCGATCCCTCCCCATCTCCCCCATCGCCGCCAACAGCAGCAGTTTATGAGCGCATATGTGCCGGCTGCCATGCAAGGGGGGTTGGAAACCTGCGCAAACCGGTACGTTACTAGCAAAGGCCTCTTAGCAGCCCATGAGTCCCCCTCCTCCAGCTTCACCAGCAGCTATCTTTGAGCACACTCCAATCACCCAGCTGCTACGGCACATGTGCTGCTATGCTATGGCACGAGTGTGCTGCTATGCTATGGCACGAGTGTGCTGCTATGCTATGGCACGAGTGTGCTGCTATGCTATGGCACGAGTGTGCTGCTATGCTATGGCACGAGTGTGCTGCTATGCTATGGCACGAGTGTGCTGCTATGCTATGGCACGAGTGTGCTGCTATGCTATGGCACGAGTGTGCTGCTATGCTATGGCACGAGTGTGCTGCTATGCTATTGCACGAGTGTGCTGCTATGCTATTGCACGAGTGTGCTGCTATGCTATGGCACGAGTGTGCTGCTATGCTATGGCACGAGTGTGCTGCTATGCTATGGCACGAGTGTGCTGCTATGGCCGCTGGCAACCTGTCCACATTTGAGGTGCCTCAAGAGCAGCAGTCACAGCACATGTGCTGCTATGGCAGCAGGTGGTTGGGTGTGCTCAAAGGCTTCACCAGCAGCCGCCAGCAGGTAGCAAGCACCAATCACCCAGCTGTCACAGCACATGTGCTGCTATGGCAGCTGGCAGCCTCTCCTCTCAGCAATTCCTTATGCTTTTCCCATCGACTGAATTCCGAGAGTTTGTGTGCTCTTGGAGTTGGTCCATCAATTCTCATTTGAGTTGTTGTTCGCCCCTCAGAGCTACTCCTGTTTTTTTGAAAAATCTCAATACCCAGCTCAATTGTCATACGAGTTGTTGTTCATTGTTAAGGGCTACTCCTGAGAGCAGGCTGGCTGCTGTTGGCTGCTATGACAGCCTTTCCAGTTCACCACATTCTTGAATGGAGTTGTCTCCTTCTCGTCACAGTTTCACCACACACCCCCTTGGTTGTGTTTTTCACGCATCTTCTCCCGTCTCCTCCCTCTTTGTCCGTTTCTTCCTTCCTGCAGGGTGCGGGCCTCTCACTCGCTGATCTCCAAAGGTGAATGCAGTACATCTTCCCTTCCGCATCAACTTCCTCTCTCGCTCTCTCTCGCTCTTTCCATTCCGCACTCTTTTATACCCTCGTCATCTTGCATGACACCCATTCGTTTTGAGACGTCTCAAAACAACCCTGTTTACACGTGGTTTATACCCTCACCATCTTGCATGCCACCCGCGTGCATTGAGGTGGTTTTTGAGGCGCCTCAAAAGCCACCTCAACCCTCGCTCTTTCCATTCCACACTCTTTTATACCCTCGCCATCTTGCATGACACCCATTCAGGCAGTACCTTTTCCTGGCCAATGTGAGAAATTTTACAATTGTCTCGGAATATACATTACTATCCTCCGTCCTCACTCGAGACCCATCGCCTTTCTCTCTCGCATTTTGGAGAGCCTTAGATAAGCCTCACGGTTCGCTTCACTTCACCCATCCCCACTCGTCATTCCCCATGCTCGCTCCAGGAACGGGCTCACCTCAGCAGACGACATTGCCAGGGTCACTGCATTCGGCATCGGTCGCATGCCTGTACGTATTAGAGCATTCTGGACTCTACTAGAATGCCAATATGTATCAGAGCATGTGGGACTCTAGTACCATGTGTAAAATATCTCTTCGCATGTATCCCACTGAACTCCAGTCAGTCTGTATGTACCCAGAATATGGTATCAGATATCTCGTTTTGACTTTTGAGATGTCTCAAAACTGCATGTATCCCACATGCACTCCAGCCATTCTGTACCCTGAAAATGTATCGAGGGCTTAGCTCGACCAATGCTTATCGGTCTTTTCAGTCTTTAGCTTTCGAGACTAAAGAAGCTTGACAAAACGATTGAGTTCTCCCCTCAATGTCTAGAAACTTTATAGAATCCCCGAACGTCTATGAAACCATCCCATCCCATCCCATTTTTCCTTTCCCCCTTCCCCTTCCCCTCTCCTTTCCCCCGTTCCCCTTGCTTCAGCTATATGCCAAGGCCAGTGTAAGCACCTCGCTCCCCCACCACTGCTAGTCCACCATTCAACCTCATGCCCCCTCTCTCATCCCACTCCCCTTTCCCCCTTTCTCCCTGCTCCCCCCATCCCCCCACACACTTACAGGTGCCCTGCCAGGGGCCAGGGCTACGTTGGCTACATGGGGGCAATGCAAAGGCTTTGAGGCTACACTTTCACTGCTCCCCTCTGCCCCGCACCCTCCTCTCCCCTCTCCCCTCCCCCCTTCTCTCTTTTCCCACTCTCTCCTCCTAGGGCTACTGGGAGGAATGCGGCAGTGCACGGTTGCCTTTCTTCCCCCCCACTTTCCCCCCACCCCCTGCCCCCACCCCTCCAACCCTCCCTCCCCCGGCCCTATCTCCCTCCCAGGGCTACGGGGAGGACTGCAAGCCATGCTGGCAGTGAATATGTGCCTCTGGGGCAAGGCTATCTCTTTCCTCCCTCTCTCCCCCACCCTCTCCCTTCCCTGTCGTGTCTTTCCCCTCTTTCTCCTCCCATCCCAGGGCTATGGGGAGGACTGCAAACCGAGGGGCCAGTGCACGTTCGGCCCGCGTCTGAGTGCTGACGTCATCCGCCAGCTGGCAGAGTACACCCTGTCACAGGCAGAGGCAGGATGGCCACGCTGAGTCTGTTTCTTGAAGTTTTACCGTGTAGTACCAGAGAGAAACGAATAAAACGCTCTTAACTTGGAGCTTGGACTGGCATGGCAGGCAGAATTGTATTTATACATCAATATGCACTAGAACGTAGCAATGCCACAATTAAATTTTGTTCTCGATATCATTCTCGCTTTCTAATCTTGTCACATGCAATGACTGGCACTAAAACCGCTCCTGCCCTGGCACATCCAGCAGCGGTCATTGGCATTGCCCTGAGTTACCATGACTCGTATTTATTTATGGCTTCACTGCACCCAATCAATGTCCCCTTGATTGATAGGGCCTGAGCGCCAGCCATTGCCATCAAACTCCAAAGACTACCGTACAACAAATAGCTGCTTGAGTCTTGACCCTTGACACCTCCACTACACTACCACCTTAAACCTTATCTCATTTCTTTGCCCTCCAAACCAATTCTTTCCGCCAGCCTTCTCTTCGCGTCGCTCGCCCTCTTTCCTTCCGCTCGTCGCTCCTGCATGCTTTTCCCAAGCTGAGCGTGGGCTCTCACGATCAGCTTCTGTGATCTTAACGAGGGACTTCAACAACATCACATCACATCACATCAGACCTTCCGTTCGCCCTAGGACCGTTCCCGAGAGTTTCGTGAGTGTACCGAACTGAAGCAGCAAGTACTGGCGCAAGATCCGGCTCGAACCAACTGGCGAACCAATCCTGAGCCCGAAAACTTGGATGTATTTTTATATTGATGGACACGAGAGGATCAACAAACGCTTCGGAGGGGTTCCGCCATTGTCCCCACCACAGGGGTCCATGGTTCCACTGAATGTCGCACGACCAAGCCTTCGGTAACGTACGGATCCGCCTCGATTAGATCGCGAACCACCTCTTCGCGATTGTTCGCACGGACGATCAGCAATGCGCCTGTGGGAGGGTTACCAGTCGCAGCACCTGCGACCATTTTCCCCTCCGCGGCCAGCGACCGGCACAGCTGCACATGCTCCTCGCGAAATTTCTCGCGACGGGTAACAATGTCCGGCACGTATTCGTAGATTACCGCGAACAGCTGCTTCGGATCAGCCCCTTTCCCGGATAAATCTGCGGATGAGCTGCTGCTGCTGGAAGCACATCTTGTTGTGAGTGCGACGCGCCTCGGCGAGGAGAGGAGCGCAAGCGAGCGACGGAATGGCAACGGTCGGCCGTGGTGGAGGGAGAAGCGGCAAGCAATGGCGGTGGTGGCTTGGGAGGTGATAAACGCCGCCATGGCTGCACTATATCTGCGCTAGATTCTGCTGGAAGCAATAGCGGTCTAGACTGCACTAGATCGTGGGAGCATACGACTGGAAGACAATCCGCAGAGCTTGGAAACAGGGCGCTTTGCCATTTCCTCTTGGAATTTGGATCTGTTCACACCAAAGTGGAGTTCAGTTCAGGCTGGATGGATTTGAACGCGACACACGCGTACGCGATTGCCGCATCGCCCGTTGTACATGGCTATCGTTTCGCGATGTTATTGTGAATTGTCATACACCTGCTTGTGTGCCCCCAATCCAGAGAATGCCAAGTATTAGATTGAAACAAAATTTACAGTATAAGAAACATTTGATGTAATTAGGAAGGAATGTCATATCCCTGAGCAACACTAGGTGATTGTCCAAGCTTGCTCAGCTTCCCAGGCTTCTTCGCACCATCCCCCATCCCAAGCGCAGCAGTACCAGCAGCACCACCACCACTTCCAACCGATGACTTGTTTCCTTTTTGTGCCTCCCCCACACTTCTTTCCCCGTCGTCCTTCCCTTCCCCCTCCCCATCACTCGTGTCGTCACCTTCCCCTGCTGCCTCAATTGCTGCTCTGTTCTTCTCCAGAGCTGCTGCCACCTCCTTGGGCATGTATTTCTACAGTGGAAAGGGGAGAGGATAGAGGGGGGAGGGGGTTGGGGAGTGTTATGAAACGTCTCAAAGCATCACTCGTGTCGTCCACTTCCCCTGCTGCCTCTATTGCTGCTCGGTTCTTCTTCAGAGCTGCTGCTACCTCCTTGTGCATGTATTTCTGAGGTAGAAGAAAATTGGCGAAGGGCAGGGGAGAGAAGGAGAGGGTAGGGTGGGAAATTGGTGGGCATGTTGAGATCACGGGACATCCCACAGGTTCTTCTCCAGAGCTGCTGCCACCTCCTTGGACATGTATTTCTATGGTAGAAATAAGGGGGACAGGGTGGAGGGGGGAGGGGGGGGAGGGAGAGAGTGAGGGTGGACACAACATCTTGCTCAGTGACAACATATTAAACACCCACAATGCTAAACAAGGAAGAGAAAAAACGTGGAAAAACAGTAAGGAAAAAAATAAGAGAAAGACAAAAGAAAAGAAAAGAAAAGAACTTTAGGCACATGATTTAGATACAGTAACCAAGAGAACAGATTAAGACTGACCTTACTTATACCGGCATGAGCACAACCTAAAACAGCCTCAACCTTCATCCGGCATCCGGCACTCACTTCATCATGCTTCGCCAGCACTTGAGTCGCAACAAAGAAGTACCCCCCACACCGAGCTCTTGCCACACCACAGGCACCCAGCAGCATTCTCCTTCATCTCTTCATGGCCATCTAAGCTCGCTACCCCTCGTAGTGTTTCCCAGCAGCACTCACCTCATCATGCTTCGCCCTCTCCCACTCACCTCATCATGCTTTGCCAGCACTTCAGTCGCAGCAAAGAAGTACCCCACACTCCGCGCACTCGCACTCACATCCTCCCCCTCCTCCCACTCCCCCACCCCCTTCTCCCCCACACCCCCACCCTCCCCTCTCGCTCCCCCCTCCCCAATCCCCCTCTCCACTACAGCACCCTCCGCCTCTGCAACCCCTAATACAGTCGCCCCTCTCCCAGAAAATCCACTGCTGCTGCTGGCACTGGCGATGCTGCTGCCAGTGAAGGCAGCGGTGTTGGCTTCGCTCAGGGGGCGCAGGAAGCCCTCCGCCACCACTGAATGGCCCTCCCTGAACAGATCAGGCAGAGCACCCCTGAACCGGACCAAAATCTGGCGTAATGGGGGAGGGGTGGGTTGGGGGGGGAAAGGAAGATGGGAAGAGGTGTCACAGTGCAGGAAGCAGCGGTGGTGGCTTGGCTGAGAGGCCGCAGAAAGCCCTCCGCCACCACTGAATGGCCCTCCCTGAACAGATCTGGCAGGGCACCCCTGTAACGTACCAAAATCTGGAGTCAGGAAAGGGGGAAGGAAGAAAAAAGGGCTCGTGGCGCATCCAAGAAAGCAGGGGTGGTGGCTTGGCTGAGCGGCCGCAGAAACCCCGCCGCCACCACCACAGAGTGGCCCTCCCTGAACAGATCTGGCAGGGCACCCCTGTAACGTACCAAAATCTGGAGTCAGGAGGGGGGAAGGAAGAAAAAAGGGATGTGGTGGTTTTGAGACGTCTCAAAACACTTCTATTTACATGAGGTGGCGCATCCAAGAAGGCAGCGGTGTCGGCATGGCTGAGCGACCGCAGAAACCCCTCTGCCACCACGGAATGGCCCTTCCTGAATAAATCAGTCAAAGCACCCCTGTAGCAGACCGGGATCTGCAGTGAACGCACGGAAAAAAGGAAGATGATTATGGTTTTCTATAAGCTGCGTTGGCTTGGCTGAGGGGGCGCAGAAAGCCCTCTGCCACCACAGAGTGGCCCTCCGTGAATAGGTCAGGCAAAGCAACCCTGTAGCGCACGAGAATATGCAGCATTAACAGGGAGAACAGAAGAACAGGAAGGATGTAACAATGAGGGAAGCAGCGGTGTTGGCTTGGCTGAGAGGCCGCAGAAACCCCTCCGCCACCACTGAATGGCCCTCCGTGAATAGGTCAGGCAAAGCAAGACCTATTCACGGAGGGCCTCTCTGGCAACCCTGTAGCGCACCAGGATCTGCAGTGAGAGGGACAGAGGGGGAAAGGAGGGAGGGAGAGAACGGGTGTGAGAGAGCAAGCAAGAAAGTGGTAGTGTCTGCATGGCCTCACATTTGTTACAGACAGGAAATTCTAATAATCACATCTGTTACAAATTGAAAACTTTTAGTCTCACGCCTGTTACACTTTCTGAACTCTTGTACTCACATCTGTTACACTTTCTGCACTCTTATACTCACATCTGTTACACTTTCTGCACTCTTATACTCACATCTGTTACACTTTCTGCACTCTTATACTCACATCTGTTACACATTCTGCACTCTTATACTCACATCTGTTACACTTTCTGCACTCTTATACTCACATCTGTTACACTTTCTGCACTCTTATACTCACATCTGTTACACTTTCTGCACTCTTATACTCACATCGGTTGCAAGGTCAGTGACAACAAACTCCATCTCAATGCTTCCAGCAGGAATGCGCACACTGGTGAGGTGAGGTGCAGGGAGAGGGAGCAGAGAGAGTCGACTCAAAAGGTGAGGTGAAGGGAGAGGGAGCAGAGTGAGACACACACATTCCAAAGGAACGCACATGACAACGAAGAAACGCAATGAAGAAACAACCGGTCGAAATGCTGAATGGAAATGACATGGAAAATGATACTGAAGTTTCTCCCGTCCCCTCCCCTCCACTAGCCCCTCGCTCTTCTCACAAGCCTGGCTCACACCAACCGCCCACACACCAGCACTCCTCTTTATCCTCACACTCCCTCGTCTTTTTCCTCCCACCACCCCTGCTCTCCTTTCTCACCTCCCAACAAACATCCTCTCTCCCCTCTCACATCCCCTCCTCAATTCCCCCTTACATCCCCTCCTCTCTCACTTCTCACATTCCCTCCTCTCTTATCTCACATCCCCTCCTCTCTTCACTCTCACATGCCCTCCTCTCTTCCCTCTAACATCCCCTCCTCTCTCCCCTCTCACCAACCCTCCTCTCTCCCCTCTCATCTCACCAACCTCCTCTCTCCCCTCTCACCAACCCTCCTCTCTCCCCTCTCACTAACCTTCCTCTCTCTCCCCTCTCACCTGCCCTCCTCTCTCTCCCCTCTCACCTGCCCTCCTTCACAAGCCCGCCCAGCCTGAACCGGTTGGCAGACGAGTTCTCTGCAAACTTCTCCAGAGCCTGCAAGGGCGGTGAGCAGGGGCGAGGGATGAGGAAAATGAGAATGAGTGAGGGATGAAGCAGATGGCGAGTTCTCTGCGAACCTTTCCAGAGCCTGAAAGGGAAGATGAGAAAGGGCATGACAAGCAAGGAGATGAGAAGGGGCGAGGGATACGGGAGGTGGGAAGGGGCGAGGGATGAGGGGACGAAAAGGGACGTGGGATGAGGGGACGAAAAGGGACGTGGGATGAGGGGGTGAGAAGGGGCGAGGGATGAGGGAGGTGAGAAGGGGCGTGGGATGAGTAACAGTAAACCCAACTCACCTGGGTGGGCGTTATATAGAACATCAAGTTTTCTTGAAACGAGTTCATCGCAAATATGGCCAGCCCAGCCACCGCGCCTCCACCAATCACAAGCGTCCACATTCGCTGCGTCTGCCGCGCGCGGGCCCTCGCCCCAATGTCCACATGCACTGCACCTGCCCCCGCCCCTGCCCCAACTTTTGCCTTCGCGCCCACAGCGCGTACGCGTCCCGCACTCGTTTTCAGCCATCTCAGACCCCCAATGTCCAGATTCACTGCACCTGCACCTGCACCTGCACATGCACCAGCAGCGCGTCCTCTCCCTCCTGCTCGCGTCACAGCACACGCGCCTCCCCCTGCTCCCCCGCTGCAGCCAAACACAAGCGCCCGCGAAGTTGAAAAGGCAGAGGGAGTGGAAACAGGTGAAGCTGCGGAGGAGGAGGAGAAAGAGGAGGAGAAGAGGGAGGAGGAGGGAACAGCAGCAGCAGAATGGGCGGCGGTTGGGGATCTGGCGGCAAGGTTGAGCACGCGGCGAATGATAGCATCTAGAGGACGGCTGACAGCTGCTGTTCTTGCCGCTGCCGCTGCGGTTTGCATGCTGGCGCCATTACACGCTGCTGCTGCTGATGACGATGACGACGATGATGACGTGTGAATCCGCGTTAGAAGGATCCTTGTCGCGTGTCGCACGCCGTCCGATCGAGACATAGCAACGATCGAAAGAAGCCGAATGATATCAACGGTCGACGTCAATGACTGGACACAGAAAGGTCCGTCTCACTGGCAGATCTGCCTTTGCTGGATCTGGTCCGTTGATCGGATATGCGTTGATGAGATTTGGACCGTTGACTGGATCTTCTCTCTGATGGGCCAGACAGCATCGGACGATCAGATATGGTTGATCTCGAGATCGAGATCGCGATGGCGACGGATCTACCGAACTCGAATGAAGACACGTGGAGGATGAGAGAGGTGTACAGGCACCTTGAAAATGCTCGCCTATACAGCACGCGTGCGCTATGTTGCGGTCGCACAGCCTAGCCGCGCTGCATAAATGAAGCCTGCGACACGAACAGCCCTGCCTAGACACAGCGAGAACAGAAAGAAACCTTGATGCGTGTAAAGGTTTTGTGTTCGCCTCATTCCAGACGGTGGTCCTTTGCTCTTGCCTCCCCAGCAAGAGGCCTTCGAGAATGACGAGGGAGCGGAAGAAGGCTGCGAAGTTTTCAAGGTTACGAAAACGAACATTCGGACCAATCAGACAACCAATTGAGAATTGAGGTTGGTAACCGATTGTTCGCCTGTCTGCAGCCTGAGTTCGCAAAGCAGGCTTCCGCATCTCCAGGGATGGAGGGCGGGGGGGAGTCAATTGTGTGTGTGTGCTAGAACCCTTGGCATTTTCGTCATTTTTAATCCAAGCATCGAAACGCGATTGCTGAACGGTGCGTCTAGCACTTCATCGCTTGGCCGACACCATTCCATTCTACCATGGAACACCCACTGATCCGCATCCGACGGTCGGCAGAGGGGTCAGGCAGCGAAACGCGAGCGTCGAACGGTGCGCCTAGCACTTCATCGCTTTCTTCAACTGCAAGTTCGAAGCAGCCGGCGGCTGCTGGGGAGCTTGCACGCTGTGCAGTCCCTTTCTGCCGAAGCGTTGCTGTGTGTTTGTTAACGCGTGAGTAGATCTATTCGTCACGTAGTTTCACCGCTGCAGGACATTTCTCTGAGATTGGCCGTCACTAGAAAGCGAACCTCCAAAACGCAGTCGAGATCGGTCCTTTGAGGGTCCTGGCGTGTTCTTCGTGGGAAGTCCATCCGATGATTCGAGTCGAAATCAGTCTATTCGGATTTCAATACATGTCCTTCTAGTTCGCTTGACGTTCACCGGACATTTCTCTAAATTCGGCCGTTTCCCTGCAGTTATCGCATGGAGCCTGCTCGCGACATTATTTTCTCGTCGCTTCAGTCATTCGCAAGAACCTGTGCGAGTCGCCTGTGAAAGGGCGAGCTCACGGCAGGGGGAGCTTCACTTCCAGTGGAAGGGCGAGCTCACGGCAGTCACGCTACCAGAAGGCCGGCTTTTGGCAGTTTTCCAGATAGACAGCAGCGACTGCATCGACGAGAACATTGCCGAACGCCGGATTAGTTTCGCGGAATGCGGATTCGTTTCGCCGGGAGAAACGTCATCATGGAGCAACGCTACTACTTTCGAAACGTCTCAAAACGCCACTTTTATAACGTCATGGAGCAACGCTCCTTTCGTGTACTTCGAGGGCCAATCCATCCATGCAATCTGCTCGCGTGCCAACGGAACGGATGGTTCCGCCGAACCCAGCCTGCTGCGGATCTATTACGACACACACAGCATAGATCTGCTCGCACGCAAGCTTCATCAGGCGTCCTGGGATAGATTAGTGTATGCTGCAGCAGCTGAACCAGAAGGCCTATATGTCTGGGCGAAAGGCATTACTAACCTTCAGAACAGGAGTCACGGTCAGGTCAAGTGCATGGTGGACGGAGCTGAGACAGCTCCCTTGATACTCTCCCAGGAGATTGCACTCTGCCCGATCCCTCAAGCCAGCTCAATACGTTCAGCATGTGGATGCCTCAACACTCCAGTCACGCTTTCAGTGCATGGATCACCTTTACCGTCTGTAGCTTCTGTTTGTAGGCTCAACTCCTCACTCGGTTTTATCAGCTTGGTATCCGGTGAGCCACCACAGATAGCCAATCACAGCGAAGACACCACAGCCACTACAGCCAGCCAAAGCGGGCGCAGTGTTCTTCGAAACGGGTATTCCCACACCAGCCGTATGCCATCCATCGGCGATTCCCCCATGAAGCAGTACTACTTGTGTGCATGCACAATGGTCCTTGACAGCGCGAAGTTCATGGGGGAGTGGCTGCTGTACCACGCATTTCTTGGTGTGGA
Organism: Closterium sp. NIES-65; assembly: GCA_948144175.1. Classification (NCBI taxonomy): domain Eukaryota; kingdom Viridiplantae; phylum Streptophyta; class Zygnematophyceae; order Desmidiales; family Closteriaceae; genus Closterium; species Closterium sp. NIES-65. The sequence goes on along the minus strand of CANXME010002087.1, from coordinate 636,572 downwards.
GCATTTCTTTGTGTATGACAACGGCAGTGAAGACGGGCTTTGGAAGTCCATCAAAGAAGCTCAGGGGACCGGCCGTGCTCGAGGCTTTCAAGTTTCAGCCACTATACGTAGCTGGCCCTGGCTCAAGTCACAGGAAGGCGGTTTCTCTCATTGTGCCCTGCAAGCCAAGAAGCTCTGCACGTGGGCCATGTTCTTTGACGTGGACGAGTTGGTCTTCCCGGCACGGATGGTGAAGGAGATTGAGTCACGGAGCCTGTTCGCTGCTGGAAGTCAGTATTCCTTTCTTCTCAACAAGTTTGTGAGAGGTATGGTTAAGGGGCATGCTGCAGCAAAGAAGGCCGCAGGTAGAAACGAGTCGTGTCAACAGCTTGGGCAGATTGCGCTACCCGGCCTTTTGTTTGGCCCATCAGGTCATCAAGAACACCCAGAAAAGGGAGTGGTATCTGGATACACGTGCAGGCTGAAGCTTCCTGATCGTCACAAGTCAATTATTCTCACTGAAGCCATAGCTCCTCCGTTACACAATGTGATACACCACTTCACAATCTTGGAGCATCAGTACTGCACAGCACATGTGGGCAATAAGCGTGCTGCTCTTTTCCACTACAAGTACCAGGCATGGTCGGAGTTCAAGACCAAGTTCAGGAGGAGAGCTTCCACTTTTGTGCCTGATTGGATGCAGATGGATAGAATGCAGTCCAAGGATCGGGTTCCTGACTTGGGTGTTGAGGCGGTTGAACCTGCTGACTGGAAGGATCGGTACTGTGAGGAGAAAGATCCAAGGTTGAAGAGAATTTCAGCACAAATCTTATCAGCCACTTCCCGCTGGCGCTTTGCGAATGCGTTCATTGTCGTGCGCCACACCTTTGGGAAATTGTTTTACTCATGTGGTGGACTCGTCTGATTGTGTGTAAGATGAAACATGTTATAAGTTGTGAAAGGAAAGAGTGCGCAGAACTCAATAATGCGGAAGTGATTACAACGTCTGAATGAACAAGGAGGCCTAGGCACAATATAGCAAGGTTAGCTAGGCCGAGGTCGCGGGGTCGCGAGATGGTTGGGTGCAGGTTCGGGGTTGGAAAACCCGAAAGCGACGCGGTGGTGGCTCGGAAGGCGAGGTCGGCGGGCCGAGCCTGGTTTTCCGAAAGTCGGAGTTGTACGCGTACAGTGTGACCCAGTAAGGAATCCGGAAAATTCCTTACACTACCCCCTCCTTTAAGAAAGGTGGTGAATATCCGAAACACCTCGGCGGGCCAGGTAAGCGTCCAAAACCGGGTGTCCCAGAAGCGAATCAGCAGCGACATACGTGTCGTCCTCGCTCGTGCGGTCTTTCCAGCGAAGCAGGAATTTCACCGAGCGGCCGGCGGCAGTCACATCCACGCGATGGTTAAGAATCTTCCAAGGTTCCAGCGTTGGCTCTGCCACGGGGCGAGTGGTCGGCGCGATGGTTGGTCGAGCAACAGCTGGCGACTGCGGCTGTTCGTAATGACGCAACAGGCTGACGTGGAAGGCGTCATGGATTTTCCAATCGTCGGACAGCAGCAGCTTCACGGTGACAGGTGTCACCATCAGGGCAAATTTTTGGATTTGACATACCCTTAAGATCAGTGTACCCCTAGCTCAAAAAACTGATTATCAGTGTGACCCCCTATAGAAAAACTTTCCCATCAGGGTATTCTTAACTTTCTAAAAATTTACCCTGTCGCATCAGTGTAAGATTATTGTAAAGCCTGGTCAGTTTTTTTTAATGCTGCACGCAATACAGATCCTACTCATCATCAGACATGCCCCAAGGCTGTTCATCGTGGTCATTGTTGCTGCAGTCAGCCAAGTTTCCAGCCAACCTGGCCTTGTTGTCAAGTCTGACAAACAGACCAACTAGCGGAGGTGGCGGTGCCAGCAAGGAAACTGTAACCCTGGCCAATAGTGGCCCTCTGTGTGCCAGCACAGGAGTTGTCAAAGCCGAAATTCCGGCCTCAGTGGCCTTGGTGGAATCCCAGGTTACGGGAAAGTGGGGGTGGGTGAACCGGGGGGAGGGGGGGGGGGGGGTAGGTTACGCGTTACAGGGTAAAACTTGATACGGGATCCGTAAACCCTTGGCCATCAGTGTGCCTTACAAAAAAAACCTGACACATCAGGGTAAATCAACCTCCCCAAAAAAAAACCCTAGCCCATCAGTGTGACCATAAAAAACCACCCTGATTATCAGGGTATCAGGGTGATTTACACTGATAAAATTAGGCCTGGTCACCATCTGGATGATACGGAATAGTCCCACGTATCGGGGCCGTAATTTCGAGGGTTGCGGCAGCCGAAGGTTCTTGGTGTCCAGAAGCACAACCTGCCCTGTGTGGAAGGGTAAATTTCGTCGGTGTTTATCCGCCTGGCGACTGGCCGTGGTATTAGCCTTGCGAATGAAATCGGCTGCTTTCGTTCGGGCAGTTTGCAGTTCCGTGACAAACTGCTGCGATCTTGGTACCGGGCTGTCCACAGTCGTTGAAGAGGGTGTCAGAACATTATATAGCTTATACATTTGTGTAGGCTATAGTGGGGTATCCCATAGGGGATACAACCCAATTAGGGTTAGTACTTGTACTCACTCATTTCATAGTTCATTCATTCTCGTTCTTATTTCCACATGGTATCGAGCAGGTTCCCCCGTGGGAACTGTGCCTAGGGCCCACCACATCGATTTTTTTTTTCCTGCCCGAAGCGCACTCAGCCCGAGTCGCGCTCCGGGCTCTCACGTTGTCGAGCCGCCCTAGCGGCCTCCCCTAGCCCTATCTGCGTCCCCGCCGCCCTTCGCTGCGGCTCGCGCCGCCCTTCGCTACGGCTTCGCCGCCCTTCGCTGCGGCTTCGCGCCGCCCTTCGCTGCGGCTTCGCGCCGCCCTTCGCTGCGGCTTCGCGCCGCCCTTCACTGCGGCTTCGCGCCGCCCTTCGCTGCGGCTTCGCGCCGCCCTTCACTGCGGCTTCGCGCCGCCCTTTGCTGCGGCTTCGCGCCGCCCTTCGCTGCGGCTTCTCGCCGCCCATCGTTGCGGCTTCGCGCCGCCCTTCGCTGCGGCTTGCGCCGCCCTTCGCTGCGGCTCGCGCCGCCCTTCTCTGAGGCCCCGCGGCCCGTCCCAGCGGCCCAGCCGCCTTCTGCTGCGGCCCACCCGTCGCCCGACCTGCGGCCCACCCGCCGCCCTAGCTGCGGCCTGACCGCCGCCCTACCTGCGGCCCACCCGCCGCCCGACCTGCGGCCCACCTGCCGCCCTACCTGCGGCCGCCCGCTGCCCTAACTGCGGCCCTATCGCCGCCCTACCTACGGCCGCCCGCCACCCTACCTGCGGCCCTATCGCCGCCCTACCTGCGGCCGCCCGCTGCCCTACATGCGGCCCTATCGCCGCCCTACCTGCGGCCGCCCGCCGCCCTACCTGCGGCCCTATTGCCGCCCGATCTGCAGCCCGCCCGACGCCCTACCTCTGGCCCTACCGCCGCGCTGCCCGGCGGCAACACCGCCGAGCCGCCGAGCCGCCCAGCACCCGCGCCGCCGAGCCGCCCAGCAGCCGAGCCGCCGAGCCGCCCAGCAGCCGCGCCGCCCAGCAGCCGCGCCGCCCAGCAGCCAAGCCGCCCAGCAGCCGAGCCGCCCAGCAGCCGAGCCGCCGAGCCGCCCAGCAGCCGAGCCGCCGAGCCGCCGAGCAGCCGAGCCGCCCACCAGCCGAGCCGCCCAGCAGCCGAGCCGCCCAGCAGCCGAGCCGCCGAGCCGCCCAGCAGCCGAGCCGCCGAGCCGCCCAGCAGCCGAGCCGCCGAGCCGCCCAGCAACCGAGCCGCTGAGCCGCAGATCTGCCCTCCTTCCGGACCGCCCGAGCTGCCCAGTCTGGTGAGCACACCGCCTTTTCTCCTGCACTGCCCTCACCCTACTGTTTGCACTGCTCGTCGTCTGTCGTCATGGCTACCCCTAGTGTCCTCACTTTTGACGCTGAGGGTCGGGCCATTGACTTTGAGGTCTGGGTAGACGACCTGCAGCTGTTCTTACAGTGCGATAGGGCAGACGACCTCTCTCTCTTTGACCTTACCTCTGGCGCTTCCCCTGCCCCTGCTGCTGATGCTGACGCCACTGTTCGCTCCCAGTGGGCCACACGCGATGCTGCTGCACGCCTTGCTGTGCGTCGCCACCTCCCTACCTCCGAGCGTGCGCACTTTAGCCAGTACAAGAGTGCTCAGACCTTGTACGACGCTGTAGTCGCGCGCTACTCCTCCCCTGCCACTGCTGCACTGAGCCGTCTCATGCTACCGTACCTCTTCCCTTACCTTGCTGCCTTTCCCACCGTAGCTGACCTCATTACGCACCTCCGCACTAGTGACACTCGCTACCGCGCTACACTTCCTGCTGACTTCTGCGCCGCGACCCCCCCCCCCATGTACATCACTCTGTACTTCCTAGTCACTCGCCTCCCTGACTCCCTTCGAGTAGTCAGGGACCACTTTCTCTCAGTCTGTCCCACCACACTAACTGTAGACCTCCTCGAGAAGGCCCTCCTCGCAATAGAGAAGAGCATAGTCGCTGTAGGAGCCTCTCGAGGTGACCCGCGCACCCCCATCTTTGAGGGGTGTTCTCCCTCCCCCCTGCTGCCCTCTGTTGCCTCTGCTGCTGCGGCCGACCTCCTTGGTCTTGAGTCGGTCGGTGCGGCGTCTACCCCTAGCGGGAGACGCCGCCCTGGCAAGGGCAAGGGGGGCAAGGGAGCTGGAGGAGTGGGCGGTGGAGGTGGAGGTGGAGGCGGTGGGGGGAGTGGGGGTGGCGGTGGGAGTGGAGGTGGGGGTGGGGGGGTCGGTGGCGGCAGTGGAGGCGGAGGCGGCGGCGGCGGTGGTGGTGGGAGCGGAGGTGGCGGAGGAGGCGGCGGTGGAGGCGGCGGCGGAGGCGGCGGCAGTAGTGGAGGCAGCGGAGGCGACGGAGGCGGTGGGGGTGGCGGTGGAGCTGGTCGCGGGTCTTCGCAGAGGAGTGGCTCCGGTGGTGGCTCGCGCCAGCAGCAGCAGCGCGGTCATGAGACCCTGTCCCCTCAGCAGCTCCGTGAGTGGTACACTGCACGCCAGCGGGGTGGGGGTTTTGGTCCGTGCACCTACGTCCTGCGCACCGGCGACCGTGCGGGTGAGCAGTGTGGGGGTGCGCACCCCACCCAGCGCTGCTTTGGCCGCCTGACGGACGCGTGGCGTCACCAGTTCCCGGAGGCCTCTGAGATCCCTCGCTGGGGCGAGCTGTCTAGGGCGGGGGTTGCCATCTTCAATCTTGACTTTGATGCTATTCTCTCTGCCATGTATGCTGTGTCTATTAGTGATGAGGGTGACTGTTACCAGTGTTTCCCGCCCGATCCGGGCATTGAGACTGCTGCTCTAGGTACTGGTGAGGCAGCTGCCCTAGTTGCTTGCGACGCTGCTGCTCTAGGTGCTAGTGTGTCTGCGTCCTCAGGTACTGGTGAGTCTGCGCTCTCAGGTACTACGTTGGCTTCGGCCTCCCTCACCTTCACCCTTGACTCTGGGGCGTCTCGCTCCTTCTTTCGGGACCGCACCTCACTCACGCCGCTTAGTCGGCCGGTTGCGGTGTCTCTGGCTGACCCCTCTGGGGGTCCTGCACTATCTCGCTTCTCCACAGTCCTCCCGTGTCCGGCGGCTCCCTCTGGCACCCTGTCTGGTCTCTACCTCCCCTCGTTCTCGACGAACCTGGTGAGTGGTGCTGACCTACAGGATGCGGGTGTCCACCAGTTCACTCCTGCGCGTCAGCGAGTGACCCACTGCACAGAGGCTAGCACAGGCCGACACCTGGCTACGTTCACCCGTCAGCCGGGGTCGAGCCTGTACACTCTGACCACTGCGTCTCCTCCAGTTGCTGAGTCTGGTAGAGTAGCTGCGTCGGGTCAGGTGTTTGCTGCGGCGTCCAGGTCTGGTCCTGAGTCTGCCCCCTGTTCGTGTCGTCTCCTGTCTCACGAGACTCTCCTCTGGCACCACCGCTTGGCCACCCCTCTCTGCTTCGGCTCAGGGGCATGGCCTCCCGTCTTCTTGTGTCTGGTCTCCCCCGGTCCCTCCCTCCCCTTCCTCAGGGCCCTGGCCCTGCCTGTGTCCCCTGTGTCGAGGGGCGCCAGCGTGCTGCCCCTCACTCCTCCCAGTTTCCTCCGACAGAGGCCCCGTTGCAGACACTTCACATGGACGTGTGGGGCCCAGCCCGCGTCCGTGGATACGGTCAGGAGCGCTACTTCCTGCTTGTTGTTGACGACTACTCGCGTTACACCGCGGTCTTCCCCTTGCGCAGCAAGGGTGAGGTCACTGAGGTGTTGATCGACTGGATCCGCACAGCTCGTCTCCAGCTCAGGCGGAGCTTCGGCTCGGACTTTCCTGTTTTGCGTCTGCACTCGGACAGAGGCGGAAAGTTCTCCTCCGGCCTTCTGCGAGCCTACTGTCGGGCACGAGGCATCCGCCAGACCTTCACGCTTCCGGAATCTCCACAGCAGAATGGGATTGCTGAGCGCCGCATCGACATTGTCATGGACGTCGCCCGTACGTCCATGGTGCATGCGGCTGCCCCCCATTTTCTGTGGCCGTTTGCGGTTCGGTACGCCGCACATCAGATCAACCTTCAGCCCAGGGTCTCCAGGCCGGAGACCTCCCCAGCCTTGCTGTGGACGGGGAAGGTTGGCGATGCGTCGGCTTTCCGGGTCTGGGGATCTCGGGCGTTTGTCCGCGACTTGTCTGTAGACAAGCTGTCCCCTCGTGCTGCTTCTTGCGTCTTCCTGGGGTTCCCCCCTGACGCGCCTAGGTGGCAGGTCTACCACCCCACCTCTCGACGTGTTCTGTCCTCCCAGGACGTCACGTTTGACGAGTCGGTCCCCTACTACCGCCTCTTCCCCTACCACACTCCGTCCCTCCCCCCGCCCCCGCTCTTCCTTGTACGAGGTCCCCCCCAGGTAGACCCCCTCCCCCCTCAGGGTCTTGCCCCTTCAGGTGTCTCCCAAGTAGACGCAGTCGAGTCTGTCGAGGTCACTGGTGACTCTGGTGCTGCTGAGGGTGCTGCCGCTGGGGGTGCTGAGCCTGGGGGTGCTGGACTTGGGGGTGCGGAGCCTGGGGGTGCTGAGTCTGAGGGTGCTAAGCCTGGGGGTGCTGCGTCTGGGGGTGCCGAGCCGGGGGGTGCTGAGCCTGGGGGTACTGAGCCGAGGGGTGCTGAGCCTGGGGGTGCTACGCCTGGGGGTGCTGAGCCTGGAGGTGCTACGCCTGGGGGTGCTGAGCCTGGAGGTGCTCTGCCTGGAGGTTCCCAGGGTGCTTCGTCTCGCCGGGAGCCACTCTCTCCACAGGAGCTGCGCGAGTGGTTTGCCCGGCGCTGGAGCCGTACTGCTGGTGCTGGAGGTTCTTCAGGTGCTGAGGGTGCTGCGGTCGCGGGTCCCGGAGGTGCTCGTACTGGCAGTACTGGAAGTCTACAGGCACCTACGTTGACGCTGTCCCCCCTTCTGGGGCGAACATCGTCAGTGGCATGTGGATCTTCAGGGTGAAGCGGCCGCCGGGTTCTCCGCCTGTCTTTAAGGCGCGTTACGTGGCTCGTGGCTTCAGTCAGCGGCAGGGAGTTGACTACTTTCAGACCTTCTCTCCCACCCCGAAGATGACCACTCTTCTGGTACTGCTGCACGTTGCTGCTCACCGTGACTACGAGCTGCACTCTCTTGACTTCAGCACAGCTTTCTTGCAGGGCAGCCTGCACGAGGAGATCTGGCTGCGCCGCCCACCTGGCTTCACTGGGTCTTTCCCTCCTGGTACCCAGTGGAGTCTCCGGCGTCCAGTCTACGGTCTCCGCCAGGCGCCACGTGAGTGGCACGACACACTGAGGACTACGCTTGCGGCTCTTGGGTTTGCTCCTTCTGCTGCCGACCCATCGCTGTTTCTGCGCACCGACACCTCTCTGCCGCTGTTCTACATCCTCGTGTACGTTGACGACTTGGTCTTTGCCACAGCTGACACTGCTGGACTCGCCTACGTGAAGTCCGAGCTGCAGAAGAGACACACGTGCACTGACCTAGGTGAACTGCGCAGCTACCTTGGCTTGCAGATCACCCGGGATAGAGCACGCCGCACCATTACCCTGACTCAGTCACACATGGTGCAGCAGGTCCTTCAGCGCTTCGGCTTCACGTACTCCTCGCCTCAGGCCACTCCTCTGCCTACTCGCCACTCACTCTCAGCTCTGCCTTCGGATGAGTCCGTAGAGTTGAGTGGCCCGTATCGAGAGCTTATTGGCTGCCTCATGTACCTGATGACGTGCACACGACCTGACCTTGCATACCCTCTTAGCATTCTTGCACGCTATGTTGCTCCTGGGAGACACCGTCCAGAGCACATGGCTGCAGCGAAGAGGGTGTTGCGCTACTTGTGCAGTACGTCGGGCATGGGGCTAGTGCTTGGAGGGCGGAGTCCAGTGGTCCTCACTGGGCACGCGGACGCTTCTTGGGCTGACGACCAGGCTACGCAGCGGTCGTCACAGGGTTACACCTTCAGCCTTGGTTCCGGCTCTGTTTCGTGGCGGGCTACTCGCTCGTCTTCTGTTCTCGGCTCCAGTTGTGAGGCTGAGATCTACGCCGGGGCCATGGCTGCACAGGAGCCTTGCTGGCTCACCTACCAGCTGACTGACCTTGGAGAGCCGCCTCGTTCTCCTCCAGTCCTGTACGTAGACAACAAGGCCATGCTGGCCTTGTGTCGAGAGCAGAGACTGGAGCACAGAACAAAGCACATTGCTCTTCGCTACTTCCTTGCTCGTGAGCTTCAGCAGCGTGGTCAGCTGCGTCTTGCGTACGTGGCCTCTGAGGCCAACACTGCCGATGTCTTCACCAAGGCACTTGCGCCTTGTGATCATCAGCGTTTCTGTACTCAGCTGGGTCTTGTACCTGTATTGCCTCACTTGCTCACCTCTTGACCTTACTTGTACTGTCACATATATATATTCCTGCTCTTGCTTTTCTAGCTTTATATATATGTGTACTCTTGCATGTGAACTGGCCTTGTGGCCTTGACCTTGTGGTTAGACTGTATGGTGACTTTGTGATCCACCCTGAGCTTGCTTTGCTTTGCTTGACTGGTCTTGTGACCCCTTGTTCTCCCCCACTTTGCCTATGGGGGTGTGTCAGAACATTATATAGCTTATACATTTGTGTAGGCTATAGTGGGGTATCCTATAGGGGGTACAACCCAATTAGGGTTAGTACTTGTACTCACTCATTTCATAGTTCATTCATTCTCGTTCTTATTTCCACAGAGGGTACCACGTGGTCTATCCCGTAATTCAGGAAGAAGGGTGATTGTTTAGTCGTGGCCGACGGGGCGTTGTTGTACGCGAATTCCAGCATTGGTAGCGAATCTTCCCACTTGGGAATGTCGGGGCAGTTGGTGCGAATCAGCTATTCCATGGTCTGATTTGTCCGTTCCGTCTGTCCGTCGGTTTGCGGGTGGTATGACGACGAAAACTGCAGGCGGGTACCGTACTGTGCCCACGTTTCCTGCCAGAACTTCGACGTAAATTTCGGATCACGATCGCTGATGATCGCCGAAGGTAACCCGTGTAGGCGTACGACGGTGGAGATGAACAGTTTGGCCGTATCTTTGGCTGTGATCGTCGTTCGGCATGGGGCAAAATGCGCCATCTTCGTTAGCCGATCGACGACGACCAATACCGAGTCGTTGCCACTCGTGCCAGCTGGGAGCCCTGTGACGAAATCCATCGTCACCTGTTGCCACGATCGTTCGGGTGGCGCGAGGGGTTGCAGCAGACCGGCTGGCCTTTGTCGCGACGACTTCATGGCTTGGCAGGTCGGGCAAGTTGACACGTAGTGCTGCACATCAGTCTGCATGTCCGGCCAGTAATAATTCCGCTGCAGCAACTTTAGTGTCTTGTCGGTGCCGAAATGCCCGGAGAGGTTGGAGTCGTGAACTTCCTGCATCAGCAGCTCCCGTAAAGGCTGGTATGCTGGTACCCAAATCCGGTTCGTACCGGCTTTTAGGTAGTATTTGCCGTGCGGTGTAGCAGCTTGTTGTTGCGTGTTCCGAAAAAACCTGTCGATCTTATAGCCGTGGGTGATTAGTCCTGTTAGCATCTGGTTGGTGTGGGCGATTAGTACCGCCGCGTTTTGCATGGATGGTCGGGTAAGGGCGTCGGCGATGTTGTTGGCGCCCTTTTTGTACGTGATGGTGTACCGGAAATTGGATTCGAGGAAGTCCAACCACCGGATTTGTTGCGGGTTGAGTGTCGATTGGGTGCGCATGTACTGTAGCGATTCATGGTCGGTCCGAATCGTCACGTTGGCTCCTGTGAGGTAGCAGCGCCATACGCGGAATGCATGGACGATGGCCAGTATTTCTTTGTCGTGGACTTGGTAGTTGCGCTCAGGTGGCTGCATCTTGCGTGACTCGTAGGCGATGGGTTGCAGCCCTTGGCTGAAGTCGTGTAGCAGGACGGCGCCGACGGCGAAATCGCTGGCGTCCGTGACGACTTCGAACGGTCGAGATGGGTCGGCGAGGCGGAGTACCGGGGGTGAACCCAAAATGTTTTTGAGAGTGTCGAAGGCGGATTGCTCCCTCTCCCCCCACCTGAAATATTATAATTTTTAAACACACATTGTGTTTTTTAAAATTGTGTATTGTGAAAGCGAAGCTGCTTGTACTGCACAATTGGCATCGTCGAAGCGCGCTTAACGCCCTTCTCCAACTACAAAAACCGTGGGTTGGAGTTCATTTCCCTCCACCCACGCTTCTCGATTTTCAAACGGCTCACTCAACATTTCTGCTCACGTAGTTTATCCCTCCATCCAAGCTGGCTAGAACAAAATCGCTTCCTAGAGGCGAGTCACCTTCGACCTTACTCAACGATATTTTTAACTTCAATTGCTCAACGATGGCACCGACGCCGACACTTAACAACGGGAACTCGTCCAACCCCGCCTCCGACAACGACCGTAACACCCGCGATGTGGCGGGCGAACGCCGTAACAAGCGACGGGCAGAAGATGGACCGCCCGCCCCGACTGCAGTGGACGTGCTGCTGGGCGGGCTCGAGGTCAACAATTCGGCCAACGCCCAGCAGCACCCTTCGGCGCCAGTGGCGCCTGAGGTGCCTGTGGCGCTAGTGGCACCTGCGGCGCAAGTGGCGACGGCCGCGGGCGTGGCACACGCCACTGACGCCGAGCACACACCAGCACCCGCGGCTGGACCGTCGCGTCAGCGCCAGAGGAGGCGGACGGCGGTCTCCTCGTCTGACGCGACGACCGCCCCTGCGTTGACGCAGGCGTTGACCCCGGACCAGGTCAACGCGCTGCTGTCCCTTCTACAGCAGCAGCCCGTCAGCGTTACAGCCGCGGAAACTGCACTACCCACTGCATCTGCGTCGGCTAAAAAAGAAAATGCGAAAAAGGAAAAAGGCGCGCGAGGAGCAAGGACCATTCGGCACGACAACGACGCAGAAGCAGCAGCACCCCCCGCTCCAGCGGTCGACAACGACACCGACGACTCTGAAGATGAAGCCGGTGAGGCTCTAGTCAACAATGTTAATTTTAATGGCACGGAACACCTTCCCCCCCTCCCTTCTTCTAACCTCACCTTCTCGGCGGCAACATTCGTCAACGACTCCGTGCGAGAGCAAGCGGAGCTGCTGGAGGACTTGCGTGCGTACCTGCTGCACGCGGAATATAAGGCGCAGCGCGGAGACCCAGCGGGCGGACTCGAACTCATCTCGCACGCTCTCAACCTCATCTCGGGGCGTTTCGAGGTGCTTCAATTGGAGGACGCATCCGACTTCCGCACGGCGAAGCGCTTCAAGTTGTACCAGCAGAAGAGCCTGCTGACTTCTCGACCCTTCAAGCAGGCGGTCGCAGACATGGCGGCAATGGACCGTGCGGCAAGCGGATATGCTCGTGCCAACCGCGGCGGAAACAACGCGCCGTTGCCATTTTTACCCAAGCGGGGCCCCCCGCCCACGGCCAATTGCCGCGGGTTTCGGGGCTCGTGCTTCCGCTGCGGCCAGCCGGGCCACGTGGCAAGTGCCTGCCCTAGGAACGGGCACGGCGGCCAAGGACCCGCTCCGGTGGTGTAGGAGCGGGCCATGGGAATAGGCGCTTGAGCGCTAGGCACGGTGCACAGTGCGAAAACCGTGGGCAACCCTAGGGGTTTGCGATGGCAAGAGGCCAGCCCTAGTGAAGGGTAGGAATAGGCTTTGGGCCTAGGATAGGGAAGGGGAGCAACAACCCCCTCGGTCCCATGTAGTTCACCACTCAGTAGCATGATGCATGCTAGGAGAGCATTGCTATGTGTGTTGGTTGATTTGATAAAAAAACTACCTTCTTAAAAGCCTACTGTTTTGGCAACGAGACTCTGAAACAGTCAAGAGGAGGATCAGAGAGAGAGAGAGAGTGTGTGTGTGTGTGTGTGAGAGAGAGCGAGAGAGAGAGAGAGAGAGAGAGAGAGAGAGAGAGAAAGAAAGAGAGAAAGAGAAAGAACGAGATACAACATGGTGGGCACGCATGTCCATGATTCCACGCACCAGCCCCCACGAACTACGAGTAAGAGAGAGCATGAAAGAGAGAGGGAGAGGGTGAGAGCGAGAGAGAGAGAGAGAGAGAGAGAGATAGAGAGAGAGAGAGAGAGAGAGAGAGAGAGAGAGGGGGAGAGAGAGAGATGGAGAGAGAGAGAGAGAAAGAAAGAGAGAGAACAAGAGAGAATAAGAGAAACACAATGGACAAGTGTGTCCATGGCCATAGGCATCATCTCCCATGCACTAAGGGCAGGCACAACCACATCCTACCGAGTGCACGATGGGCAGAAAAAAAAAAAAAAAAAAAAAAAGCGGAGGAAACGAGAAGAAGAAGCGCCGTTTCGCGCCCGACACATTCGTTGACATTTCCGTCGGTATTTATTTTCTTCACACATTTGATCAATGGTTGCCCGTACATGTACATGCACACACATGCTTTAACATGGAATACTCAACCCGTATACCACTTGGCCTCCCATGCACAGGAGCACGACGGTGCGAGGCGGCATGCTACGATGACCCGTACGAATTTGCCGTTACAGACAGAACTATTACACATATGCGCGGTCGTCTTCGCGCGACCTTTGCGTGGTGGAGCTCATGGTGCCCCAGCAGCCTCGTTCTCTCCGTCATCGCCAAGGGTTACTGGTTGCCATGGAGCCACGGCCCACCACAACCTTTCCATGATCGCAATCATGTCGGGGCGAACACGCATGCCACGTTCACACGTACCGCCATCCAAGAACTCATAGAGACGGGAGCGGCAGTTCCGATGGCCGCAACGGAGCTCAAGTGCATAAGTCCACTTAACGTGGTCGAGCAAAAAGACAAATGCAGGCTCATTCTTGATCTGAGAAAGGTCAACGCCAACTTGATTGTCCCCAAGTTCAAGTACGAGGGGCTTGTCAAAATTAGAAGAAAGAAAGAGGATTGAACTAGCAGGAATGAGGATACAAATAGCAAACCCTAGAAGGGTTGTACTCGCTATAGAGCACCCCACTACAGGCTAGAACATAAGATAACATTCTGACACACCCCCATAGCCAAAGTGGGGTGTAATCAGCAGAGCAAGCAAAGCATAACAAGCTCAGGGTGGATCACAATGTCACCACACATTCTGAGCACAAGTTCAAGAAGCAATAGTTTAAAGTTCACAATTATGAGCAAAGCTAGTGGTAGTCACAACGGGCAAGTGAGGAGGAGGAGAGAGACTGAGAGGAGAGGAGATAGGAGGCGACGGCTGAAGCTGCAGACACACGGGCAACAGGAGGCACACTGGCACAGCGGCTACCGGGCGAAGCCCCCGGACTACTGGAGTAACTGGCCCCGCGGCTAAAGTAGCGGCAGACGAGCAACGGACCCACGGGCGGCTGGCACAGCTGGCTACGACTGGGCTACCGGGCGACGCCCCCGGAATACAGGTGCTGCTGACGACACGACGGCAACCTCCATGCAGCTTCCCTAACTATCCAACTCCCCCAACACACACCCGCTGCTACACCCCTAGCTCCACTCCCACGCACCCCCCTTAAACCCTAAACCCCAGTCTCCCACACATCCACCCCCCTCAGCGACAGCTGCAGCAGTGGGAGACGAAGGAGGAGGAGGAGCAAAGGGAGGAAGGAGGAAGTGCCACCCCCATACTCGCCACCCCCTGCTTGCCACCCCCAAACCCTAACACAGACAGGGTGGGATGGCGGGTAGGCAGGGTGGGATGGCGGCGCTCGCCCCCCTCCCCCAGGTAAATGGGTCCCCGAGGGTCGCCTCGACAGGCGACGGGAAATGGGGCCGGGGGGGGGGGGGGGGGGGGGGGGGGGGGGGGGGCGCGAAGGTGGGGCGGCGGGGCCGCGACAGAAGGGCGGCGGGGCCACGAAGGAAGGCGGCGGGGCCGCGGAGGTGGGGCGGCAGGGCCGTGACAGAAGGGCGGCGGGGCCGCGAAGTGGGGCGGCGGGGCCGCGAACGTGGGGTGGCAGGGCCGCGAAATGAAGGCGGCGGGGCCGCGACGTGAGGCGGCGGGGCCGCGAAGCGGGGCGGCGGGGCCGCGACGGGTCCCCGTCACCCGTCGCGTCGCCTCCAGAAGGCGACGCGGCGAACGACGGGGCAGAAGCCCGCCGCGCGCCTCGGGGCGCACAGCGGGCAGAGAACCGCCGCGCGCCTCGGGGCGCACGGCGGGCAGAAAACCGCCGCGCGCCTCGGGGCGCACGGCGGGAAGGAAAAGTTGCAGCGGAAGCAAGGGGGTGGTAACCCACCCACAGGATCGATCCAAGGGGATCGACCTGCTCTGATAGCATGTCAAAATTAGAAGAAAGAAAGAGGATTGAACTAGCAGGAATGAGGATACAAATAGCAAACCCTAGAAGGGTTGTACTCGCTATAGAGCACCCCACTACAGGCTAGAACATAAGATAACATTCTGACAGGGCTCAGCCGTGTCGCCGACCTGGCGCGCGTTGGGGACTGGATGTTCTCCATTGACCTCAAATCTGGTTACCATCACATCGACATCTACCCATCGTGCTGGAAGTTCCTTGGCTTCGAATTCGATAGGCGCACATACGCATTTCGTTCACTACCATTCGGCCTCGCGACGGCTCCATTCGTCTTTACACAGCTCATCAAGCAACTAGCTTGGCGTTGGCGAGAACAAGGCATCCGAGTCGTACCTTACGTAGATGACATCTTAATTCTCTGCCAGTCGAAAGCCGATGGGCAAGCAATCTGCCAGCAGGTGATATTGGACCTCAAAGAGGCAGGCCTTGTGATAAACGCGAAGAAATCACAACTGTCACCATCGCAACATCTCCAATTCCTGGGCGTAGAACTGGAGACCGACACCGGCCGATTCTCCATCGGTCCCGACCGACGAGCCTCACTACATGCAACCATCCGGAACCTCCTGAGCGCAAGCAAGGCATGCCAACCAGTCCCGGTCCGCCACGTGGCCAGAATCACTGGCATGCTTGCATCGATGGGTGTCGCACTTGGCGCGACCGCTCGCGCATTCAGCCACGCTATGTTACAAGTGATCAACGAAGCACCGTCTTGGAAAAGCAGCGTCGTTATCCCCCCATCTGCAGCAGAGGAGCTTCAATTTTGGCTCGAGGAGTTTGACCGTTTCAACGGCGCACCTTTTCACGTCAGGAACAGCTACGACGCAGTAATCCATGTGGATGCCAGCTCTCATGGTTGGGGCGCCACTCTGACCACATTTCCGGGCGGCCTCGAAGAAGCCAGCGCAACCATGTCACAGCCGCTACGAGGAACGTCCAGCACGCGACGGGAGATTAAAGGCGTCCTTTGGGCGCTCCAAACATACGCGACCAAGATCAAGCAAAAACACGTTCTCGTGCGGGTGGACAACCAGGGCGTGTTCTTCATCCTTCGAAAAGGCAGCTCTCACAGCCCTGACCTCGCAACGGCATGCAAGAGCATCATCCGAACATGCATGGAGCTTGGCACGCGCTTGATCATCGAATGGATTCCGCGCGAGCTCAATACACACGCCGACGAACTTTCAAAAATGGTTGACCACGACGATTACGCGCTGAAAACGCCGTGGTTCCGCATCTTGGAACGTCGTTGGGGGCCCCACTCCATCGACCTCTTCGCAAACTCCCGCAACACCCAACTGCCGCGCTTCTGCACAAAGATTCCCCACCCAGAAGCCATCGCAGCTGATGCGTTCTCGATCGCGTGGACACCCGAAAACAACTTCGCCTTCCCCCCGCCCCAACTGGTCCCAGCCGTCCTCCATCACGCACAACGCACCCATGCATCACTCACACTGATAGTTCCGCACTGGCCAGGCGCAAGCTGGTGGCCACTTTTGCAACCCTCCCCATGTACTTGGGCTCCACACATCCACGCGCACATCCCTCTGACACACGGAAGCCAATGCCTAGACGCAGGGTCCCATTCCAATGCTTTTTCAGGCATGGGACTACCGCACAGCCCAATTATTGCACTGAGAATGGCATTTGACTAATTCAAAACATCAACGCCCTGTGTTCAGATTTGCTCCCAAAGTTACACGACCAAATGATCAACATGCTCGCGCAATCTCGCGCCGATTCTACGATCCGGACATACGAACCATACTGGGCCAAGTTTCGAGCCTTCTGCACAAAAGTGAACCTCCCATTTCTTCCGGCATCTGACATGACCCTCGCGCTCTACCTGGTACACGCAATCCGACGCAAAGCCACCCTGTCCGTAGTGCAGCTGACGTGCTCGGCGGTCAGCTTCGCTCACCGCATGACTGGGAGCAAATGCCCGACAACAGGACCGTTCACCACCCAAGTCCGTGACTGTGCAAAACGACACTGCCCTCGCCCTACTCGTATGAAGGAACCCGTATCCATCCAACAAGTCCGGGACATGGCCGCGAGTTACTTGCAGTCCGACGATCCCGCGACGTTTCAGAAAGGGTTGATCCCATCCTCATGTACTCAGGATTCCTGCGATATTCTGACTTGGCAGCCATAAAATGGCAAGACATCCAATTCGACGACGCCGTCATGTGGATTCTCATACCACACTCCAAGACCGATCAGGCTGGTCATGGCACTTGGATTCCCATTGCAGCAACGACAGACCCTTGTTGCCCAGTGCGCTGCACCCGACGCTTCATCCAACCGGCCGGCTATGGCCCACAGTCAGAAGAACCATTGATTCGGGTCTTCGGCCACGCTTCAACCAGCGAGGGCCAAGCAAGCCCACCCTCATACACCACGATCCGGAACTAGTGCAAGGAAGCCTTCGCAAAGGTGGGCCTTGGAGACCTGCAGCTCAGCACACATTCTTTCCGAAAAGGTGCAGCCACAGTAGCAGCCAACACGGGCGTGCCAGACAGGGTCTTCAAACGGCTGGGCAGATGGCGAAGCGACTCAGCAAAAGAAATGTATGTTACACCATACGTCGAGCCTCTTATCGAAGCCTCCCGCAACCTACAAGACCTGACGCATGCAGCGTCATCGGCACAACACTCAGAGGCACTCGTACGCAACCGGAGGCCCCCGCTGCCCATGTCTCAGAGACCCCATTTGTAATGAGAACGATGCCAATTGATAAGAATAAGAAAGCAAGATTTCTCAATATTATAATTTTTAAACACACATTGTGTTGTTTAAAATTGTGTATTGTGAAAGCGAAGCTGCTTGTACTACACAATTGGCATCGTCGAAGCGCGCTAAACGCCCTTCTCCAACTACAAAAACCGTGGGTTGGAGTTCATTTCCCTCCACCCACGCTTCTCGATTTTCAAACGGCTCACTCAACATTCCCACCACCCACCCCAGAGTAAACCGCCTTGCTAATGCCACTTGGATAGGGTACATCTTAGCTAGTGTTATTCGATTGCACTAGCTTGTGTTCAACGTTGATGCAAATGTTGTAATAAGCCATTTGTAATGAGAACGATGAATTTTGTAATGAGAACGATGCCTTTTGTAATGAGAACGATGCCAATTGATAAGAATAAGAAAGCAAGCTTTCTCAATCACTGTCGTGGTGCAGCAGGTCGGTCAGCGGCTTGGTTATCCCTGCCATATTGGGTACAAAACGACGAACGTAGTTAACAAACCCCAGAAAATTTGCAACTCAGGGATATTAGTAGGCGGCTTCCACTTAACGATGGCGTCCACCTTACGCGTGAGAAGAAACGAGAATGAATGAACTATGAATGAACTGAGTACAAGTACTAACCCTAATTGGGTTGTACCCCTTATGGGCTACCCCACTATAGCCTACACAATATGCATAAGCTATATGTTCTGACACACCCCCATAGGCAAAGTGGGGGAGAACAAGGGGTCACAAGACCAGTCAAGCAAAGCAAAGCAAGCTCAGGGTGGATCACAAAGTCACCACACATTCCGAGCACAAGTTCAAAGGCCACAAGGCCAGTTCACATGCAGGAGTACATATATATAAAAGACTAGACAAGCAAGAGCAGGAGTATATATTTGCAACAGTACAAGCAAGGTCAAAAGGTGAGCAAGTGAGGCAAGACTGGCACAAGACCCAGCTGCGTGCAGAAGCGCTGATGATCACAAGGCGCAAGTGCCTTGGTGAACACATCAGCAGTGTTGGCCTCAGAGGCCACGTACGCAAGCCGCAACTCACCACGCTGCTGTAGCTCACGAGCAAGGAAGTAGCGAAGAGCAATGTGCTTTGTTCTGTGCTCCAGTCGCTGCTCTCTGTCAGAATATTATAGCTTACTTATTTGTGTAGGCTATAGTGGGGTATCCCATAGGGGGTACAACCCAACTAGGGCATCCTATTTGTACTCACTTCGTTCATAGTTCACTCATTCTCTCGTTCACTTCTTCTCATGGTATCGAGCAGGTTCCCCTGTGGGAACTTTGCTTAGGGCCCACCACTTCGGAATTTTTTTTTTTTCTGCCCTAGCGCCCTAGCGCCCTAGCGCCCACCCTTGCGCCCGCCCTAGCGCCCTAGCGCCCGCCCTAGCGCCCGCCCTATCGCCCGCCCTAGCGCCAGCCCTAGCGCCCTAGCGCCCGGCGCCTGCCCTAGCGCCCGTGAGCCGCCCGCGGCCTGCCTGTGAGCCGCCGCCCGCGGCCTGCCCTAGCGCCCGTGAGCCGCCCGCGGCCTGCCCGTGAGCCGCCCGCGGCCTGCCCGTCAGCCGCCGCCCGTGAGCGCCGCCCGTCAGCCGCCGCCCGTAAGCAGCCGCCCGTCAGACGCCGCCCGTGCGCCGCCGCCCGTGAGTCGCCGCCCGTGAGCCGCCCACCCGCGCGCCGCCCGACCGTGCGCCAGCGCCGCCCGTGAGCCGCCCGCCCGTGCGCCACCAGCCCGCCCGTGAGCCGCTGGCGCCGCCCGTGCGCCGCCCGTCCGTGAGCCGCCCGCCCGTGCGCCGCCCGTCCGCGAGCCACCCACCCGCCCGTGCGCCGCCCGCGCCGCCCGTGCACAGCCCGCGAGCCGCCCGCGAGCCGCCCCAGCCGCCCGTGCAGCCGCCCGTGAGCCGCCCCAGCCGCCCGTGAGCCGCCCGCGCGCCGCCCCTGACCCGCCCCGGCCGCTCGTGCAGTCACCCGTGCGCCGCCCGCGAGACGCCCGCGCCGCCCGAGCCGCCCGAGCCGCCCAAGCAACCTGAGGTGCCGAGCTCCTGCTCCTGTGGGGCTGCTGCTGCTCTTCGACCGGCGCAGCCGTTGTGCTGCCGTGTTCCTGTACTACTGAGCTATCGACTCTTCCTGCTCGGGGAGACTGTCAGCTGCTATAATGGCCACCCCCACTGTCCTGGATTTTGATGCTGAGGGTCGCGCCATTGACTTTGCAGTCTGGGTCGAGGACCTGTAGCTGTACTTACTGTGCGATGCGATAGATGAGGTTTCTCTCTTTGACTTTGTCTCTGGCGCTGTCCCTGCCCCTCCTGCTGATGCTGACCCCACTGTTCGCTCCAAGTGGGCCACACGCGATGCTGCTGCACGTCTTGCTGTGCGTCGCCACCTCCCTTCCTCCGAGCGTGCGCACTTTAGTCAGTGCAAGACCGCTCAGGCCTTGTACGACGCTGTAGTTGCGCGCTACTCCTCCCCTTCCTCCGCTACGCTGAGCCGCCTCATGCTACCGTACCTCTTCCCTGACCTCGCTGCCTTTCCCACAGTCGCTGACCTCTTTACCCACCTCCGCGCTAGTGACACTCGCTACCGCGCTGCGCTTCCTGCTGACTTCCGCGCCGCAAACCCTCCTCCCATGTACATCACTCTCTACTTTCTAGTCACCCGTCTCCCTGAGTCCCTTCGTGCCGTTAGGGACCAGTTTCTCTCTGTCAGTCCCACCACCCTCACTGTCGACCTCCTTGAGAAGTCCCTGCTAGCGGCTGAGAAGAGTATAGTCGCTGTAAGGGCCTCTCGTGGTGACCCTCGCACCCCCATCTTTGATTGGTGTTCTCCCTCCCCCCTGTTACCCTCTGTCGCCTCTGCTGCTGCGGCCGACCTCGTTGGTTTGGAGTCGGTCGGTGCGGCGTCTGCCCCCAGCGGTAGGCGCCGCTCTAGCAGGGGCAAGGGGGGCAAGGGAGCGGGTGGAGCTAGCGGGGGCGGTGGCGGAGGAGGTGGGGGCGGCGGGGGGAGTGGGGGTGGCGGTGGAGGTGGTGGCGGGAGTGGAGGTACTGGTGGCGGCAGTGGAGGCGGAGGCGGCGGCGGAGGTGGTGGCAGAGGTGGCGGTGGGAGCGGCGGGGGCGAGGGTGGCGGTGGCGGCGGAGGCGGGGGTGGCGGTGGTGGAGGTGGTCGGAGTGGCTCGTCCCAGCGGAGCAGCACTGGGGGTGGTCAGCGCCAGCAGCAGCAGCAGCGCTCTCGCGACGTCCCCACCCCTCAGCAGCTCCGTGAGTGGTACTCGCAGCGTCAGCGTGGTGGGGCGTTCGGTCCCTGCACCTACGTCCTTCGCACCGGCGACCGCGCGGGTGAGCAGTGTGGGGGCACCCACACCGTTCGCCGCTGCTTTGCCCGCTTGACCGACGCTTGGCGCCAGCAGTTTCCGGAGGCCTCTGAGATCCCCCGCTGGGGAGAGCTGTCTAGGGCTGGTGTAGCTATCTTTGATCTTGACTTTGATGCTATCCTTGCTGCCATGTATGCTGTGGCTGTTAGTGATGAGGGTGACTGTTACCGGTGTTTCCCGCCCGACCCGGGCATTGGTACTGCTGCGTCAGGTGCCAGTGAGGCTGCTGCTCTAGGTGCCAGTGCGTCTGTGCTCTCAGGTACTAGTGAGTCTGCACTCTCAGGTACTGTGTCGGCTTCGGCCTCTCACACCTTCACCCTTGACTCTGGGGCGTCTCGCTCCTTCTTTCGGGACCGCACCACTCTCACGCCGCTTAGTCGGCCGGTTGCGGTGTCCCTGGCTGACCCCTCTGGGGGTCCTGTCCTGTCTCGTTTCTCCACAGTCCTCCCGTGTCCGGCGGCTCCCTCTGGCACCCTGACTGGTCTCTACCTCCCCTCGTTCTCTACGAACCTGGTGAGTGGCGCTAACCTACAGAATGTGGGTGTCCACCAGTTCACTCCTGCTCGTCAGCGGGTGACACACTGCACAGAGGCTAGGACAGGTCGCCACCTGGCTACGTTTACACGTCAGCCAGGGTTGAGCCTGTACACACTGACCACTGCTTCTCCTCCCGGTGCTGAGTCTGGTAGAGTCCCTTTGTCTGGTCAGGTGTTTGCTGCAGCGTCCAGGTCTGGTCCTGAGTCTGCCCCCTGTTCGTGTCGCCGTCTGTCTCACGAGACTCTCCTCTGGCACCACCGCCTTGGCCACCCCTCTCTGCTTCGGCTCAGAGGCATGGCCTCCCGTCTTCTTGTGTCTGGTCTCCCCCGGTCCCTCCCTCCCCTTCCTCAGGGCCCTGGCCCTGCCTGTGTCCCCTGTGTCGAGGGGCGCCAGCGTGCTGCCCCTCACTCCTCCCAATTTCCTCCGACAGAGGCTCCGTTGCAGACGCTTCACATGGACGTGTGGGGCCCTGCCCGCGTCCGTGGCCTCGGTCACGAGCGCTACTTCCTGTTGGTGGTTGACGACTACTCGCGTTACACCACAGTCTTCCCCTTGCGCAGCAAAGGTGATGTCACTGAGGTGCTGATCGACTGGATCCGCGCAGCTCGTCTCCAGCTCAGGCAGAGCTTTGGCTCGGACTTTCCTGTGTTGCGTCTGCACTCGGACAGAGGCGGAGAGTTCTCCTCTGGCCTTCTGCGTGCCTTCTGTCGTGCGCGAGGCATCCGCCAGACCTTCACGCTTCCGGACTCACCGCAGCAAAATGGGATTGCAGAGCGCCGCATTGGCATGGTCATGGACGTCGCTCGTACGTCTATGATGCATGCGGCTGCCCCCCATTTTCTGTGGCCGTTTGCGGTCAGGTACGCGGCGCATCAGATCAACCTCCACCCCAGGGTCTCCAGGCCGGAGACCTCCCCAGCCCTGCTGTGGACGGGGAAGGTTGGCGATGCGTCGGTGTTCCGGGTCTGGGGATCTCGGGCGTTTGTCCGCGACTTGTCTGCGGACAAGCTGTCCCCTCGCGCTGCTCCCTGCGTCTTCCTGGGGTTCCCCCCCGACGCCCCTCGGTGGCAGTTCTACCACCCCACCTCTCGATGTGTTCTGTCCTCCCAGGACGTCACGTTCGACGAGTCGGTACCCTACTACCGTCTCTTCCCCTACCGCACTCCGTCCCTCCCCCCGCCACCGCTCTTCCTTGTGCCAGGTCCCCCCCCGGTAGACCCCCTCCCCCCTCAGGGTCCTGCCCCTTCAGGTGTGTCCCAGGTAGACGCTGTCGAGCCTGTCGAGATTGGTGGTGACTCTGGTGCTGCTGAGGGTGCTGAGCCTAGGGGTGCTGACTCTGGGGGTGCTGACTCTGGGGGTGCTGAGCGTGTGGGTACTACGACTAGGGGTGCTGAGTCTGGGGGTGCTGAGCCTGGGGGTGCTGAGCCTTGGGGGTACTGAGTCTGGGGGTGCTGAGCCTGGGGGTGCTGGGCCTGGGGGTGCTGAGCCTGGGGGTGCTGAGACTGGGGGTGCTCCGCCTGGAGGTGCTTTGCTTGAGGGTGCTGAGCCTGGAGGATCTTCGCCTGGAGGTTCTCCGCCTGGAGGTGCTTCGTCTCGCCGAGAGCCACTCTCCCCACAGGAGCTGCGTGAGTGGTTTGCCCGGCGCTGTAGGCGTGCTGCTGGTGCTGGAGGTTCTTCGGCTGCAGAGGGTTCTGCTGCCACGCGTCCCAGAGGTGCTCGTGCTGTGGGTGCTGGAGCTGCTGGGCCTGAGGGTTCTCCTGGAGGTAGAGCTGCTGAGGGTGTTGGCGCTGAGACTACTGCTTGCGGTCTCACTGGCAGTGCTCCTGGTGCTGCTGGGGGTTCTGGAGCTACTGGAGGTGCTACTGGAGGTGCTGCTGGAGGTGCTGCTGGAGCGGGTACTCCTGGTGGGGGTACTTGTGCTGTCCCTGCTGTTTCTGGCGTCGCCACGCGGCCCCGACCGTACTTCGTTCCACTCCTGCAGCAGGTTCTTGGTCTTACACCTTCTCCTGGTCCTCCTCCTCCTCCCTTAGAGGGTCCACAGCCTGTCCAGTCCCAGTCACAGCTACAGCCTGCCTCCCCTTTGCCTGCTCCTTCTCCCTACGCTGGTCCGACTGGAGGTCTTACTGAGCGTCGTGAGCCTGCGTCTCGTCCTGCGTTGCCTGTTCGTCCTGCACGCACTAGTGGTCGCGGTTCGCGTCAGCGTCCTCCTCCTGTCCCTGGCACGCACCGGATGTCTCTGCGTCCGTCCACTTCTCCTCTGCGTGCCCCTTTGCCTTCTCCTCCTTCTTCCTCTCTTCCTGCTCTTGCCGACCCGGAGTCGGACTCTCTTCGTGCTGCCAGTCCCACTGTCACGCGTCTCCTTGCTACTGCTGTCACTGACCCTTCTTTCGAGTCTTCTGCTGCGTCTGCCCTTGTCACTGAGCTCGTCGACTTTGCTGCGCGCTGCCGTCTAGACTACGCTGCGAGTCTTGTCGCTGAGTCTGAGTCTGCCTGTCCTCCGTCCGTCGGGGGTGAGTGTGCCCTTGGCACGGACGTCCTTGAGGACAGGCAGGAGGAGTTCCAGTGTCTGGCCGCCGCTTCACCTCATCTCGCGTCTGTACTGCTCGCCCCTGAGGGAGACCCGGATGCACTAGACATCCCGACTCCGCGCTCTTACGTGGAGGCGATAGAGGGTCCCTACTCCTCTTAGTGGCAGGCAGCTATGGATGCAGAGATGGCTTCCTGGAAGTCCACAGGCACCTACGTTGACGCTGTTCCCCCTCCCGGGGCGAACATAGTCAGTGGCATGTGGATTTTCAGGGTGAAGCGGCCGCCGGGTTCTCCGCCTGTCTTCAAGGCGCGTTACGTGGCTCGTGGCTTCAGTCAGCGGCAGGGAGTTGACTACTTTCAGACCTTCTCCCCCACCCCGAAGATGACCACTCTTCGGGTACTGCTGCACGTTGCTGCTCACCGTGACTACGAGCTGCACTCCCTCGACTTCAGCACTGCTTTCTTGCAGGGCAGCCTGCACGAGGAGATCTGGCTGCGTCGCCCACCTGGCTTCACTGGGTCTTTCCCTCGTGGTACCCAGTGGAGTCTCCGGCGTCCAGTCTACGGTCTCCGCCAGGCGCCACGTGAGTGGCACGACACACTGAGGACTACGCTGGCGGCACTTGGGTTTGCTCCTTCTACTGCCGACCCGTCGCTGTTTCTGCGCACCGACACCTCTCTGCCGCCGTTCTACATCCTCGTGTACGTCGACGACTTGGTCTTTGCCACATCTGACACTGCTGGAATCGCCTACGTGAAGTCCGAGCTGCAGAAGAGACACACGTGCACTGACCTGGGTGAACTGCGTAGCTACCTTGGCTTGCAGATCACCCGGGACAAAGCACGCCGCACCATTACCCTGACTCAGTCACACATGGTGCAGCACGTCCTTCAGCGCTTCGGCTTCACGTACTCCTCGCCTCAGGCCACTCCTCTCCCTACTCGCCACTCGCTCTCAGCTCTGCCTTCGGATGAGTCCGTAGAGTCGAGTGGTCCGTATGCAGAGCTTGTTGGCTGCCTCATGTACCTGATGACCTGCACACGACCTGACCTTGCATACCCTCTTAGCATTCTTGCACGCTATGTTGCTCCTGGGAGACACAGACCAGAGCACATGGCTGCAGCGAAGAGGGTGTTGCGCTACTTGTGTAGTACGTCGGGCATGGGGCTAGTGCTTGGAGGGCGGAGTCCAGTGGTCCTCACTGGGCACGCGGACGCTTCTTGGGCTGACGACCAGGCTACGCAGCGGTCGTCACAGGGTTACACCTTCAGCCTTGGTTCCGGCTCAGTTTCGTGGCGAGCTACCCGCTCGTCTTCTGTTCTCGGCTCCAGTTGTGAGGCTGAGATCTACGCCGGGGCTATGGCTGCTCAGGAGATTCGCTGGCTCACCTACCTGCTGACCGACCTTGGAGAGCCGCCTCGTTCTCC
Source organism: Closterium sp. NIES-65 (assembly GCA_948144175.1). Lineage (NCBI taxonomy): Eukaryota > Viridiplantae > Streptophyta > Zygnematophyceae > Desmidiales > Closteriaceae > Closterium > Closterium sp. NIES-65. Next base: position 611,110 of record CANXME010002087.1, on the reverse strand, counting down.
TCCAGTCCTGTACGTAGACAACAAGGCCATGCTAGCCTTGTGTCGAGAGCAGCGACTAGAGCACAGGACAAAGCACATTGCTCTCCGCTACTTTCTTGCTCGTGAGCTACAGCAGCGTGGACAGTTGCGACTTGCGTACGTGGCCTCTGAGGCCAACACTGCTGATGTCTTCACCAAGGCACTTGCACCTTGTGATCATCAGCTTTGCTGCACGCAGCTGGGTCTTGTGCCTGTCTTGCCTCACTTGCTGACTTCTTGACCTTGCTTGTACCTTGACCTATATTTACTCTTGTTCTTGCTTGCTTGACTCTTGTATATCTTTATATATGATCTTGCATGTGAACTGGCCTTGTGGCCCTTGACCTTGTGCTCGGAATGTGTGGTGACTTTGTGATCCACCCTGAGCTTTGCTTTGCTTTGCTTGACTGGTCTTGTGACCCCTTGTTCTCCCCCACTTTGCCTATGGGGGTGTGTCAGAATATTATAGCTTACTTATTTGTGTAGGCTATAGTGGGGTATCCCATAGGGGGTACAACCCAACTAGGGCATCCTATTTGTACTCACTTCGTTCATAGTTCACTCATTCTCTCGTTCACTTCTTCTAACTCTCGACACAAGGCCAGCATGGCCTTGTTGTCTACGTATAGCACTGGAGGAGAACGAGGCGGCTCTCCAAGGCCAGTCAGCAGGTAGGTGAGCCAGCGAAGCTCCTATGCAGCCATGGCCCCAACGTAGATCTTAGCCTCACAACTGGAGCCGAGAACAGAAGACGAGCGAGTAGCCCGCCACGAAACAGAGCCGGAACCAAGGCTGAAGGTGTAACCCTGTGACGACCGCTGCGTAGCCTGGTCGTCAGCCCAAGAAGCGTCCGCGTGCCCAGTGAGGACCACTGGACTGCGCCCTCCAAGCACTAGCCCCATGCCCGACGTACTGCACAAGTAGCGCAACACCCTCTTCGCTGCAGCCATGTGCTCTAGTCGGTGTCTCCTAGGAGCAACATAGCGTGCGAGAATGCTAAGAGGGTATGCAAGGTCAGGTCGTGTGCACGTCATCAGGTACATGAGGCAGTCAACAAGCTTTGGATACGGGCCACTCGACTCTACGGACTCATCCGAAGGCAGAGCTGAGAGCGAGTGGCGAGTAGGCAGAGGAGTGGCCTGAGGCAAGGAGTACGTGAAGCCGAAGCGCTGAAGGACCTGCTGCACCATATGTGACTGAGTCAGGGTAATGGTGCGGCGTGCTCTGTCCCGGGTGATCTGCAAGCCAAGGTAGTTGTGCAGTTCTCCCAAGTCTATACACGTATGTCTCTTCTACAGCTCGGACTTCACGTAGGTGAGTCCAGCAGTGTCAGCTGTGGCAAAGACCAAGTCGTCGACGTACACGAGGATGTAGAACGGCGGCAGAGAAGTGTCGGTGCGCAGAAACAGCGACGGGTCGGCTGTAGAAGGAGCAAACCCAAGAGCCGCAAGCGTAGTCCTCAGTGTGTCGTGCCACTCACGTGGCGCCTGGCGGAGACCGTAGACTGGACGCCGGAGACTCCACTGGGTACCAGGAGGGAAAGACCCAGTGAAGCCAGGTGGGCGGCGCAGCCAGATCTCCTCGTGCAGACTGCCCTGCAAGAAAGCTGTGCTGAAGTCGAGAGAGTGTAGCTCGTAGTCACGGTGAGCAGCAACGTGGAGCAGTACCCGAAGAGTGGTCATCTTCGGGGTGGGAGAGAAGGTATGAAATTAGTCAACTCCCTGCCGCTGACTGAAGCCATGAGCCGCGTACCGTGCCTTGAAGACAGGCGGAGAACCCGGCGGCCGCTTCACCCTGAAGATCCACATCGCCCCAGGCGGGGGAACCTCGTCAACGTAGGTGCCTGTGGACTTCCAGGAAGCCATCTCCGTGTCCATAGCTGCCTGCCACTGAGAGGAGTAGGGACCCTCTATCGCCTCCGCCTAAGAGAGCGGAGTCGGGATGTCAAGTGCATCCGGGTCTCCCTCAGGGGTAAGCAGTACGGACACGAGATGAGGTGAAGCAGCTGCCAGACACAGGAACTCCTCCTGCCTGTCCTCAAGGACGTCCGTGGCAAGGGCACACTCACCCCCGACGGACGGAGGACAGACAGACTCAAACTCAGCGACAAGACTAGCAGCGTAGTCTAGGCAACAACGAGCAGCAAAGTCGACGAGCTCAGCAACTAGGGCAGACGCAGCAGTGGACTCGAAAGAAGGGTCGGTGATGACAGTAGTGAGGAGACGCGTGACAGTAGGACTGGCAGCACGAAGAGAGTCCGACTCCGGGTCGGCAAGAGCAGGAAGAGAGGACTCAGGAGGAGAAGGCAAAGGGGCACGCAGAGGAGCAGTGGACGGACGCAGAGACATCATGTGCGTGCCAGGAACAGGAGGAGGACGCTGACGCGAACCACGACCACTAGTGCGAGCAGCACGCACAGGCGACGCAGGGCGAGACGCAGGCTCACGACGCTCAATAAGACCTCCAGTAGGACCAGGCTAGGGAGAAGGAGCAGGCAAAGGGGATGTAGGCTGCAACGGTAACTGTGACGGGAAAGGCTGTGGACACTCTAAAGAAGGAGGAGGACCAGTAGAAGGCGGAAGACCAAGAACCTGCTGCAGGAGTGGAACGAAGTACGGTCGAGGCGGCGCGGCAACGCCAGACACAGCAGGGACAGCACCAGTACCCCCAGTAGGAGCACCTGCTCCAGCAGCACCTCCAGCAGCTCCAGAACCCCCAGCAGCACTAGTAGTACCCCCAGCAGGACCGCCAGCAGTAGTCTCAGCGCCAACACCCTCAGCAGTACCAGCTCCACTCGAACCCGCAGGCCCAGCAGCTCCAGTACTCCCAGTACGAGCACCTTCGGGACCCGCGACAGCAGCACCCTCAGAAGCCGAAGAAACTCCAGCTCCAGCAGCACGGCTCCAGCGCCGGGCAAACCACTCGCGTAGCTCCTGTGGAGAGAGTGGCTCCCGGCGAGACGAAGCACCCGGAGAACCTCCAGGCGGAGAACCTCCAGGCACAGCACCGCCAGACGCGACACGAGCAGGCCCAGCTCCTTCAGGCTCCGCACCCCCAGGCTCAGCACCTCCAGGCGTAGCACCCCCAGTCGTAGCACCCCCAGGCTCAGCACCCCCAGGCGTAGCACTCCCAGGCAAAGCACCCCCAGGCGTAGCACCCCCAGGCACAGCACCCCCAGGCTCAGCACCCCCAGGCTCAGCACCCCCAGTCTCACCACCCCCAAGCTCAGCACCCCGAGGCTCAGCACCCCCACGCACAGCACCCTCAGGCTCAGCACCCCCAGTCTCAGCACCCCCAGGCTCAGCACCCTCAGGAGCACCAGAGTCACCAGTGACCTCGACAGGCTCGACTGCGTCTACCTGGGATACACCTGAAGGGGACAGATCCTGGGGGGGGAGGGGGTCTACCGGAGGGGGACCTGGTACAAGGAAGAGTGGCAGCGGGGAAAGGGACGGAGTACGGTAGGGGAAGAGGCGGTAGTAGGGGACCGACTCGTCAAACCGTGACGTCCTGGGAGGACAGAACACGGCGAGAGGTGGGGTGGTAGAACTGCCACCCTGGCGCGTCAGGGGGGAAACCCAGGAAGACGCAAGGAGCAGCACGAGGGGACAGCTTGTCCGCAGACAAGTCGCGGACAAACGCCCGAGATCCCCAGACACGGAACGCAGACGCATTGCCAACCTAAAAACAAAATCGTGGTGGGCCCTAGGTAGCGTTTCCACTAGGGAACCTTCTCTGATACCATGAGAAGAAACGAGAATGAATGAACTATGAATGAACTGAGTACAAGTACTAACCCTAATCGGGTTGTACCCCTTATGGGCCACCCCACTATAGCCTACACAATATGCATAAGCTATATGTTCTGACAACGCGGGTCGATTTTAATCCCTTCGCCAGAAACCACTTGCCCCAAAAACTCTAATTCCGGCTTCAGGAACTCACACTTAGACCCCTTTGTAATCAGCCGATGCCCCTGTAAACGCCGGAACACCTCCTCTAAATCCCGGAGATGGTCCTCTTTTGTCGCGCTGTACACCAGGATATCGTCCAGGTACACGATGACCTTCTTGTCCAGCATGTCCCGAAAAATTCCATTCATGGTGAGCTGGAACGTCGAGGGCGCGTTTGTCAGGCCGAACGGCATCACTGTGAACTCGTAACTGCCGTAGCGTGTGCGAAAAGCGGTCTTCGGGCAGTCGTCGGCGAATACGCGAATTTGGTGGTAGCCTCCTCGCAGGTCGATTTTCGAAAAATACCGAGCTCCGCGAAGTTGATCCAGTAGATCATCGGTTCGCGGGATCGGGTAACGCGACTTTATCGTGACCCGATTCAGCGCCCGATAATCAATGCACATGCGTAGGCCACCATCCTTCTTCGGCGTGAACAGTATCGGTGCTGCATACGGCGACGTGCTGGGCCGGATAAATCCCTTGGCGAGCAGGTAATCCAGCTGGGCCCGCAACTCGGCAAGTTCTGGTTGACTGAGCCGCCACTGTGTCCGCACAGTAGGTTGCGCGCCGGGCTCCAGCTGGATCCGATGATCCTCAGGTCGTTGGGGGGGCAAACCATCCGGGAGGTCATCCGAGAAAATTTTGGGATACTTCCGAATAATGCTCGCCAATTCCTCGGGGACTGCCGCGCAGAGGGTGTCGATGTCCGCGATTTTTTCGGAAGCTGCCACTTCGTACAGGTGCACTAAGAAGGCCTGAGCTCCGCTGTTCATCGCACGCTGCATGTTGACCGCGTTGACACGTGTCGTCACCGGCTCCGGCTCCGTCCATTTCGGAAGCGTCGTCTTCCCTCCGTATCCTCGCACGACGCACGCCCCAGTCGTCCAGTCGATCGTCGGATTGAAGCGCTGCAGCCAATCCCTCCCCAGCAGCACATCGTAGCCGTCCAACGTCGTCGCCAACATCCTCATGCCAAACCCGAATTTGTCGCCGCACTGTATCCGAATTTTTCGCGCCTCATCTCGGATGGCCAGCGGTGTCCCGTCCACCAACCTTGCATCGATCTCTGGCAGACACCTGGTCAGCTTCACCCCCATTTTTTTGGCCGTTGCCAGGTTGACGAGACTGTGGCTCGCCCCACCGTCAACGAAGATTTTAATTTTATAACCGTTAACCCTCCCTACCTCTAGCACAGGGTAGTCTACGTGTTCACCCACGTTATTCGTCCGGTTCTGGTTGATAGCGCTGATCGGTACCACGACCCGGTGTGGATGGTGATTTTCGGGCGACAGGGTCTCGTCGGTAGGTGGCCCGTCTGCTACTGACTCGTATCTTTTCCCGACCCTTCTCCGTCGCTCTTCTTCCCCTGCTTAAGCCTCGGGCAGTCTTTTTTCAGGTGGCCCAGCTGGTTGCATAAAAAGCACGGCCCAAGGGCTCGGCTAGGTGCATCTGTCAGAACATTATATAGCTTATACATTTGTGTAGGCTATAGTGGGGTATCCCATAGGGGGTACAACCCAATTAGGGTTAGTACTTGTACTCACTCATTTCATAGTTCATTCATTCTCGTTCTCATTCTCACATGGAATCAGAGCATGTCCCCTCCTAGGGACTGTTCCTTGGGCCCACCGAAGCGCGCCTCGAGTCGCGCTTGTCTCTTTTTATTTTAGCGGCCCGTCGAGTCGCACTTGGCGGCCCGTCGCGCCGCCCTTACGGTCGCGTCGAGCCGCCCTAGTGGCTGCGGCGCGCCGCCCTTATCCCGGCCCGTCGCCGCCCTTACCCGCGGCTTCGCGCCGCCCTTACCGGCGGCTTCGTGCCGCCCTTACCTGCAGCTTCGTGCTGCCCAGGCCCGTCGGCGCCCTTCCCGCGGCTTCGCGCCGCCTCTACCTGCGGCTTCGAGCCGCCCCGGCCCGTCGCCGCCCTTACCCGCGGCTTCGCGCCGCCCTTGCACCGGCTCATCGCCGCCCTTACCTATGGCCCGTCGCCGCCCCACCTACGGCCCGTCTTCGCTCTACCTACGGCCCGTCGCCGCCCTTACCTACGGCCCGTCGCCGCCCTTAACTACGGCCCGTCGCCGCCCTACCTACGGCCCGTCGCCGCCCTACCTATGGCCCGTCGCCGCCCTACTCACGGCCGACCCGCCGCCCTACAAGCGGCCGACCCGCCGACCTACCTACGGCCCTACCCGCCGCCCTACCTGCGGCCACCCGCCGACCTACCTGCGGCGCACCCGCCGCCCTGCCTGCGGCCACCCGCCGACCTACCTGCCGCGCACCCGCCGCCCTAACTGCGGCTCACCCGCCGCCATACCTGCGGCCCACCCGCCGCTCTACCTGCGGACCCACCCGCCGCCCTACCTGCGGCGCACCCGCCGCCCTACCTACGACAGCCGCGCCGCCCTGAACCAGCGCCGCCGCGCCGCCCTACACGAGAGCCGCCCAGCAGCAGATTCGCCGGGAGCCGAGCCGCCCTGCAGCCGAGCCGCCCGGGAGCCGAGCCGCCCTGCAGCCGAGCCGCCCGGGAGCCGAGCCGCCCTGCCGCCGAGCCGCCCAGCAGCCGAGCCGCCCGGGAGCCGAGCCGCCCTGCCGCCGAGCCGCCCTGCCGCCGAGCCGCCCTGCCGCCGAGCCGCCCAGCAGCTGGACCGTCAAAGCTGCCCTGTCTGGTGAGCACAGTGCCTTCTCCCACTGCACGGCCCTCCCTCCCCTACTGTTTGCACTGCTCGTCATCTGTCGTCATGGCTACCCCTAGTGTCCTCACGTTTGACGCTGAGGGACGAGCCGTTGACTTTGAGGTCTAGGTAGACGACCTGCAGCTGTTCTTACAGTGCGATAGGGCAGACGGCCTCTCTCTCTTTGACCTTACCTCTAGCGCTTCCCCTGCCCCTGCTGCTGATGCTGACACCACTGTTCGCACCCAGTGGGCCACGCGCGACGCTGCTGCACGTCTTGCTGTGCGTCGCCACCTCCCTACCTCCGAGCGTGCGCACTTTAGCCAGTACAAGAGTGCTCAGACCTTGTACGACGCTGTAGTCGCGCGCTACTCCTCCCCTGCCATTGCTGCACTGAGCCGTCTCATGCTGCCGTAACTCTTCCCTGACCTTGCTGCTTTTCCCACCGTAGCTGACCTCATCACGCACCTCCGCACTAGTGACACTCGCTACCGCGCTGCACTCCCTGCTGACTTCTGCGCCGCAAACCCCCCCCCCATGTACATCCCTCTGTACTTCCTAGTCACTCGCCTCCCTGACTCCCTTCGCGTAGTCAGGGACCACTTTCTCCCAGTCTGTCCCACCACGCTCACCGTAGACCTCCTCGAAAAGGCCCTCCTAGTGATAGAGAAGAGCATCATCGCTGTAGGAGCCTCTCGAGGCGACCCGCGCACCCCCATCTTTGAGGGGTGTTCTCCCTCCCCCTTGCTGCCCTCTGTTGCCTCTGCTGCTGCGGCCGACCTCCTTGGTCTTGAGTCGGTCGGCGCGGCGTCTGCCCCTAGCGGGAGACGCCGCCCTGGCAAGGGCAAGGGGGGCAAGGGAGCTGGAGGAGCGGGCGGTGGAGGTGGAGGTGGAGGCGGTGGGGGGAGTGGGGGTGGCGGTGGGAGTGGAGGTGGGGGTGGGGGGGTCGGTGGCGGCAGTGGAGGCGGAGGCGGCGGCGGCGGTGGCGGTGGGAGCGGAGGTGGCGGAGGAGGCGGCGGTGGAGGCGGCGGCGGAGGCGGCGGCAGTGGTGGAGGCAGCGGAGGAGGCGGAGGCGGTGGGGGTGGCGGTGGAGCTGGTTGCGGGTCGTCGCAGAGGAGTGGCTCCGGTGGTGGCTCGCGCCAGCAGCAGCAGCGCGGTCGTGAGACCCTGTCCCCTCAGCAGCTCCGTGAGTGGTACACTGCACGCCAGCGGGGTGGGGGTTTTGGTCCGTGCACCTACGTCCTGCGCACCGGCAACCGTGCGGGTGAGCAGTGTGGGGGTGCGCACCCCACCCAGCGCTGCTTTGGCCGCCTGACGGACGCGTGGCGTCACCAGTTCCCGGAGGCCTCAGAGATGCCTCCCTGGGGCAAGCTGTCTAGGGCGGGTGTTGCCATCTTTGATCTTGACTTTGATGCTATTCTCTCTGCCATGTATGCTGTGTCTATTAGTGATGAGGGTGACTGTTACCGGTGTTTCCCGCCCGATCCGGGCATTGAGACTGCTGCTCTAGGTACTGGTGAGGCTGCTGCCCTAGGTGCTTGCGACGTTGCTGCTCTAGGTGCTAGTGTGTCCGCGTCCTGAGGTACTGGTGAGTCTGCGCTCTCAGGTACTACGCCGGCTTCGGCCTCCCTCACCTTCACCCTTGACTCTGGGGCGTCTCGCTCCTTCTTTCGGGACCGCACCACACTCACACCGCTTAGTCGGCCGGTTGCGGTGTCTCTGGCTGACCCCTCTGGGGGTCCTGTACTGTCTCGCTTCTCCACAGTCCTCCCGTGTCCGGCGGCTCCCTCTGGCACCCTGTTTGGTCTCTACCTCCCCTCGTTCTCGACGAACTTGGTGAGTGGTGCTGACCTACAGGTTGCGGGTGTCCACCAGTTCACTCCCGCGCGTCAGCGAGTGACCCATTGCACAGAGGCTAGCACAGGCCGACACCTGGCTACGTTCACCCGTCAGCCGGGGTCGAGCCTGTACACTCTGACCACTGCGTCTCCTCCAGTTGCTGAGTCTGGTAGGGTAGCTGCGTCGGGTCAGGTGTTTGCTGCGGCGTCCAGGTCTGGTCCTGAGTCTGCCCCCTGTTCGTGTCGTCTCCTGTCTCACGAGACTCTCCTCTGGCACCACCGCCTTGGCCACCCCTCTTTGCTTCGGCTCAGGGGCATGGCCTCCCGTCTTCTTGTGTCTGGTCTCCCCCGGTCCCTCCCTCCCCTTCCTCAGGGCCCTCGCCCTGCCTGTGTCCCCTGTGTCGAGGGGCGCCAGCGTGCTGCCCCTCACTCCTCCCAGTTTCCTCCGACAGAGTCCCCGTTGCAGACACTTCACATGGACGTGTGGGGCCCAGCCCGCGTCCGTGGACAGGGTCACGAGCGCTACTTCCTGCTTGTTGTTGACGACTACTCGCGTTACACCGCAGTCTTCCCCTTGCGCAGCAAGAGTGATGTTACTGCGGTGCTGATCGACTGGATCCGCGCAGCTCATCTCCAGCTTAGGCAGAGCTTTGGCTCGGACTTTCCTGTTCTGCGTCTGCACTCGGACAGAGGCGGAGAGTTTTCCTCTGACCTTCTGCGAGCCTACTGTCGCACACGAGGCATCCGTCAGACCTTCACGCTTCCGGACTCCCCGCAGCAAAATGGGATTGCTGAGCGCCGCATTGGCATGGTCATGGACGTCGCTCGTACGTCTATGATGCATGCGGCTGCCCCCCATTTTCTGTGGCCGTTTGCGGTCAGGTACGCGGCGCATCGGATCAACCTCCCCCCCAGGGTCTCCAGGCCGGAGACCTCCCCAGCCTTGCTGAGGACGGGGAAGGTGGGCGATGCGTCCGCGTTCCGGGTCTGGGGATCTCGGGCGTTTGTCCGCGACTTGTCTGCGGACAAGCTGTCCCCTCGTGCTGCTCCTTGCGTCTTTCTGGGGTTCCCCCCTGACGCGCCTGGGTGGCAGTTCTACCACCCCACCTCTCGACGTGTTCTGTCCTCCCAGGACGTCACGTTTGACGAGTCGGTCCCCTACTACCGCCTCTTCCCCTACCGCACTCCGTCCCTCCCCCCGCCTCCGCTCTTCCTTGTACCAGGTTCCCCCCAGGTAGACCCCCTTCCCCCTCAGGGTGGTGCCCCTTCAGGTGTGTCCCAGGTAGACGCAGTCGAGCCTGTCGAGGTCACTGGTGACTCTGGTGCTGCTGAGGGTGCTGCCGCTGGGGGTGCTGAGCCTGGGGGTGCTGGACCTGGGGGTGCGGAGCCTGGGGTGCTGAGTCTGGGGGTGCTGAGCCTCGGGGTGCTGAGCCTGGGGGTGCTGAGCCTGGGGGTGCTGAGCCGGGGGGTGCTGAGCCTGGGGGTGCTACGCCTGGGGGTGCTGAGCCTGGGGGTGCTACGCCTGGGGGTGCTGAGGGTGGAGGTGCTCCGCCTGGAGGTTCCCAGGGTGCTTCGTCTCGCCGGGAGCCACTCTCTCCACAGGAGCTGCGCGAGTGGTTTGCCCGGCGCTGGAGCCGTACTGCTGGTGCTGGAGGTTCTTCAAGTGCTGAGGGTGCTGCAGTCGCGGGTCCTAGAGGTGCTCGTACTGGCAGTACTGGAGCTGCTGGGTCTGCGGGTTCTCCTTGAGCTGGTGCTGCTGAGGGTGTTGGCGCTGAGACTACCACTGGCGGTCCTGCTGGGGGTGCTCCTGGTGCTACTGGAGGTTCTGGAGCTGCTGGAGGTGCTGCTGGAGCGGGTGCTCCTGCTGAGGGTACTGGTGCTGTCCCTGCTGCTTCTGGCGTCGCCACGCGGCCTCGACCGTACTTTGTTCCACTCCTGCAGTAGGTTCTTGGTCTTCCACCTTCTACTTGTCCTCCTCCTCCCTTAGAGTGTCCACAGCCTGTCCTGTCACAGTTACAGTTGCAGCCCACCTCCTCTTTGCCTGCTCCTTCTCCCTACACTGGTCCTACTGGAGGTCTTGCTGAGCGTCGTGAGCCTGCGTCTCGCCCTGCGTCGCCTGTCCGTGCTGCTCGCACTAGTGGTCGTGGTTCGCGTCAGCGTCCTCCTCCTGTCCCTGGCACGCACCGGATGTCTCTGCGTCCGTCCACTGCTCCTCTGCGTGCCCCTTTGCCTTCTCCTCCTGAGTCCTCTCTTCCCGCTCTTGCTGACCCGGAGTCGGACTCTCTTCGTGCTGCCAGTCCTACTGTCACGCGTCTCCTTGCTACTGTCGTCACTGACCCTTCTTTCGAGTCCACTGCTGCGTCTGCTCTAGTTGCTGAGCTCGTCGACTTTGCTGCTCGCTGTCGCTTAGACTACGCTGCTAGTCTTGTCGCTGAGTCTGAGTCTGTCTGTCCTCCGTCCGTCGGGGGTGAGTGTGCCCTTGGCACGGACGTACTTGAGGACAGGCAGGAGGAGTTCCAGTGTCTGGCAGCTGCTTCACCTCATCTCGTGTCCGTACTGCTTACCCCTGAGGGAGACCCGGATGCACTTGACATCCCGACTCCGCGCTCTTACGCGGAGGCGATAGAGGGTCC